>CM059441.1:73356904-73624807 GCA_030390025.1 Squalus acanthias | reverse complement strand
CACACTCACACACACACTCACACACACACTCACACACTCACTCACACTCTCACACTCACACACACTCACACACACACTCACACACACACACACTCACTCACACTCTCACACTCACACACACTCTCACACTCACTCACACTCTCACACTCACACACACTCACACACACACTCACACACACTCACACTCTCACACTCACACACACTCTCACACTCACACTCACACTCACACTCTCACACTCACTCACACTCTCACACTCACTCACACTCTCACACTCACACACACTCACACACACACTCACACACACACTCACACACACACTCACACACACTCACACTCTCACACTCACACACACTCTCACACTCACACACACTCTCACACTCACACACACTCACTCACACTCTCACACTCACACACACTCACACACTCACACTCACACACACTCTCACACTCACACACACTCTCACACTCACACACACTCACACTCTCACACTCACACACACTCTCACACTCACACTCTCACACTCACTCACACTCTCACACTCACACACACCTCCACTACTGCCAGAAACCACAGGCCAAACCTAGATCTTCCTTGGCTCACGACCAGACCAGGCAGAGCGATCACCCAGTGAGCTATTGGGGCTTGTGGTACTTTACACAGTGAGTTTTCCCTTATGGCCCTCTCTCACTGAAGAAAGCAGCACAGCGACTAGCAGCAGTGGCTCACAGTTTTGATTAGGACAGCATCAAAAATGGGCCCCTGATACCAACAATGGTGCAGCAACGTATAAGTGGAAGAGGTGAAGTATTACACTGCTGAGCTGATTCAAAACTGAGATGCAGTTTGGACCACCCCCCTCCCTTAAAACCAGGCTGGTTCCACACCTCCGCCCCTATTACCCTGTTTTTTAGGACAACAGCAAAATCGTGCATTTATATAGCGCCTTTAATGCAGTAAAATGTCTCAAGGTGCTTCACAGGAGCGTTAGTGGACAACATTTGACACCGAGCCTCATAAAAGAGATATTAGGACAGGTGACCAAAAGCTTGGTCAAAGAAGAAGGTTTTAAGGAACATCTTAAATAGGAGGAGAGAGAGATAGAGAGATAGGAGGAGAGGTTTAGGGAGGGAATTCCAGAGCTTAGGGCCCAGGCAGCTGAAGGCACGGCCGCCAATGGTGGAGCGATTAAAATCAGGGATGCGCAAGCGGACAGAATTGGAGGAGCGCAGAGATCTCGGAGCACGCAGGGTGCACTCAGAGCAACGTCAGGATCAGCTGAGGGTTGAGGACCATGCGGCAACGGCCACTTCAAGGTGACCCGAGGTGATGAAATCCAATAGTATTTGTGAACACTGCTGTCCTTTTACAAAGTATTTACAGCACAGACCCAGGTCCGTGCCGGTGTTTGTGCTCCACACCAGCCTCCTCCCACCCTTCCTCATCTAACCCCATCAACATACGGTAGCATGGCGGTTATGTTACTGGCCTAGTAATCGGGAAACATGAGTTCAAATCCCGCCACGGGCAGCTGGGGAATTTAAATTCAGTTAATTAAATAAATCTGGACTTAAAAAGCTAGTATCAGCAATGGTGATCATGAAACTACTGGATTGTCATAAAGACCCATCTGGTTCACTAATGCCCATTAGGGAAGGAAACCTTTTAGGGTAAGGACAGCAAATTTCACTTCTGCCCTTCAGTGCTAACCACTATGCCACCGTGTTGCCTTTCTGTGACTCCAGACCCCCAGCAATGTGGTTGACTCTTAACTGCCCTCTGAAATGGCCCAGCGAGCCACTCAGTTGTACCAAACTGCTGCGACAAAGTCAGCGCCATGAGAGAACCTTCACCACACGGACTGCAGCGGTTCAAGAAGGCAGCTCGCCACCACCTTCTCAAGGGCAATTAGGGATGGGCAATAACTGCCGGCCTTGCCAGCGATGCCCACATCCCATGAAAGAATAAATAAAATTTAAAAATCCTATTCCATTTTCCCTCGTGTGTTTATCTCGCTTCCCCTCAAATGCATCTGTGCCTTTCGCCTCAACCTGTGGGAGCGAGTTCCACATTCTCACCACTCTCTGGGTAAAGAAGTTTCTCCTGAATTCCCCATTGGATTTATCAGTGACTATCTTATATTGATGACCTCTAGTTCTGGTCTCGCCCACAAGTGGAAACATCTTCGCTACGTCTACCCTATCATAATCTTAAAGACCTCTATCAGGTCACCACTCGGTCTTTTTCTGGAGAAAAGAGTCCCAGATCTTAAACCAATTTGAGTGGTTACAACTTAAGAGGCCGAGTAAGAAACTGAGTTATGTGTTGAATTTTTTTTTTTAAGAAGGTACAGGTTACAGGCCTCCAGGAACCAGGGAACAGAGGCGAGGGAGTGGGTATTGAAACAGAACAGTCACACAAAAAGAACAATGGAGGATTTGAAGGTGTTGTTTTCTCTTCCTTGCATTAATAAGGCCTCTTGTCATTTCAGGGCAAGTTGGATGCGTTATGGGTTCTCCTGCGGAAAGGCTACGATCGGGTATCAGTGATGCGACCTCGCCCTGGAGACCAGGTAGTGTATGAGGTTGAACGTTTACCAAAGCAGCTTCGAGAACCTTGCTGCTTCCCATCACAGCGCAGTCGAGCTCAGCTCTTCTGGAACGAGGGAGCCCCTTCCGAGAGTAGGACAGTCCGATTAGTATTACAGACGCAGTTTCTTTAAAGGGTAACCCCCCCCCCTCCTCCTGAATCACTTCCTTTCCATGATGCGGAGATGCCGGTGTTGGACTGGGGTGGACAAAAGTGAGAAGTCGCACAACACCAGGTTATAGTCCAACAGTTTTATTTGAAATCACAAGCTTTCGGAGCGGCTGCTCCTTCGTCAGGTGAAGTGAAGGAATACAGGAGGAATATATGCTTTGCCGATTCGTATTCCTTCACTTCACCTGACGAAGGAGCAGCAGCTCCGAAAGCTTGTGATTTCAAATAAAACTGTTGGACTATAACCTGGTGTTGTGCGACTTCTCACTTCCTTTCCAGGCTGAACAGTCCAAGTTGTCCATAACCCAACCGTTGCCATGGTAATCAATTTCCATTAATCAACTTTGATCTTGGAAACTTCAATTCGGTTGCCTTGTCCAAAACAGAACAAGATTAATTATATCCATTCCCAGAAAAAAAACATGGAAAGAAGACAAAAAGCCTTGTCTCATCAAGTATTGGGTAACGTTCTCAGGTTTGCCTGCTCTACAGTGTGTAGGATTGCCAGCTCTGGTTAGGACCATTCTGGGACGTTTCTGTCACGTGGCCTCCAGAGCAAGGTGGAGGACCAACAGCCGCGCGGCAGTGGTCACTCGGGTTTGGACCCGACCCCACGGAGGCCCAGGTCCCGATGTGGGAAGCAGCCGAAGAAACCACAGAGCCAACCAAGAGGTGCGGTGAGGAGGTCGGGACAAGCTGCCAATCCCCGAGGGATTTTTCTCTCTCTCTCCCTGCCTGCTTGCGGCAGTGCCCGCAGGAGATCAATCCTTAGTTCCTGGAGACATCCACAGTACAGTTCAGGGAGGGCTGGCAACCTTATTACTGCGCCTCCATCAATGAGCTCATGAACTGGAGGCAGGAAGTGGCTCTGCTTTGTCATCATTCATTTGTTTATGTCTGGTGGGAAAATGTGGTCAGTGTCATATGGTTGAAGATAATCATTTGCATTTCGCCAGTTAGTCAAGGAACAAAACAGGAAAAAAAAAAGCGAGAAAAGGGGAATAACAACAAAATAAAATTCCAAAAGATGTTGTAAACAGAGGGCAATTGCGAAAGTGCGGGGACAGCTAAAGCCAAGCAATCATGTGAACTCAGTGCTGACCGATGATATAAGTGGAGGAAAAGCACAGCTGGTTTTCATAAGCCTGAAATCTTTAGGCCGAGTGGAGCGGTGAGCAGCGATGTTTAATCAGAACAGGAACAAGTCTCAAGGGACTTTCTGTGCAACACAAAGCAATGATTGCCTTGCGTTGCTCTTAATAAGAACAGAAACACATTGGCAAATCCTTCCCTCATCCAACCGACATAACGCTGAAAATGGAAAATAAAGAAAAGTGAGTCAATGGTTGCTGAGACACCCTTTAAATTCTGGTTTTATTGTCAAACCTAGTAGACTAGGCCTATATTCTCCGGAGTAATGAGATGCGATCTCATTGAAACATGCAAAATTCTTACAGGGCTTGACAGGGTAAATGCAGGGAGGATGTTTCCCCCCTGGCTGGGGAGAGTCTAGAACCAGGGGTCACAGAATCAGAATAAGGGGTCAGCCATTTAGGACTGCGAGGAGGAGAAATTTCTTCACTCAGAGGGTGGTGAATCTTTGGAATTCTCTACCCCAGAGGGCTGTGGAGGCTCAGTCGTTGAGTATATTCAAGACTGAGATCGATTGATTTTTGAATATTAAGGGAATCAAGGGATATGGGGATAGTTCAGGAAAGTGGAGATGAGGTAGAAGATCAGCCATGATCTTATTGAATGGCGGAGCAGGCTCGAAGGGCCGAATGGCCGACTCCTGCTCCTATTTCTTGTGTTCTCATGTTCTAACCTGCCGTCATTGGACAATATTTTCCACGGGGCTTCACAAGAATCATCCTGCACTTTGTCTTGAGATGCTGGTTTTATATTTTTCTGTCATCTTCCTCCAGGTCTCACAGAAATGTTTAATGGTAGTCAGGAGGACGCTTGTGCATTCTGGGTTCTCAAGTGGTGATTTCTGCGACTTCAAGCTCAGAACCTACGGGCAAGTTTGAATTAGGGTCTCTTGACTTAAGTCAACTTCAATCGTGTTGAACAAAGTCCATCCAATCTTAGGCTCAGACAGAGGAACACACATGCATTCCTGGGATGAGAGGGTTGTCCTATGATGAGAGATTGTGTAGAAGGGGCTTATATTCTCTGAAGTTTAGAAGAATGAGAGGTGATCTTATTGAAACATATAAGATTCTGAAGGGGATTGACAGGGTAGATGCTGAGAGATTGTTTCCCCTGGCTGGAGAGTCTAGAACTAGGGGTCATAGTCTCAGGATAAGGGGTCGGCCATTTAAGACCGAGATGAGGAGGAATTTCTTCACTCGGAGGGTTGTGAATCTTTGGAATTCTCTGCCCCAGAGGGCTGTGGATGCTGAATCGTTGAGTATATTCAAGGCTGAGATCGATAGATTTTTGGACTCTAGGGGAATCAAGGGATATGAAGATCGGGCGGGAAAGTGGAGTTGAGGTCAAAGATCAGCCATGATCTTAATGAATGGCGGAGCAGGCTCGAGGGGCCGAATGCCCTACTCCTGCTCCTAATTTTTATGTTCTTATGCACGCTATTCCTCAATCCCCCATTTCAGTTGAGGCGTTCACTGGATTATTTTACATGGATTTACACCTCCGCTAAAATAGTGGGCAAAGGAATTGTGAAGGTGTGAGGCCTTGTACACGAAACTACACGTAGCGTAATTTCAACTTGGACCAACAGAAAGAGCCAATAGCAGAATCTTGATCACTTAGACCTTTGGTTATGCTGTGAAGTTTGATCACTTGGGTTGCCATCCTCCACTCCCGCTACAGGACATTACAGTTCCATACTGCTGCCTCCAACGGGTTGTTATTTCCACCTGCTCCTGGTTGCTGTGCCCAGTGACTGTAGACCGAGCTCTGCCTTTCAGCTTGTGGCACATTCATCCCTCTTGAGTGATGGTTGTGGCAGACAGAAATCACCGTGCCGCCAACACTTCCCACCTCAGAGATCTAGGCTGACACTCCAGTGCAGTACCGAGGGAGTGCTGCGCTGTTGGAGGTGCCGTCTTTCGGATGCAACATTAAACTATCCTCATCGGGTGGATGTAAAAGATCCCACGGCACTATTTCGGAGAAGAGCAGGGGAGTTAGCCCCAGTGTGCTGGCCAATATAAATCCCTCAACCAACACCACTAAATCAGATTATCTGGTCATTATCACATTTTGTTCGTGGGAGCTTGCTGTGCGCAAATTGGCTGCCATTAACCCTACATTACATCAGTGACTACACTGCAAAAGTACTTCATTGGCTGTAGAGCACTTTGGGACGTCCTGAGGAGGTGACAGGTGCTATATAAACGCAGGTTCTTTGTTTATCTTTCCTATAACTGTGATACCAGCAATGGTTTACGGAGCCCTTGAGAGCACTTTGCACTCTCTTCATGTACAGGCTCCCATCGAATAGTAGCTAACCCATTAACCTTCAGGTCATTACCCTACATACAGGGCAGTGACTATCCCAATAAACCATTCCGTTGTCACTCAGTTAAACAGTTATGGTGAAGGCCACTCCTTCTGTTTCCCAATGTTTTGAAGCCACGTTGTCAAAGTGGCGTAACATCCAGGAAAGTTGCATCCCTTTTGTCTTTAATCTCTCCTGCCTTCCACCCTATCACAGACCTTCCCTTTTGTTCTTTCCTCCCCTCCCCCCTCTCCCTGCCTCTACACTTGCTTAAAAATCTCTTACACCTCCAACTTTTTCCAGTTCTGACAAAGGGCCATCGACCTGAAACGTTGACTCTGTTTCTCTCTCTCCACAGATGCTGCCTGACCTGCTGAGTGTTTCCAGCATTTTCTGTTGTTTTATTTCAGATTTCCAGCATCCGCTGTATTTTGCTTTTGTATCCAGGAAAGTTCCCTGAATTAGCACACGACCTCAAATGGGGAGAAAGCCCCAAACAGATCTTGCCTACTGTCAGGGACAGATATCCGCTGATTTATGTTAGTCAGCATAGTTGGAAGGTTGGAAGGTCTTCGTTATTTCCAGCGAAATTGTAGATGCGTTGCAAAACCAGACAAGTTTCCGATCTCAAAAGGCAAAATACTGCGGACGCCGGAAATCTGAAATATAAACAGAAAATGCTGGTCAGCAGGTCAGGCAGCATCTGTGGAGAGAGAAACAGAGTTAACGTTTCAGGTCGATGAGCTTTCGACAGAACTGGACTTTGTTGGAGATGTAACAGGTCTTTAAGCAAGTGCAGAGGCAGGGAAAGCGGGGAGAGGAGGAAAGAACAAAAGGGAAGGTCTGTGATAGGGTGGAGGGCAGGAGAGGTTAAATGACAAAAGGGATGATGGTGCGAGGCAAAAGGAGATGGTAATGGGACAAGTAAAGAAACAAAAGATGGGTGTAAACAGCAACAGCAGAACCATTACCAGCACCTGCTGGCTGAAAAAATGGGAGGAGTGGTTATGATCTGAAGTTATTGAACTCAATGTTGAGTCCGGCAGGTTGTGAAGTGCCGAATTGAATGATGAGGTGCTGTTCCTCGAGCTTGAGAACATAAGAGAACATAAGGAATAGGAGCAGGAGTCGGCCATTCGGCCCTTCGAGCCTGCTCCGCCATTCAATGAGATCATGGCTGATCTTCTGCCTCAACTCCATTCACCGGCCCTATCGCCATATCCCTTGATGCCCTTACTAGTCAGAAATCTATCGACTTCTGTTTTGAATATACCCAATGACTGAGCCTCCACAGCCCTCTGGGATAGAGAATTCCAAAGATTCACCACCCTCTGTGTGAAGAACTTTCTTCTCATCTCAGTCCTGAATGGCCTACCCTTTATCCTGAGGCTGTGGCCCCTGGTTCTAGACACCCCAGCCAAGGGAAACATTCTCCCAGCATCCACCCTATCAAGCCCTGTAACAATTTTGTATGCTTCAATGAGATCCCCTCTCATTCTTCTGAATTCAAGAGAATACAGGCCTAGTTTACTCAATCTCTTCTCATACGACACGCTTCTTTGGAACCGTGCAGGAGGCCGGAGGACAGGGAGGTCAGAGTGGGAGTGGAGCGGAGAATTAAAATGGCGAGCGACCGGAAGCTCGGGGTCACGCTTGCGGACCGGAACGGAAGTTTCCGATCTCGTTAGCAACAGTAACCAGAGGGAACCTTCCCACTATGTTCACAGAGGAAAGCTTCGCCGATGTTCTCAAACAACTGAAGCGCAAAACCTTCCTTTGTAAAGTAGTAGCTGACTCCAAAAAAAAAATACCCCGCAAAAACTGTGCTGTTTAGATCTAGGAATGATTGGGTTGCGAGCCAGAAATTTCTGCCGTAAATGCTTTGTCAGGACCTCAACAAAGGGTAGGCCAAATCCAAGAGTGTGTCAGGGTCCAAACAAGGACACAGCACACAGGGGCTGTCTCTGGCTTCTTCTGCGAAAATGGAAATGTCAAGAAAGATGTGGAATTAAATAGTTTGTTGAGTATTTATTGACGTTTTGGGAATTTTTTTGGGGGGGGGGGTGTGGTAGAGTGAGGAGGGGTCGATGGGGGGCGGGGGGGGTGGGGGGAGGGGGAAGAGAAGTTTTCCTTCTGGCCAAAGTCACCACAGCAACAGATTCCTGCTCGTGTTGTCATGGCAAGGGAAGGTCCCTCACAAAAAGTTAACTGAAACTGGATATTGGCAGCCTCCATCATCAACAAGGGACACAGGCAATAAAAAAGTAAAATTTGTCTGGAGTGGATAGCGTGAATATCTATCAAATTTGAATTGTTTTTGCCGAGAGCCGACTTAAAGCAGCCACAATCATTCTGCTGCAATTACATTTTCTAAACCATTTGGAATGTGATACAAGGCAGGATTATGTTGTGAGGCCACATTTAAGCGATATGGTGCAGTGTATTAAGCTGCAACATAGGACTTTTTTCACCAATAACCCCAAGGTAGTTTAATTTCCTCTGCTTAACATAGCTATGCACAACCTATCAGCTGTGGCTCAGTGAGTAGCACACTCGCCTCTGAGTCAGAAGGTTGTGGGTTCAAGTCCCGCTCCAGAGACTGGAGCACAAAAATCTAGGCTGACACTCCAGTGCAGTGCTGAGGGAGTGCTGCACTGTCGGAGCTGCCGTCTTTCAGATGAGACGTTAAACCGAGGCCCCATCTGCTCTCTCGGGTGGACGTAAAAGATCCCACGGCACTATTTTGAAGAAGAGCAGGGGAAGTTATCCCTGGGGCCAATATTTATCCCTCAATCAACATAACAAAAACAGATTATCTGGTCATTATCACATTGCTGTTTGTGGGACCTTGCTGTGCGCAAATTGGCAGCCGCGTTGCCCACATTACAACAGTGACTCCACTTCAAAAAGTACTTCGTTGGCTGTAAAGCGCTTTGGGACGTCCGGTGGTCGTGAAAGGCGCTACAGAAATGCAAGTCTTTCTTTCTTTCTCTGCTATTGCAGTTGTTACTTGATTTATTGTCGCTCTCGTTCCGCCACATTGGCTGAGATCAGCTAACTGAGCAGAACCCTCACTGGACAGACCTGCTGACCCACTCCGGAGCTAGAGGAGAACTTCCAACCCTACCTCCTTAAATTCTCTTCTGAAACCACTCTACCCCGCTATTACTTTACTTAGCGCCAAACAGTCCTGTCAACTGCTCATCCTATCCTTGCTGCTTCCTTCAGAGTACAGTGACCACTTTAGGGGGGAAAAATAGGGTTGCTTTGCACCTCCCATTAACGCCCCGGGGTGGGGGCTCCCCGCTCCCTGGTGGTCCAGCGCGCAGCGCTAGGCCCCTCCCCTTTAATCAGGGGAGGGAGGCCTGCAATACTGCGGCGCTACGTGCCGACGTGCGTAGCGCTGCGATATTCAATGGTAGCGCCCCAGGAAGGAGGGGGAGCGCTTCCAGTAGCGCCCCACCTCCTGCTTGGGGCGCCACCACTGAATTTACGACGCTGGGACGCTAACTTTTTCAGGGCGCTGAAAGTAGCGAAGTTAGCGCCCCAAAGGGGGCGGCGACGAATTTTTCCCCCTTGGTCCCCTCAGATGGTTATTGGGGGATATTGAGGCTCTGGAAAGGAGGGCCATTAGATTAATTCCCAGTTTAAAACACCATAGTTAGCCAGATACTCAAGGAGTTGGGTCTGTACACTTTAGAAAAGCGGGGACTCTGAGGCAGTTTGATCGAGGTTTATAAAATAATGAATGGACTAGATTGTGTTTGGGTGGACCAATTCTTTCACCGGGATAGGTTTGGCGAGGACCAGGGGGTCATGCTTATAACGTATGTAAGAGCAGAACTTGGTTGGATGTTAGGCAATTGTTCTTTTCCCGCAGAATAGTGGACCTGTGGAACAGGTTGCCAGCTCGTGCAGTCAACGCTGATTCACTTATTCCTTCAAGAGAGAGTTTAACCTGCCTCTGGCTGGGGCGGAGATCACCTTGTACAAGAGATAGGTATCCTGTAATACAAAAATCAGGGTCAATGTGATCTCCTGGACTAGTTTTGATTGCCTAAAGGGGATCAGAGAAAAAAAAATTCTCCCTGGTTGGGCTGTGTTTTTATCTGCATTTTTCACCTCTCCCAGGAGATTATATGGCTAGGTGGAGAGTGTACGTATCGTGATGCAGGAGGCATTGCAACTGTATACTTTTTTTTATTCATTCACGGGATGTGGGCGTCGCTGGCAAAGCCGGCATTTATTGCCCATCCCTAATTGCCCTCGAGAAGGTGGTGGTGAGCCACCTTCTTGAACCGCTGCAGTCCGTGTGGTGAAGGTGCTCCCACAGTGCTGTTAGGGAGGGAGTTCCAGGATTTTGACCCAGCGACGATGAAGGATCTGCCGATATACTTCCCAAGTCAGGATGGTGTGTGACTCGGAGGGGACAGGCTGTTCTTCATTTGCATATATCCCTACATTCCTTCCCACCTCACTCACTCTGTCCCTCTGTCCCCGAGTGAAGTCCTCAGATACATTCTTCTTACTGGATAAGTGCAGCGTAAATAGAAGCCGCTGTTCTTATTGGAGAATAAAGATTGAGAGGAGAAGTGATTGACATTTTGAGAGGAATGGATAATGTAGATATAAACAGGCTATTTAACTCGAGCTGTGAGTGCACAACTCTGCGATGTGAATAGAACATTATTGAGCCTCAAGGAAGATTTGAGATGATATAAATTACAGCACAGAAGGAGACTGCTTGGCTTGCTGGTTCTGTGCCAGTAATAGCCCCAACCGAGAGCTAACCATTCGAATCCCTGATCTTACCCCATTCTCTTTTACATTCTTCCTTTTAAATTATTATCCAATTCCTTTTGAAACGCTATAGTCTCTGCCTCAATAGCCCCTTGTGGTAAAGCATTGCCTGTTCTAATAACTCTGAGAAAGAAAACTCGAACTTTTCCCTTTGTTGTGAGAGTGCTGATCCACAGTCTCCTGGCTTCCAGTTTGGCAATCAGCGGGAGCAAACCTTTAGCTAATTTACACTCTCAAAACGTTGTGAATCTCTATTAGATTCCCCCTTTCTTCCACCGAAACAAGCTCCATTTTTTTTGAGCCTTTCTTCATAACTACAGATCAGAAGAACTTACTTTCTGTCCCTCCCACCCCACAAGTAGTCACTCTGTCGATTGGGATCCAAGATAATGCGGTTAATGTGTTAACGAACAGTATGGGAAAAAAAACAAGAACTAGCTGGTTAGGGCCAGGATTGAGAGAAAGGGAAAGAGAGAAAGAAAGAAAGAAAGAGAGAGAAAGAAAGAGAGAGAGAAGAGAGAAAAGAGAGAGAGAGAGAGAAGAGAGAGAAAGAAAGAGAGAGAGAGAAAGAAAGAGAGAAAGAAAGAAAGAAAGAGAGAAAGAAGAGAGAAAGAAAGAAAAACTTGCATTTCTATAGCGCCTTTCACGACCACCGGACGTTCCAAAGCGCTTTACAGTCAATGAAGTACTCTTGAATTGTAGTCATTGATGTAATGTAGGAAACGCAACACCTAATTTGTGCATAGCAAGCTCCCACAAACAGCAACGTGATAATGACCATATAATCTGTTTTTTAGTGATGTTGGTTGAGGGATAAATATTGGCCTCAGGACACCAGGGATAACTCCCCTGCTCTTCTTCCAATAATGCCATCTTTTACGTCCACCTGAGAGAGCAGACGGGGCCTCCGTTTTAGCGTCTCGTCCGAAAGATGGGCAATACAAAAAATAAGTAAAAACCCGGGTAGAGTTGATGAGATGAAGTGTAGAATGTGATGGTTTCTGTGCTGATGGGACCCTGGGAATGCTACACCAAAGCAAGTGGTGAAGGATGCAAGATTCGCCAGGTCTTGTGGGATTTTGCTTTCTGTAACATTGGGGGGGGGGGGGACATGGAGCAACTTGCAGAATCTATCCATGCGGGAATAAATGGATTGGAAAGAGCCCATTAGAGGGAAGATAATCTGTGGAAGGAAAGTGCTTCATAGAACGAGAGAAGACCACTCAGCCTATGTTTTATGTCGGTTTGAGGCAGGAGAGTTTGTAATAATGAGGAACAAATGGCCGTGACTGCCTTGTAATCCCGTGCTAGTCATTTTCCCTGGGAGAACCTTTTGATGAAAGCCAAGCTAACCGCATAATTGCTGCATCCCATTAATCCCACCATCGCTGCCAGTCTCCAACTCCACACATTTCTTCCCGGAAATAGTATTGTCCTTGGATAAGTTGTGAGGAGGATGAAAGGAGGCTTCAAAAGGGGGATATAGACAGGCTAAGTGAGTGGGCAAGAACTTGGCAAATGGAATATAATGTGGAGAAATGTGAAGTTATCCACTTTGGTAGGAAAAATAGAAAAGCAGAGTATTTTTTTTAAATAGTGAGAGATTAGGAAATGTTGGTGTTCAGAGGGACTTGGGTGTCCTTGTACACGAATCGCTGAAAGTTAACATGCAGGTACAGCAAGCAATTAGGAAAGCAAATGGTATATGTTGGCCTTTATTACAAGAGGATTTGAGTGTAAGAGTAAAGAAGTCTTACTGCAATTATATGGGGTCCTGGTGAGACCACACCTGGAGTATTGTGTACAGTTTTGGTCTCCTTACCGAAGGAAGGGTATACTTGCCATAGAGGGAGTGCAACGAAGGTTCACCAGACTGGTTCCTGGGATGGGGGGATTGTCCTATGAGGAGAGATTGAGTAGACTCGGCCTATATTCTCTAGAGTTTAGAAGAATGAGAGGTGATCACATTGAAACATACAAAATTCTTACAGGGCTTGACAGGGTAGATGCAGGGAGGCTGTTTCCCTTAGCTGGGGAGTCTAGAACCAGGGGTCACAGTCTCAGAATAAGGGGTCGGCCATTTAGGACTGAGATGAGGAGAAATTTCTTCACACAGAGGGTAGTGAATCTTTGGAATTCTCTGCCTCAGAGGGCTGTGGAGGCTCAGTCATTGGGTATATTCAAAACAGAGGTCAATAGATTTTTGGATATTAGGGGAATCAAGGGACATGAGATAGTGCAGGAAAGTGGAGATGAGGTAGAAGATCAGCCATGATCTCATTGAATGGCGGAGTAGGCTCGAGGGGCCGAATGGCCGACTCCTGCTCCCATTTCTTATGTTCTTATCATCACTGGGGCCCTTCCTACACGGGAAACATTAAAAATACAAACACCAGGGGTTCCACATGACAGAGGGGGAGCTACTCATATTTGAGGTTGCAGTACATCAAGTGATCAGCCTCTCTGAAAGTTTTGGATAAAGACTAATTTAATACAAAAAGAGTACAATACGTGGGTGGAGCTCCCTGCCCTTTGATGGACTTCCATATTGATGGGGCGGGTGTCTCCTCCCTCTGCTGGCTGCCTTAAGTTGGACAGCTTCAACCCAATACCTTGTTGGGCACAGGCTTACCATAAATCAACACAATTAAGAGCTCCTGCCCAGAGAGGCCATAAGGATGGTGAAAAAGTTCATGCAAGGAGCCCGGGCATAGTATTCCTTGTTTTAAGGCTCAGGCAGATTGTTGAAACAGAGTAGATGGTGCTTTCCTCTTTATTTGATCTGTGTTTTAATACTGACTCGGACCAGGGGAAGAATGAATGCAAAATTCCCATTCCTCGTCACTGGCATCCCTCATCAGTGCATTCTTCAAATATCAGCTTAGCTCAGTTGGTAACATCTTTGCCTGTGGATTAGGGTTAGACCACACTTGGAGCACCGCGTACAATTCTGGTCGTCATTATAAAAAAGGATATAGAGGCACTGGACATGGTGCAAAAAGATTTACAAGGATGATACCAGAAATGGGAGGTTACACCTCTCATGAAAAGATGAACAGGCTGGGGTCTCTTTTTTCTTGAAAAGAGAAGGCTGAGGGGCAACCTAATAGAGGTCTTTAAAATGATGAAAGGTTTTGATAGAGTTAGACACAGAGAGAGAGTGTTTCCACTTGAGGGGAAGAGCAAAACTAGAGGCCATCAATATAAGATAGTCACCAAGAAATCCAATAGGGAATTCAGAAGAAACTTCTTTACCCAGAGAGTGGTGAGAATGTGGAACTCGCTACCACAGGGAGTGGTTGAGGCGAATAGTATAGATGCATTTAAGGGGAGGCTGGACAAGCATATGAGGGGGAAGGGAATAGAGGGTTACGCTGATAGGGTTAGATCAGGAAAGACGGGAGGAGGCTCGAGTGGAGCATAAACGCCGGCTTGGACTGGTTGGGCCGAAGGACCTGTTTCTGTGCTGTACATCCTATGTATCATTTAGATGGACACTTCAATGCAGTGCTGCATTATCAGAGGCACTGTGTTTCAGATGAGACAATAAAATGAGGCCTTGACTGCTTGCTCCAATGGTTCATTTTATTTTAAAGTATCCCGTGGCATTATTTGAAGACCTGGCCAACCTTCTTCCCTCAAAATTACCAAAACAGATGAACTAGTTGCGGATTGTGGGACCTTGCTGTGTGAAATATGGCTGCTGCATCACCCTGCACAACATTGACTACATTTCAAAAGTAATTCATTATGCATGAAGTACTTTGAGTTATTTGAGATAGGATAAGGTGTTATGTAAATAGAAGTCGTTGGGGGCAAAATTCAGTTGCTTTGCGCCTTCCATTAGCGCCCTAAGGGGGCACAAAGCAACTTGCACCCGGGCGTGGCGCGGCACCGCTAACGCCACCCGTGAAATTCAGCGGGAGGTTAGTGGCGGCGATAGCCCGTAGCGTCGCACGGCGCTGCACCTCCGGTGATGATGTCATCGCCGTGCGCAGCACCCCGGCCGCAAACTTGGGTCGCGCCCCTCAACGTACCGCCGGACGCTATGTCCGACAGGGTCAGGGGGGCGTACATGCGGCCGGAGCAGCGATATTTAAAGGGGAGGTGCCGGGCAACCATTGTTTTTTTGCTGGCCGCCTGCCAGCACCTGCCCGCTCTGCCGTCTCCCCGCGGCCGCGGTCGGGCGGCCTGGCTCTCCTCAAGTGCCAGGGCTCTTTTGCCGGCACCCCGATCCCTGGTGGCCCAGCTGGGCCCCAGTTCGCGCTGCGCAAGGCCCCTCCTCTTTAATAAGTAGCGCGTAAGCGCCGTGATATTGGGCTGGAGCACCCCAAGAGGGAGGGGGGGTGCCTTTCAGTAGCGCCCCGCCTCCTGCTTGGGGCGCTACCATTGAATTTCGGGCATGTGGGGTGCCAACTTTTTCAGAGCGCTAAAAGTAGCGCCCTGGCGAAGTTAGCGCCCCAAAGGGGGCGCGACCCAATTTTTGCCCCTTTGTTCCTTTTCTCCCCATTCTCTACTTCCCAATTTATTTCTTCAAAAATGAATTCTACATTTTTTTTCCCCAAGTTTTGTTTTCCAAAGGAAAACCATTTCTGGATCGCAACATTCCACAGCATCAAATTGTCCATGCACTGTGGAATTTCTACTGTTATTTAAAAAGAAAGACTTGCATTTATATAGTGTCTTTCACGACCACCGGATGTCCCAAAGCGCTTTACAACCAATGAAGTACTTTTTGAAGCGTAGTCACTGTTGTAATGTAGGAAAGGCAGCACAGCAAGCTCCCACAAACAGCAATATGATAATGACTGGATATTCTGTTTTTGTTATGTTGATTGGGGGATAAATATTGGCCAGGACACCGGGGAGAACTCCCCCTGCTCTTCTTCGAAATAGTGTCCTGGGATCTTTTACGTCCACCCGAGAGAGCAGACAGGACCTCGGTTTAACGTCTCATCTGAAAGACGGCACCTCTGACAGTGTAGCACTCCCTCAGCACTGCACTGGAGTGTCAGCCTAGATTTTTGAGCTCAAGTCTCTGGAGTGGGACTTGAACCCACAACTTTCTGACTCAGAGGCGAGAGTGCTACCAACTTTTTTAAAAATTATATTCTTTATTGAACATTAGGAACATTTACAACATCGTGATCATTTCATTGTATCATACAAATCAATTCTGCCACTCTGCACAGCCATTCCTCCACCACATATTAACATCAAAACCTGAAGTTTAATTTATCTCCTGTAACATATATTAATTGATTATACTTTAAAAATTGATTGTAAAATACTATCTTTAAATTCCTTTCTGAATAAAACATCCACAGAGCCTAATAATGATCTTTTAGTTTATATTTAAAAGACTCTTTTAGATTGATTCTCCTCCCCTTAAAAAACAGAGCATTCCTTCTTTGCACAATCACGAATCTAACCAAACTGATCATTAAATTAATTGCCGCTCCGCTAGACTCTGCCAGACTCTCCTGCAATCCCTATCTTAAAATTGAGTCCCACGGGATTCCCATTCTCGGTCTTCGGTCCCCACCCAGCAAAAAAAACTTCACACAACTGTCGAACATAGTACTTAAACTCCTTTAACTGTGGACATAACACCAGTAAATGGGACAGAGTCTCATCCCGTGTCCCACACACTGGGCAAGTTGCCCCCTCCACTCGTCCAATCTTACACAAGACCGTCATGTTAAAAATCCAGTTATGAGCCAATTTAAAATCCAGTTCAATCCACTCTGGACATTTAAAATTCGGCCACACTCCCTTCCAAATCCTGTTGAAGTCCAGCTGTGGGTATATACTCTGCCAAAACTCCTGACCAGCAGGTGTCTTGAATCTCCATTCTCTAAATACCTCATAGAAATCTCGAGTATTACGGTTGTCAAATTGGACCAACTCTCCCCCTTTCTCCAGCAGAAAGCTTGGAAAAGCAGGACGCATTTTACTTCCTTTGGAGATTTCTGCATTTATTTCTTCCATCCAATCCTGTGGTATTGCCCTCACAATCTTCTCATACATGATCCCTATTGCTTTTTCCTCCACCTCCTGATCCTCCTCCCACACCATGTCCCTCACTATCGCTTCCGGCAACCAACCTGGAATGACCTCGTATAATACATCTTTCACATAGAATACCAGCTTTTATAAAAGCTTGATTAAATAATACCTCTCCTTCAATGTTGACCCACCTGTTTAAAAATAAGGGCTGTTCTAAAAATTCCTCAGCCCCCTTGGGCATAAACTGCACACTTTTTAAAAATTGGGCCCAAGTCTCTACAACCCCCTTATAAAACCTAGGGAGAGGTTTAATCGATTTCAAAAACCTATTATTGTATTCCATATACAATATCCCCTGCCCTCCTATCCCACTTCATTTAAAAAAATGCTCAAAACAACTCTTCCAAAAACTTGTATTTGACTTCTGAAGAAATCTTCTCACCCATTTGATTCTAAAGGATTTTTTCTTCAAATCGGCATCTGGGAAATTGAGTCCTCCCTGATTTCTCCGTCCAATGATGGTATTGTAAGCCACCAAGGCTGGTTTCCCTTCCCATAAAAACCTCACACAAGCCTCTCGGCTGGAATATCCTCCACCGTCAATAAGTACCATAGCTTAGATAGCAGGAGAGCGGACACCACTGTCGCTCTTCCTTGCACTTTCAACCACCTTCTTTCCCATCTTCCCAAAATCTTTTTAATTTTCATAACCTTTGGTTCCCAATTTAATCGATCCACTTCATCCCTGTCTTTCTTGCACCCCACATGCACCCCCAGAACTTCCAAAACCTCCACCACCTTAAAAGGGACTTTCCTCCAACCATTCCCCCCTACCCCTTCCTGCAACCAGGCATAGGGACTTATTATAATTCACGCTGGCTCCTGAAGCTCTACAATACTCCTCCACTACCCCCATAGCTTTCCTCACTGACTCCCCATCTCTCAACGTTAAGGTTGTGTCATCTGCATATTGGCGTATCACCGACACCAGCCTGGAACTGGGAACCGCAATCCCGACTACGCTTTGTTCCTTTCGATTCATGTAACCTAATGGTTCTGCTACCAATGTGTACAACAATGGAGACAGGGGACAACCCTGTCTCACTGACCTCTGTATCGGAAAATACTTGGATAAAAAGCTATTACATTTAACACAGCTAAATATGTTTGAATAAAAAAATCCTTCTCCACTCAATGAAATTTTCCCCGAAACCAAATGCTTCCAAAACCTTCAATAAAAACTCATGAGAGACCCTTTCAAAGGCTTTCTTTTGATCTATCTTTAATACATAAGCCTTCCTCCCACTCTCTTCCATGAGCTCTATTGCATCTGGGATTGAGACCACAGAGTCTGCGATGTCCTGGCCTATGACTCCATAGGACTGAGAGGGCATAACTATCTGCGGCAACACCTCCTTCATACGATTTGCCCTTAACCCTCGCCAAGATGTTATAATCCACATTTAATAATGAGATGGTCCTCCAGTTCTTCAGATCCCTTCTATCCCCTTTATTTTTATAAGCTAAGCTTATGCTACCTCTCCTCATAGATGGGGCCAGGCTTCCCTCAATTTTAATTTTCTTAAAAACTTCTAAGAGTAATGGACTTAAAATCTCAAAAAATTCTTTATAAAATTCTGCACTTAGTCCATCGGACCCTGGGCTTTTCCCCCCCTTCATTCCACTTATTGCTACTTTTATTTCCGCTAATCCTACTTCTTTGTCACACATGCTTCTCTCATCCTCCTTTAAACCCTCTTCAATAAAAGCACTAACCTTCTCCATCGCCAATTTGGAAATGTCTTCTTTTGTATATAACTCTTGATAAAAGCTGCTAGCCGCCTCTAAAATCTCCCCACTTTCATGAATGATCTTCTCCCCAACCTTCGACTCTCCAATTAATGATAATCTCTGTCGCAGCTTCTCTTGCTCTAGAAAATATCTGGTGCATCTTTCGCCCTCCAATGCATCTTTAGCCTTTGCATGGAGAATGGCCCCCTTGCATTTTTCAGCTTGCAATAATTCCCACTCTTCCTTTAACACCCGGAACTTAGTCTCAGCTCCCTTATCCCCTCCATCAACTGCTTTACAAATATCCGTAAACCTTCTGTTTATATTCTCTTCTCGACGCTGGTTAGCTGCCGCTCTCTCTTTCCCATAACATACCGAAAAAACTTTTACCTCATATTTGAAATTGTCCCACCAAACTCTTCTTTCTTTCAAGAACAAAGGTTCCTTCTGAGCATTCTTTATTATATTTAAAATCCCTTCTTTATAAGCAATTTCTTTCAGGTATTGATTGTTTAAAATCCACACCCCTGGACCGATCTTAACTCTGCTGTTCCTAATTCTAAGAACCAAAGCCGAGTGGTCACTAAAAAATACTTTTTTATAATAAACCTCCATCACCTCAGAACTTAACCCTTCCCGCATTAACACAAAATCTATTTGCTCTGTTTTAAAACATCACCCACCCAACCTCTTCTGGAGAACTCCCTTTTTATGGAGCTCCGATCCCTCCATAAGTCTCTCAAATTTAAATTTGCCATCATATTTACAATCATCCCTCTGGAGTTATCATCCTTAAAGGTCACCTGGGCTGAAATGTCCATCCGAGATAAAAATACATTAAAATCCCCCACTATAAAAGGATTTTCCACCTCTGCCACTTCAGTGAATAACCACCGAAAAAACTCGCGACGCTTGCAATGGTCGTTCGGTGCATAGATATTAAAGAGATCACAATTAGATTCCTCTGTTTTTACCCTTAGCCGTAAAAATCTCCCCTTAGTGTCCTTGTCTACCAAGGCAACGTTCTCTTTTCTGGACGGACTCACCAAAACAGCCACCCCTCTACGGTTATTATTTGAACTTGCAAACACCTCTCCCTTCCAAACCTTCCGAACTCTTTCTAGGATATCCTCATTCCAAAAGGTTTCTTGCAGACACAACAAGTCAGTGTCTTTAAAACCCTGCAACAACTGCTGCAATTTCTTCTCACCCCTCAGTCCGTTCACATTAATCGAGACCAATGTAATCATGGCTCCGAATAAGGGAAGTATGCCTGATAATCTCCCCATCATTTAATCTCTGGCCCTTCCCTCCTCTCATGCTCCTTCCCAACTTTTCGGCCAGCTGTTGCTTTTTCCTGCAGCCTCCGGCTCTTTTTCACCTCCTGTTTGAACCTTCCCTGCTGTTTCAGCCTCTTCCTTGCATTAAGTTTAGGCCGAGGAGCTGCCCCTTCTCCCTCCTTCTGCCCCTCATTAACCTTTCCCTTTCCACATGATGCCACCCCACCCCCCACTTCCATGTCTCTGTCCCCCTCTGACTCCTCACTCTCGAGCTCTTCTGTAACCTTCTGTTCCTGCTCCCCGCCAGATACATAATCCTGTTCCCCGTCAGATACATCATCTCCCAGAGAGAGTCTTCCTGCTATCGCGGTTTCTCCAACAGTGCCTGCTCCCTTCGACCTCATCTCCACCGCTGACCCTTGCTCCCTGATCCTTCTCTCTCTGGGACAATGGAGCACCTATATTGCTCCCTTCTGGCGTCTTTGTCTCACCGCTCCCGTCCTGCTGCCCCTTTAAGGCTCCTGCCTCTTGTGCCGCCTCCTGCTCACCGAGATGTCCGACTCCCCATCTTTCTTTGGAGTACTTACATTTACTCCGCACCCCGCTCCCGCCTCCTCTCCCCCCGCGGACACCAGATTCTTTAGGGAGAACTGAACCATATTATGGCTCGACTCTGCCCTCGACCCGTGCTGCCCTCTGCTGTCTTTGTTCTTTTCCACTGTACTTGGTGTGTTTTCAACCATCTCCATCCTGTTCTCTACTCCGCAATTTTCTGCCTCTTCCTGCGCTCTTTTCTCCTTCAATTTACCAGCTGTGTCCTCCGACTGCTCCGCTCCTCCGGCCGTTCCACTCACACCTCCTGCTCCTTCTCCCATCTCCTCATCACTCATAGGGCTTCCTTCTGCCTCACACTCACAGCGAGTGGGGCATTTGTGACACACCCCACAGCTCTCCGCCTTGCAGCTCCTAGCGATGTGTCCAGACTCGCCGCAGTTATAATAGTACAAGTCCGGACAGTTTCTTACAAGATGTTCGTGTCCAAGACAATAATAACAAACCTTCACCTGGTTATCATGCAGTATTCGGAAGTACTGCACTCCTTCCATTGTCTCGAATTTCATGCTGTACGGCAATGACTTGACCCCCTCTGAGAACCGCACCTTTACATAACGGGTTCCATCTGCTAACCGCGTTCCTGGATAGTATCTCCTCTTTATTGCCGAGCAAATGTTAATGTCCCACGACTCCAACGTTTTGATTAGCACATCGTCCTCAATATAAACCGGCAGGTTTAAGAATGAGACCACCACCTCTTCCGAATATAGCAGAGTTACCTCCAAGAACTTATCACCAACCTTCAAACTCAGTAAAAGTCTTTCCACCTCCTCTCGGCCACTGACCGTCACCTCGAACCCAACATTTGGCTTTGGTCGGCAGGCAAAGCAGCCTCACTCACCACAGTCCTCATGTCCCGCCTGGATAATATCCCAAACTCGTATCTCCTTATCCTCGCACTGAACCACCACCGTGTTTTCGTTTCCAAACCTCCTGGGATCCCGGCCCAAACCTTTGGGCCTTTTTCTCTCCCTTCCAACCACAGTTTCTTCCCTGATTAAATTCATCTTGGGAACACTGTCCTCTGAGGGGCCCGGCACTCTGGACCCCTCGGCTGCTGTTTATGGGCCAAAAAGGCCCTAAAACCTGAAAAAAAAACACCACCACCAACTTTTTACAAACTCACTCCAACTCCCTGCAGTAATCAAGCACCCAGCAGCACCTGCTCACTCCTAGCCCCTCCCACCTAGAGAGTGCTACCCACTGAGCCACAGCTGACACTGTTTTCTTGTGAAGCAGGGGCCACAATCATGGCAAAGGCTGCAAATCTTATCTTGCCAAACAGGTCGGCACCTTCCGAACAACCTTCTCTAAAAAGTTAGTTTTGGGTCTGACTCATCACGTCTTTTTCTGCACTATAAATCACTAAATGTGGCTTTCATCCCTCTTCTCTAGCCATTTGCCTGGGCCCCATTGCAACTTAGCTGAAGTGAGATAATCAGAGTTGTTTGAAATGTTATTTCTACAAGTGCCTTATCCTGTCCCTGAAGCATCGGAAAGCTCTTCGCATACAATTAATTCATTAATTTGAAGGGCAGTTAGTGTTACTTGGGCTCCTACACTCCCTGGACTCAAAAAGCGACCCCGTCTAATTTAAAATTAAAAATAACATGCACACACATGAAGGGCAGCCAATCCCAATGAAGCCTCACCAGAACCTGGCTGAAAGGAATCTCAACTCTGCAGTCCCACAGAGCGACTCCTTCTCAGAAAGTAGGTTTTCTGGGTGTCTCCTCTGCCCAACCACTCTTAAAAAAAGTGTTTTGGAACGGGCATGCCAGAGATACCTTTGCTACTCCTCTTGTCTTTCACTCCTTACCTTTTTCCAAACCCTACGATACACTTTCTGACTAGAATTTGCATTCTCACCAACACCACCAACTTGTATTTATATAGCGCCTTTAACGTAGTAAAACATCCCAAGGCGCTTCACAGGAGTATTAAAAGACAAAAAAATTTGACACCAATCCACAGAAGGAGATATTAGGGCAGGTGACCAAAAGCTTGGTCAAAGAGGTAGGTTTTAAGGAGCGTCTTAAAGGAGGAAAGAGAGGTAGCGAGGCGGAGAGGCTTAGGGCCGAGTCAACAGAAGGCACGGCCACCAAAGGTTGAGCGATTATAATCAGGGATGCTCAAGAGGGCAGAATTAGAGGAGCGCAGATATCTCGGAGGATTGTGGGGCTGAAGGAGATTACAGAGATAGGGAGGGGGCGAGGCCGCGGAGGGATTTGAAAACAAGGGTGGGAATTTTGAAAGCGAGGCGCTGCTTAACCGGGAGTTCTCGCTCACAAGAACTGCTCAAGGCTGAAACTGAAACGAGGACCTTCTGAAAAGGGAAGGGAACACATCGAGCTCATCTTCTGAAAGATGGCCCCCTTTCTATTCATGCCAATTTGTACCGTTCCAATTTCCGTCGGACTGTACTGTTACTCGGAAATCTTTATTCTAAATGCCGCTCAAGATACGACAAGGATGAAATGTCACCACACCGGTCAAGCTTCCTGCAATTGGCAACTCCCTGACCCTAAAAAAAAGTCCAGACCGGTCCCAGGCAAAACATCCCCGCATTTTACGAGCGCTAAGCCAGTTCTCAGTGACACAAGAATTATTTACAATGATGCGGAGCTTAATTTTTTTTTAAGTTATGCTTGCCCAGTGACCGTCAAAAAATATATAGCGCGCATACGATTTGAGAAAGCCCCTCTTCATTGCGGTTCAAGTGTGCTTGGTTCAAGTTGGCAAGGGAATCATTATTCCTCATCGAGTGAAGATTAAGGTTGATCGCAAGTGAAGATATTTGGGAAAACATGTCACAGTCCAAAAAGTTAGTTTTTGCAGAAGTACAAAAAATCGCTCCATTTAATGTGGAGAAACGCAATAGGCAATTTGTGCACAGCAGGATCCCACGTGCAGCAAATGAGATGAATGATCAGTTTTTTTTTTGGTTGAGGGTAGAAATGTTGGCCAGCACAGCAGGAGAGCCCTGCCTCTTCTTTTGCCAAAGTAATTGAATCATTTAATTTGGATCCTCGGATACGTACATTAATATCGCGTGACGTCTGCACAGTGATGTACTCGGCAGAGCCAGAGGGTTGGATCCTATCTAGGCTCCATTCTTGCTCAGAGTTCATTTCTCTGCTCACCGATGCCACAAGGGGAAACCGTTCATTTCTGCGTGACCAACAACCTGTTCACCTTAAACACAGGTCGCACAGATCCACCAGGTTAATGGATGCTTTGCTCCATAGATTGCTCTGTGCGGCCACACATACCCAGGTGGACTGCAGCTGATCGCAGACAGATTTTCAGCATACCGGGTATGGCCTGGCTGTCAGTCTCAAGCAGACCCAGATCAGGGCCCTGCAAGCACCAGGAAAACTCGGTTGATTCCGGAGATGAGGGGGTTGACTTATGAGGAAAGGTTGAGTAGGTTGGGCCTCTACTCATTGGAATTCAGAAGAATGAGAGGCGATCTTATCGAAACATATAAGATTGTGAGTGGGCTTGATCGGGTGGAGGCGGGGAGGATGTTTCCACTGATGGGTGAGACTAGAACTAGGGGGCATAATCTTAGAATAAGGGGCTGCCGTTTCAAAACTGAGATGAGGAGAAACTTCTTCACTCAGAGGGTAGTAAATCTATGGAATTTGCTACCTCAGAGAGCTGTGGAAGCTGCGACATTAAATAAATTTAAAACGGAGATAGACAGTTTCCTAGCTGATGAGGGAATTAAGGGTTATGGGGAGCGGGCAGGGAAGTGGACGTGAGTCTAGGTTCGGATCAGCCATGATCCTATTGAATGGCGGAGCAGGCCCGAGGGGCCGTATGGCCGACTCCTGCTCCTACTTCTTATGTTCTTATGAAAACCTTATATCCACCCTTAATGCTTCCCACAGTCTCAGAATTCAGACAACCCCATCTTAAAAGGAAATCTTGGGTGGGGGGTGGGGAGGTATCTTCCCACAAAAGGGTTGGGAGCGCGTGGAAAGCACCACCCCAAATCTGTTCAGGTGTTTAAAAGGGCGATAGATACTTGAAAATTTGGGCGTTAAGGGATATGGAGAAGGGGCAGGGAGTTGGGATGAAAACAATTCAACTGTGGTTAACTAAAACAATAAGAGTCGGCACCATAGTCTACTTGTCTTATGTTCCTGCCATCAGCATACATTGGCCAGTTAGCTTCAGTCCATCGATCTAAGCGGTGAACTCTCGCATGCATCAAGAAAGGGAGCCCATCCTGTGGGCTCGGACATGAATATGCATGGAGTCAGCATGGCATCACTGCACAGACCAAGCTGGTTCATCTACAATGCAGCGCTTCCAGCTCGTTTGTACATCTACAAAAAGGCATAGGTGTCCTCCATACGCTACCTGACGAAACTCCACGCGCATCCCCTCCTGATCAAATACAACCCATCAATGGCAAAGCACAATCATCAACATAGAAGGCCCATCAAGAGCAACTGGCATCTAAGAGCTATTCAGCAAACCACAGCATTTTTTTTTTACGTCAGCAAATCAGTCAGAAGCCAGACGATAGGCATCTGAAGCAAGCATTCTGTTGAAAGGACAGCAAATTCCTCTGTGGTGGACAAAAAAAATCCCAACGCAGTCCTTTTTGGAAAAAAAAAACAACCTCAGGGCATGTAATGTTCCCCTGTGACAACCATGAACACATGGCACTGGAGATGATGATGGCGCACTGTTCCGCAAGCTGGGATCTCTCACTTCACAAAGAAGTGATTTAAGCAGAAAAATGAGCATCATAGAATGGTTACAACATGGAAGAAGGCCATTCAGCCCGTCAAGCCCGTGCTGACTCTCAGCTAGTCCCACTCCCCCGCCCTTTCCCCGTAGCCCTGCAAAAAAAAATTTCAGACTTGCATTTCTATAGCACCTTTCACGACCACCGGACGTCCTAAAGCGCTTTACAGCCAATGAAGTACTTTTTGAAGTGTAGTCGCTGTTGTAATGTAGGAAACGCGGCAGCCAATTTGCGCACAGCAAGCTCCCACAAACAGCAACGTGATAATGACCAGATAATCTGGTTTTTTTTAAGTGATGTTGATTGAGGGATAAATATTGGCCCAGAGACACCAGGGATAACTCCCCTGCTCTTCTTCGAAATACTGCCATGGGATCTTTTACGTCCACCTGAGAGAACAGACGGGGCCTCTGTTTAATGTCACATCCGAAAGACGGCACCTCCGACAGTGCAGCACTAAGAGTGTCAGCCTAGATTTTTGTGCTCCAGTCCCTGGCGTGGGACTTGAACCCACAACCTTCTGACTCAACAGGCAAAAGTGCTACCGACTGAGCCACAGCTGACACTGAAGGCCAGCTACTTCAACACAGGCTAGGAAGGACAACACGGAGAGAGCTGGGAACTAGCTGAAAGGCTGTTTCACAATTAGCGGCAACCAGTTTTAGAATGCTGCGTCAGCTGTATTCTCAGCCATGGATAATGTACTGACCGAAAGAGACCCAACTGAGGAAATTGGGAAAAGGGAAGAAAATATGGGAAAGAGTAAGAACCATTAGCTCAGGAAAAGGATATGAAGCAGCTGTCAGCAAAACGCCATGGACAGTAGATGCATTTTTTTGCAAAAGAACTATGAATATTTTGGATGGAATGGGGCTCGAGAGTTTGTAACTTTGCCAAACTAAACAGTGTTGTTATATAAGTTCCCTGGTTGACATCTGGTTTTATCCTTTGAGAGGTGAAGTGGACAGTTTTGACTGATGGCTCTTTACTTAAAAAAAACTTTTTAATTCTTCCAAATTTTCTACTCCCCAAATTATCTTCCTTTTCAACATTCCAAGTGTTACTCCTTGATTGTGAGGATTAACCGAGACCATCACATTTTCAAAGACAACATGATGTGTGTCCTTGATTGACCCATCGATGGAGATGCAGGGGTCAAGCCTGGGTCCTCCCACGGACCAGATGGCTGCGATTAGCAACCTCGCCTTTCGGGAAATGTTGGGAGGAGTGAAGACCAGGCTGTCAACAAGGGTGTCCAGTCAGGAGACCAATAATCTAACATTGCAGCTGCTGGCCTTCCCTGGAGGCGATGTCGCGATACGAGTCAAAATGACTGCTCTGAGTGAGCACAGGGTGGGGGAGGTGATTGAGAGGGGTAGGGAGGTGAGTCGGGGCGTGGGGGGAGTTGAACAGCGGTGGGATGGAGGAGGTGAGTGAGGCAAGAGAAGAAAACCATTCAGAGTTCAGCCTTGGGGGGTGGGGGTGAACCTAATGTGCAGGCTGATCGTGTCACAGCTAGCTTAAAAAAACAACATTTCAAAGAAGATGCAAGGATGTGTTTTCCAGATGAGCAAGAATAAGGCCATTGTTAAGACTGCTGGCACACTGACCTGATGCGTGACACATTCACAGGGGAAAGACCTGAAAACGGAGATGACAAAGGTGTTACATTTGGTTTAGAATATAACACAACGATAAGAAAAGAAAGACTTATATTTCTACAGCGCCTTTCATGACCTCAGGTTGTCTCAAAGCACTTTACAGCCCATGAAGTACTTTTTGCAGTGTAGTCACTGTTGTAATGTAGGAAACACAGCAGCCAATTCATGCACAGCAAGCTCCCACAAACAGCAATGTGATAATGACCAGATAATCTGGGTTTGGCTGCTGATTGAGAGATCAATATTGGCCCAGGACACGGGGATAACTCCCCTGCTCTTCTTCAAAATAGTGCCATGGGATCTTTTGCATTCACCTGAGAGGGCAGTTTAATGGTTTAATGTCTCATCCGAAAGACGGCACCCTCCGACAGTGCAGCACTCCCTCAGCACTGCACTGGGAGTGTCAGTCTAGATTTTTGTGCTCAAGTCTCATGGAGGGGACTTGAACCCACAACCTTCTGACTCAGAGGCACAGCTGAAATGGCCAGTGGCCCCCTTGAAGCTCATCCCTCTACTACACCAACTCTTCCATCCTACCATCCAGTTGCATTTGAACAGCCAATGATTTTTATGTCAATATTACTTTGCCTGGAAAATCATTCCAATCATGTCTCACACTTTTTGCGACTTAAGTTTTTCCCAATACCAATTTTGAATTTTACCCTTCACCAATTTAATGTTATTTCCTACTTTTCTGTTTTCTATGGGGATCGGGCGGGAAAGTGGAGTTGAGGTCGAAGATCAGCCAAGATCTTATTGAATGGCGGAGCAGGCTCGAGGGGCCGAATGACCTACTCCTGCTCCTATTTCTCTACAGTAATAATTTGGTTTTACATTATCTGAATCATTTAATATTTTATAAACCTTAATAATGTCCCTTCTTTCATGACTGTAGATTTTGAGCTTGTTTCTGTTGCGATGGTTCATCCCACTATACCCTTGGGATTGACTGTTTCAGTGCGTTAACACTTCCATTAAGAGAGGAATTACAGAAGCTCATATTCACACTGTGTCATTTCATGTTCCATTTTTCCTCAATTAATTCCAGGAATACTTTCCAGTCACATTGGTTGTTTGTCCCTCATTCCTCTGAAGTTTGCAGTTTTTTAAACCATAGATTGGTGACTTGATCCTCTCTGGTACTGATTGGCAGATAATCTTCAATTTGCTCATACTGTGGTCACCTACTGTGGTGCCCAGAGGTCCTACTTCTCTATAATGCACTCATCCTGATTGCTCCTAATAACCAGGTCTAGTTACGAATGACCCCAATGGGGGGGCAGGGGGGGGGGTCATCAACATTAATTGAGTCAAACACCACTTTCACTGGTTGTGATTCCATTGCCTCACATCCAATGCATCAGAGGTTGAAAGTGGAGAAAGGAAAATTTAGGACAGATGTCACTTTTTCACTGGAAGATTGATCGCTCTTTGGTAGGCTATAGGAGACAAAAACGTTAGACTCACTCAAGAATCCGATAGATGAGGTGGCGAGGGAGCGTGGAACTTCTAATCTGGACGGATGAGCATAGATGAGTCCAGTGAACTCTTTGGCACAGCTCTGTCCTGTTCCGCTCAATCCAGTTGCATTGAAGAGATTGCATTGCCGCCAGTGGCTTCTCCTCCACTGCCTGCTTGGTCAGCTCTGGAGGTTCGCTCCTCCGTCACCCCTTCCTCATCTCGGCAACATCGTCTGGAAGCTCCCACATGTACATCATCAACCCTCAACTTTATCTCTTCATCATTGCTACAATCTCCAATTGCCTGTCTGACATTAAGAGCTTAATGAGCTTCCAGCAGCTGAATGTCATCAAAACAGAAGCCACCTCTTTGGCTGTAACCAACACCAACATCATGTGGGATCCTTGACTCCATCAAGGAACCCACAGGATGTTGGCGTTGGTTGCCACCTCACGCCAGGTGCGGTGATGGGGAACCTTGTTATGTTGCCAGACCCTGACATGAGCTTCCTCCAACTCTGCAATATCGTGGTCTCCGCCCCACCTCTCCGCACTGTTGCCGCAACCCTCGTCCACGCCTTCAAACTGAAGCTTGACTTTTCTGAGCTGACCTTCCTTCCTCCACGCTCCACAATTCATTCAGAATGTTGCAGCTTGTGTCCCCACTCGTACAATGTCTTCCCCCCCCCCCCTGCCAATTCCTCTCCAAGTTCCATTAGCTCCCCATGCCCCAGAAAATTGACTTCAAGATCATTGTCTTTGCTTTTACACTCCTCAAGGCCTTGCTCCCTCATCACCCTACTTCACCAATCTCCCCCAATCTTGCGTATCTGCACACACCCTCCACTGCCCCTGAGTCCTGGTTAATCCTTGTTCTTCACACCCTTTACTGCACCATCCATGGCCACTCTGTTAGTCATGACATTGCTACATTCTGGATTGGCCCCCGAGATCCCTCGCACCCGCTGTGAAAGCTTTTCTCTTTGACTAAGCTTTCACCCCCTTCTTCCCAAATTTTCCACTCTCTTCCTTTCACTGCTATTCGGTATACCCTACTTTGTGAATCGCTTTCAGACATCCATCTGTAATACAATAATTGCCGTAGAAATGTAAATTAGTTATTAATTCCATTCAATTTTCTATCAAAGCTACAATCTAATGCCCTCTGTAATTAAAGTCTTAGCCTCTTCTCGTTCCTTGACACAGTGTCAGCTGTGGCTCAGTGGGTAGCACCCTCACCTCTGAGTCAGAAGGTTTGTGGGTTCAAGTCCCACTCCAGGGATGTGAGCACATAAAGCTAAGCTGAAACTCCAGTGCAGTGCTGAGGGAGTGCTGCACTGTCAGAGGTGCCGTCTTTCGGATGAGACGTTAAACCGAGGCCCCGTCTGCTCTCTCAGGTGGACGTAAAAGATCCCATGGCCACTATTTCGAAATAGAGCAGGGGAATTATCCCCGGTGTCCTGGGGCCAATATTTATCCCTCAACCAACATAACAAAAACAGATTATCTGGTCATTATCACATTGCTGTTTGTGGGAGCTTGCTGTGCGCAAATTGGCTGCCGCGTTTCCCACAATAACTACACTTAAAAAGTACTTCATTGGCTGTAAAGTGCTTTGAGACGTCTGGTGGTGGTGAAAGGCGCTATATAAATGCAAGTCGTCTTCTTCTTCTTAGAAGGTCTACCTCTTAAGAACTCAGCTGGGGGTAGTTCATGAGGACATCTAGAGTAGGATTAAAATATGAGTCCTTTGACCAGCTTCTGTGGCACAAAGCCACATCATTTTGTCCCGTGGCGCGTGCACGGAGACCCCCAATACGCCAATTACCGAACAGCTCCATTTAATGTAAATTGCGGACAATTCTGGGCATCACGCTTGAGGAAAGATGTAAAGACCTGAGAAAGGGCACCAGAGGAGGTTTACCAGGATGTTACCAGGGATGAGGGACTTCAGTTATGAGGAGAGGGTGGAAAAGTTAGGACCATTCTCCTTGGAGCAGGGAAGGCTAAGAGGTGACCGAATAGTGGTTTTCAAGATGTTGAGGGGTTTTGACAGAACAGAGAGAGAAAGGTTGTTCCCTCTGGCGAGTGGGTGAATAACCAAAGGTCATCGACTTAAAATCATTGGCACATTGAGGGGAGATGAGGAGAATTTTTTCCACTCGGGATCTGGCACGCTCGACCTGAAAAGGTGATGGAAGCTGATTCCATCAATAATTTTAAAAGGGAGTTGGACGGGTTCTCGAGGATGAGGAACTCACAGGGTTACGGACAAGAAGCGGGGGATGTGGGACTGAGCACGACCGCTCTTTCAAAGAGCCGGCACAGGCACGACGGGCCGAACGGCCTCCTTCTGCGCTGTAAGTTTCCACGATTCTACGGAGAGCCCCGATTGAAGCTTTGATCTCCCAGCCCCATCGCAGCCGCTCGCAACATAATGGAGGCGGCCGTCAAATGAAAAAGTTGCGGCAAAATCTCGAGAAAAATAAAGCCTCAATTCGCTTGTGGAGCGTCCTGCCTTGTGCAGTGTGGAGCGCCTCCTGGGCAAACAGCCCCGGGCACATTCTTTCACTGGTACCAGAGCACGACAGCTGTGTGCGGCCTCAAGCGCCTGTTGGCTGGAAACATCTGGCACCATTCCGACTGGATGACGGCGGAACCACTGCCGCCCATGCTCGGTGTGTGAGGTGGTCTCGATCAACAACAAGAATGAACATAGCCGAAGACAAAAAAGAGAGTGAGGTGGGGGGTCATGAGGCTTTATGTTATTTCTCACTATGCTTGCCATCGGATGCAGTATTTATAAACAGTATACATTGCACTGAACCTTCAAAGGGTGACGTCTAACAGAGCTGTGTCAGTGCATGGGGCCCGAATAGCGTTCAGACAAAGGAAAAGAACCTCAGGTTTTCTTGCTGATTTGGCAGATTCATCTCCGCTGAGCATCCCGTCAAGCTGCCTGCAGTCAGCCGTCTTGCTTTAATTAGTGTCTGACCGCTGCCTACAGACACTGCAGTGAGTCTCACTGAAAGCACAGTCCCAGCATAGCACGAACAGAGCTCTTGGGTGGCAGCCAACTGTACTGCACTGTACCGGGTTTAACCCTCATTGGCCCAGATTGGGAGCGATTTTTTTTTTTTTTTGCTGCAATCTCGCTTTTCCAATGATTAGAACCCTTCGCCCCGATGTTAATCATCGAGCGAGAGTCAAGGCTCACAACTCAGGACACCGGCCAAAGGTTGAGGGTAGTGCGGTTGATGCTGTGCATATGGACTTGCGAGCCGTTTGGTTACGTACCACAAAATAGACCTGTTGGCAGAATTGAAGCCCATGGGATTAAAGGGGCAGTGGCAGCGTGGATACAACATTGGCCGAGGGACAGAAAGCAGGGAGCGGTGGTGAACGGTTGCTTTTCGGACTGGAGGGAAGTCTACAGTGGTGTCCCCCAGGGGTCGGTACTAGGACCACTGTATATGGGGCATCATTGCAAAGTTTGCAGATGACATGAAACTCGGAAATGTGAGGAGGATAGTAACAGGCTTCAGGAGGACACAGACAGACTGGTTAAATTGGCAGACACATGGCAGATGAAGTTTAATGCAGAGAAGGGTGAAGTGATGCATTTTGGAAGGAAGAATGAGTAGAGGCGATATAAACCGAAGGGTACAATGTTAAATGGGGTGCGGGAACAGAGAGACCTGTGGGTTTATGAACCTATGAACAATGACGGAGAGGTAAAGACCCTCTGGTCCACCGAGTCTGTCCCACACAATTACCGTACCTTGTGTATCACAACATCTACGCTCCACCCCACCCGAAACCATGTGATCTCCTGGGAGAGGCGAAAAACCAGATTTTTTAAAAACCCAGGCCAATTTGGGAAAGAAAAATCTGGGGAATTCCTCTCCGACCCATCCAGGCGATGGAAACGAGTCCAGGAGATCACTCTGGCCCTGAATTCCCTGCAGTGCCGATCTTCTGTAAGAGGTGATGTCCGCCCCAGCCAGAAACAGGTCCAGCTCTCGCTCGAAGGAATTCAGCGAGTCCGCGTCCACCACACGAGACAGCCGCCTGTTCCAGAGGTCCACTATTCTCTGGGAGACGAACCACCTCCTGACATCAAGCCTAGATCTTATGCAACTTAAATTTGTGACCCCTGGTCCTCCCCAACCTATTTAATTGAATCAAACTGTCAACTGGAACACAATCTACTCCCTTCATTATCTTAAAAACCTCCATCAGATCCCCTCTAAGTCTACGCTTCTCTAAAAGTGTAGAGTCCCAGCTCTTTTAGCCTATCTTGATAACTAAGATGCTTTAGACTGGGATTCAGTCTAGTGGCTCCTCCTCGCACCCTCTCCAAAGCCTCAATATCACCCACCATGTGAGGACCAAAACTGGACACAGTATTCCAAGTGCGGCCTGACTAAGGTCTTGTACAAGGACAAAACAGTATGCCTCGTCTTGTACTCAATTGTCCAATGGATACACCCCAACACCCTATTTGCTCGAGCTATCACTTACGGTATTGCTCATTTACCTTTAAGGATGTATGCACTAGAAAGCCCAAATCTCTTTCTACTCCACCATCTTTAATGCCTTTCCTTGAAGGGTGTATGAATGTTGAGCATTTGCCCGCTTGCATAACACTGCACTTATCTCAGTTATACATCATTTTCCAGTCTTGAGCCCAATCTCCCAACACATTACGATCTGCCTGAAGCAGACGAGCATCATCTACAGTCCTCACACTCGCACAGATCTTGGAATCATCTGCAAATTTGCAGATTGTGTCCCCAACACCATACATCCAGATCATTAATAAAAATAGCAAAGAGCAACGGTCCCTGCAGGACACCACTGGTAACCCGGTCTCCAAACAGATCCAAATCCATCTAGGACTACTTTTGCCAACGTCCTGCCAGCCAGTTCTGAATGCAGCTCAATATATTACCACTAATACCAGAGACTTCGATCTTATAGAGAAGCCCCTTGTGTGGAACCTTATCAAAAGCTTTTTGGAAGTCTAAGTAGACATTGCCCACTGGACCTCCTTTATCCACCAACTTTGTAACTTCTTCAATAAAATACAATTAGATTTGTAAGACATGACCTTTTTATGAAGCCATGTTGGATGTCCCTAATATCTCCCTCTCTGTCCAAGTATTCATACTTTGTATCCCTAATGATTCCTTCAAGCATCTTACCGATTACGTACACTAAGCTTTGAAGGTGGCAGGACAAGTTGAGAAGGTTGTTAAAAAAGCATACGGAATTCGTGGCTCTATAAATAGAAGCATGGAGGAAAAATTCGGTCGCGCCCCCTCTGGGGTGATAACTTCGCCGGGTCGCAACTTTTAGCGGCCCGAAAAGTTAGCGCCCATCCGCACCCGAAATTCAATGGTAGCGCCCCAAGCAGGAGGCGGGGCGCTACTGCAAGCGCTCCCCCTTCCTCTTGGGGCGCACCATTGAATATCGCGGCGCTACGTGCAGCAGCGCCACGAGCGTCATCACGTAGCGCCGCGGTACTGCAGGCCTCCCTCCCCTGATTAAAGGGGAGGGGCCTAGCGCAGCGCGCACCGGGGCCCTACTGGACCACCAGGGAGCAGGGTGCCGGCAAAAGAGCCCGGCACTCAAGAGGAGCTGAGCGATCGCGGCCGGCACCCCGCGGGAGGAGGCGAGAGGGGGCGGGTGCCGGCAGGCGGCCCAAAAAAAAATGGCCGCCCGGCACCTGCCCTTCAATTATCACCGCCCCGGCCGCAGAAACGCCCCCCTGACCCTGTCGGACATATCGTCTGATGGTAGGTCAGAGGGCGCGAGCCAAATTTGTGGCCGGAGCACGAGCGGGACGCTGCGCACGACGATGATGTCATCACCGGAGGCGCAGCACCACGGGGCGCTACCGGCTACCGCCACGACTAACCTCCCACTGAATTTCGCAGGAGGCATTTAGTGGCGCCCCTTGGGGCGCTAACGGGAAGCGCAAGGCAACCGAATTTTTCCCCCATAGAGTGCAAGAGCAAGGAAGTTATGCTGAACCTTTATAAATCACTCATTCGGTCTCAGCTGGAGTATTGTGTCCAGTTCTGGGCACCGCACTTTAGGAAGGATGTCAAGGCCTTGGAGAGGGTGCAGAGGAGATTTACTGGAATGGTACCGGGGATGAGGGACTTCCGTTATGTGGAGGAACTGGAGAAGCTGGGGTTGTTCTCCTTAGAGCAGAGAAGGTTAAGGGGAGATTTAATAGAGGCGTTCAAAATTCTGAGGGCTTTTGACCGAGTAAATAAGGAGAAACTGTTTCCACTGGCAGGAGGGTCGGTAACCAGAGGACACAGATTTTAAGGTAATTTGCCAAAGAACCAGAGGGGGAGATGAGGAGCAATTTTATTACGCAGTGAGTTGTTGTGATCTGGAATGCGCTGCCTGAAAGGGCGGTGAAAGCAGATTCAATAATAACTTTCAAAAGGGAATTGGATAAATACTTGAAGGGGAAAACATTACAGAGCTAGCGGGGAAGAGCAGGGGAGTGGGACTAATTGGCAACTCTTTCAAAGAGCCGGCACAGGCACGATGGGCAGAATGGCCTCCTGTTCTGTATGATTCTATGGCTTAAGCAGTCTGATGGCTACAATTATCCTGGTAAGCGAGACAGCTAAAGTATGAGCTTAAATATTATTTATTTGCATATTCCTGAAGTGGCAATATTCTGCAGCCTCTACAGTTTGATTTTGGTGACTGGTTCCTGCAGCGTTAGGAGTCGATCACACGAAGGAAGTTCTTGTCGAGACGATCACAAGTAATTAAAGGTGCTTTTAAAAATAATTTTAACTGACTCAGCAATCTCACCAAATCAATGATCTCAGTGACCTTGATTCGGCCAGTATAATCATTGGGTCACAAGGTCACTGAGCCAACCATTACACTGACCTAATCAAGACCGTCCAATGATTGCACTGACCCAAAAATCACAAGGACCCAATGGTCGTATTGACCCAGAGGCCTCACTGACTCAAAACTAGACCCAACCATTGCACTGATCCGAGGTCCTGGCCAATATTTATCCCTCAACCAGCATCACTAAAGAAAGAAAGACTTGCATTTCTATAGCGCCTTTCACGACCTCAGGACATCCCAAAGCGCTTTACAGCCAATGAAGTACTTTTTGGAGTGTAGTCACTGTTGTAATGTAGGAAACGCGGCAGCCAATTTGCGCACAGCAAGCTCCCACAAACAGCAATGTGATACTGACCAGATAATCTGTTTTAGTGATCTTGATTGAGGGATAAATATTGGCCAGGACACCGGGGATAACTCCCCTGCTCTTCTTCAAAATAGTGCCTTGGGATCTTTTACGTCCACCTGAGAGAGCAGACGGGGCCTGGGTTTAACGTCGCATCCGAAAGACGGCACCTCCGACAGTGCAGCACTCCCTCAGCACTGAACTGGAGTGTCAGCCTAGCAGATGATCTGGTCATTATCACATTGCTGTTTGTGGGAGCTTGCTGTGCGTAAATTGGCTGTCGTGTTTCCCACATTACAACAGCGACTACACTTCAAAAAGTACTTCATTGGCTGTAAAGTGCTTTGAGACGCCCTGAGGTCGTGAAAGGCGCTATAGAAATGCAAGTCTTGCTTTCCTTCTTCTTTCTCATTGACCCAACATTCCGTTGACTCTCACGGACCCAACTAACCTTGTTGATGCAACAACCTTGCTAATCTGACAATCTCCCTGACCTTTCTGTGAGCTATTTGGCAGGTCTTCCAGTGCCTTGTGACAGTGAGAGTTGTCTCCTTATTAAGCAGTTACATCTTCAGCAGATTCCGCTTGTATCTCTCTGGTTGCAACGTAACAGTTAGCGTCTGGTAGGATGATCCACAGCATTGTTGAGAGGTGTGACGCCAATCAGCACCGATCATCCTGAGAATGACGTGAATGATGCATTCCACCAATTGTTGCGCTAATGAACTGTGATAAGATTGCCTTCAAATTACTGATGTTATACATGGGCCATCTCTCACAGCAATGCGCATTCTTGCATAGCTCCCAAGAAATTGAAGGAACACTTACAAAAATATCTTTACTACGTCATATTGGAGGAGAATTCCTTACATTACAGCTTTATATCTCGCAGCGGTCAAAGGTTGTCACTGAGTCACGTGACTGTATCGTGACTGTATTTCTTGGGGAAGATAGCCTGTGTGTGCTGTGCGGTGAAATCATCGTGTTCCTTTTATGGACCGATTTCTCATTGAATTGCACACAACACAGAGGAGATCTTCACCTCGTGCAGGGAATAAAAAGGGGCAATGTGGAAAGGTGTTTCCAGGCCAGAACTGAAGGAGGCGGTTTCCTGAGGAACTCACAACTGAAGCTCGATTTAAGAAATCATTTCTTCTTCAGGTCTCGGGTTGTTGACTCCTGGAATAGAATGTGCAGGACTGACTCATTTGAAGCATTCAAGAAGGAATTAGATCAATGTGTGGTCCAACAGGGGTGTGGCATTGGGGGAGAAGAAAGAAAGAAAGACTTGCATTCATATAGCGCCTTTCACGACCACCGGACGTCTCAAAGCGCTTTACAGCCAATGAAGTACTTTTGAAGTGGAGTCACTGTTGTAATGTAGGAAATGATGAGAAATGGTCAGATCACAGGACCTAGAATTTAGAAGCTGGATGGGCCGAGTGGCCATTTCTCATTTCTTTGTTCTTTTGTTTAATGGATTTAATAATTGTCCTTTGTAAGTTTGGACACAATTATATTGGTGCAGCCAAGTTTTGCCGTACAATGGAGTTTGGTGCAGAACATTTTCTTTTTTATTCGTTCATGGGATCTGGGCGTCGCCGGCAAGGCCAGCATTTATTGCCCATCCCTAATTGCCCTTGAGAAGGTGGTGGTGAGCCACCTTCTTGAACCGCTGCAGTCCGTGTGGTGAAGGTGCTCCCACAGTGCAGTTCGGGAAGGAGTTCCAGGATTTTGACCCAGCGACGATGAAGGAACGGCCGATATATTTCCAAGTCAGGATGATGTGTGACTTGGAGGGGAACTTGGAGGTGGTGGGGTTCCCAAGCGCCTGCTGCCCTTGTCCTTCTAGGTGGAAGAGGTCGCGGGTTTGGGAGGTGCTGCCGAAGAAGCCTTGGCGAGTTGCTGCAGTGCATCTTGTAGATGGTGCACACTGCAGCCACGGTACGCCGGTGGCGGAGGGAGTGAATGTTTAAGGTGGTGCATGGGGTGCCAATCAATCATGGATTGGATTAACTGCTTGTCTTTCTGTTTGCGCCTCCTCAGGGTCGCTGCATTAATTTCACAAGAGTAAAGGCCAACGGGAAGCCACCCGGTTATCCAATCTACAACAACATGCAGAACGGTGGGCCGGCTCCCATCTACTGTCCGCGAATGAGTCCTCCTGCATCTCCTGAACCGTCGCCTGAACCGTCGCCCGCTCAGTCGACGACTCCGTCGCCCACTCCGTCGCCAACCTCCACCCTGCCTCCGCCTCCGCCGGGGCCGCCGCCTACACGGGCTCCTCCCCCATCGCGCCCGCCCCCTCGCCCTTCTTTCTAAACTCGGGCAAGTCGCATGGTTAACCCTTCATTTAGCAGCTGGCGGGAAGGGCACCAAAGAGGTACTGTGTAAATGTTCTTACTGGTCCGAAGGAGACTGTTTCCCTTTCGTCAGTTTATGGAGGATGACTGCAGCAAACCAAACTCCAATTTACACAGCAATATCCTATTGAACTTGTGCCGGTTAAAGTTGGCATCCTTGTCTTAAACTTGATCAATTGTCGCTTTTAAATGTGTGATATATTGATATTCGACAGTTACCATTTTATATATATCTTATTACATTTTACTATCTTTCTGCAACAAAACTGAGTGTGAAAATTCAACGTTTGACCCCTTGTTGAATTTTGGCCATTCTATTGATTGTCGAGGTATCACTTCCCTCAAAAAATGGGTTTTACGGCAAAAATGTCAATATTCCTTGTTGATTGTGCCAGCCTCTGTGTTCATTGCAAAGAGTCTCTCGCCATCTCTCCATGGAATGTGCCATAAGATAGCATTCCTGACATTAAAGAATCGGAGGGGGTGAGGACCCTGGAGCAGCAAGCCAAATTGGCTGTGGCTTTGAATCCCAGCATTGCCTGCCGCTTCAGCCACCTGCCACCGTTCGGGTTTCACGTGTCGCTTTAGTCGGCTCACAGGTTGAAGGGTCTCGCTGGGGGGGGTGTGGGTGGGGAGGGCGGGGGGCTCGCTGCACAGCGCGGGCGAGGAAGAGCTGACAAGAGCCGGCACGCCTCGCTGCAAGCTCTTCCCTTGAGCCTGGCCCCCTGCCCCCACCCTCCCGATTACAGCCCGTCAAACCTGAGTTGGAAATTTGCAGGCCAGAAGGACAGTGCCCGGCAGTCAACAGGCCCCACCACCCCCCGCCCCGCCCCACCCCGGTGGGGAACGGAGAGGGAAGGAAATTCTGTCGAAACACATAAACAAATAGCAACAGGAAGGGGAATACAGGGCACTGTGGATCCATTGACCCAGTATCCAGCTCTGACCCTCTCGGCCTGTGTCACGTGGCAGGCCGCATGGCGACCTTTCAATGAACCCTCAGCAGGCGATTCCACTGCTACCTGATCATTTGCTCATGCTTGGTAACGTTCTGAAAACTGTGGTGGCATTGCTCCAATTTTTTGTTAATCTTTTTTTTAATATATATATACATATATATATATATATGGCAACGTAAAGAATGCCACGAACGAAGTTTCATTTCACGGACCAAAGGCTTGCGGGAGCACTGACGCACGCGTTGGCACCGGGGTGGGCGGGACGCTGGTTCGTTCCAAACACTCCTCCGAGTTCAGCCGCAGCCCCAGAATGCAGCCTCCCCCCGAGGGCTCTGCTGACGGGTGCCGGAGGAGCAAGTTGCCCAGTCGCCCTCTCACCCGAGGGCGGAGGGGGATCGTGAGGCACATGTGGAGGGATTCCATGGCCCGAGGAAGCGGGCATGAGCTTGTGCTTCCGGCTGTTCACTGATGTCCCACCGAAGCTTTGTAAAAGTACCTAAGATGTGACAGGCCAGCGGACCTGTTTTGGAAAGTCTGAAAGGGTTAAATTGCTGGAGCACTCAATTATCCTGGGGGTGTATGTGTTGGACTTAATCAGGATTCTAGGGTATCAGGTAGAGTGGGAAGCCTGTTGATGCAGATGTCCCGAGGGAAAGGTTATTTTGCACTCCTTCTTGGAGCTCAGGTGCATTTTTTGATGATGTGGAATCAGCAATGCTGGCAAAAAAAAACTGAAATAAAAAAAAAACAAGATTCAACCCAGAGGCCTTCCCAGTCATAAAGTGTTTGGGACCCGGCTGCATCCTTTCACACTGATTGTAGTTCCACCTTCATGCTTTCCTTGGGTTGTAAAGGTAGTAAGGCCCCTCAAAAAGCTTCTCTGCTCAGCTCTCAGCCGCTGCAGTCTCTTCCCATTTCTCCGACGTCCTTGTCACCCACAGCCCAGCATCTGCCAAAAGCCTCGACGTCACTTGCCCGCTCTCCCATCCAGGTCAGGCAGCAAACAAACAACAGAACCATTATTTGCGTGGAAACTCAAATGGAAAATGAATGTGTAGGATTATTATTAATAACTTTCACGGTCTGGTATGTGAGAGAGAGAGGCTATCGAATCGGGCTTTGCTGAACAGAAAAGGCTACAGGTTGCCATATTACACTGAACAAAAGAGGTAAAAACAAACTTACACCGTTATCCGTACACTGCAGGAAAGGCCTCAGACTGACACTGCGGCCTTGCATATTGTACAGAAAGCACCCAGATTTAATAATGCAAACATTGTACCCGGCTGAGAAAACTCCTCCAACTGTTGCTTGAACCCACTACACTGTACGGAAAAAGCCTCATGCTGATACTGGAACCCTGTTTGTTAAACATCGCCTCATTGACAAAGCACGTCCCGGCCCCTCTCCTGCACATTACGCAGAGCTCATTTGGTAGTCAGGGCGACAAATTGCTCAAAAATTCTTGAGAAGAAGAGAGGATTATAAAACATTCTATTCTTGAAAAGCTTTCCACCGACATCTGGCATCTTTTGGACACACTCTGTGATGTTGTTAAGCAGATGTTGCTGTACGTGTTCATCTCCTGTTAATGGCAGGCCCACCAGAAATCACACAGTGCTCAAGTGGGGCTGGAGGTGAATTTCTCAGGCCTTGTTATAAATTAACGTAACACATTACATCGGATATACGGCACAGAAACAGGCCATTCGGCCCAACCAGTCCATGCCGACGTTGATGCTCCACTCGAGCCTCCTCCCGTCTTTCCTCATCTAAATCTATCAGCATAACCCTCTATTCCCTTCTCCCTCATATGCTTGTCTAGCCTCCCCTTAAATGCATCTATACTATTCACTTCAACCACTCCCTGTGGTAGCGAGTTCCACATTCTCACCACTCTTTGGGTAAAGAAGTTTCTTCTGAATTCCCTATTGGATTTCTTGGTGACTATCTTATATTGATGGCCTCTAGTTTTGCTCTTCCCCACAAGTGGAAACATTCTCTCTGTATCCACTCCATCAAAACCTTTCATAATTTTATAGACCTCTATTAGGTCACCCCTCAGCCTTCTCTTTTCAAGAGAAGAGTGACCCAGCCTGTTCATCCTTTCCTGATAGGTATACCCTCGCATTTCTGGTATCATTCTTGTAAATCTTCTCTGCACCCTCTCCAGTGCCTCTATATCCTTTTTATAATATGGCGACCAGAACTGTACGCAGTACTCTAAGTGTGGTCTAACCAAGGTTCGATACATAACTTCCCTACTTTTCAATTCTATCCCTCGAGAAACACCTGAACTTCCTCACTGGTAAACACCACTTCGATCTGGCATGTTTGCTGGGCGTGCGAGATAACCGTCAATCGCACGCCTCACAAACATGACCTGTGGGCCAGAGGGCCAGATTCCAGTGGGGAAATGATCGATCTGAAAATGGAATCCAGAATTTTATCGGTATCACTGGGCCTCAGTAGCGGGTTAAAAATGTCGCAAGGTGCTGCATTTTGCTGACGCTCCTTGGCATGAACTAACGGTAGTCACCGACCTCAAGCCTGAGCCCGAGATTCATCCTGTAAGGTCTTTTTGCTCCTTGTCCTTTCTCTAGGTCTGCCCTGTAGTCAAGAGGGCCGGAGAGTGATCCGAGGTGTCCCAAAGCATTGTATGGACCGAGCAGCCTAGCTCAGGGGCCAGGGCTCATAGGGCAGGACACCAGCGAGAGCATGGGAGAGAAGGTGAGCTAAATCAGAACGAGTAATGATTCGCCGACGCATGGCGTGGGTTTTAGAAACCTGTTGGAAAGGATGATGGAGAGAAGGTGAGGAGTTCCACAGTTTCGAGGTTGCCAGGGAAGGAACTGGTCAAAAGCAGGAGGCAGTGCAACGAGTCTTGATAAGGAGGAGGAGTGTGTAGGGTGAGGTATTTGGAGCTCAGGAGGAACAGCAAAATTCAGAGGGGCAATGAGCAGAGTACTATTGATAAAACAGAAAAGACAAGAATGGTTGCCATAGAAAGAAAGGCTGGAGTCTGGATGTGGGAGAAGGATCATCTGTGGTGTGTGAAAGGGGAAAGGTGGATTGGCGATAACGATAGGAGGATTCTCTCTATCCCCCCTATTGTAGCTTGAATAGTGTAGCGAGTGTCCAGGTTGCATGGAAGTGAGATTGGTGAGTGGTGTATTGCAGAAATTGCCACAAATAAGCGACCCATTGGAGTAAAACGTGGGCTGGTCAGGCTGAAAATGGCCAAGAAACTTAACAAATTGGTTTTTATCTTCGAAAGAGCAGGCACAGACTCGATGGGCCGATTGACCTCCTTCTGTGCTGTACTATTCCGTGATTCAATACTGAATGATAAGTTATTGCCTGTATCCTATCGGGAGTGTCAGGAGGAAGCTCTCAGATATGGGAGCAGTATTTACATCACGATCCGACAGGTCACATCATCCTGGCAGGCTCGAATATTAGCACCATTAAATAGGCAAGGGATCAGGTTTGGTAAAGACAGCAGTATTGTGTTAGTTTCTGATGTCGAGCCAAGAAAAATGCAACTAGACACAACTGTGTCAACACTGAGGATACAATGCCATAGCAAAATGATCTTCATCAAACTATTAACCCGAAAGTGTACCTCAGTAGTTGGCCCCGGCGGGCAGGCGACTGAGCCACACAGACTCGGCAGCTCCCACTTTCTATCCCCATTTCACACTGAGCTCGCTCATCTTATCCAGGGAATGCTGCATTGTTTAAAGTACCCTGGGTAGACTCATAGAATGGCTACAGCACAGAAGGAGGCCATTCGGCCCGTCGAGCCCGTGCCGGCTCTCTGCAAGAGCACCTCAGCTAGTCCCACTCCCCCCACCCTTTCCCCGTAGCCCTGCAAATTTTTTTCCTTCAGGTACTTATCCAATTCCCTTTTGAAAGCCACGATTGAATCTGCCTCCACCACCCTTTCAGACAGTGCATTCCAGATCCTAACCACTCGCTGCGTAAAAAACTTTTTCCTCATGTCGCCTTTGGTTCTTCTGCCAATCACCTTAAATCTGTGTCCTCTGGTTCTCCACCCTTCTGCCAATGGGAACAGTTTCTCTCTATCTGCTCTGTCTAGACCCCTCTTGATTTTGAACACCTCTATCACATCTCCTCTCAATCTTCTCTGCTCTAAGGAGAACAACCCCAGCTTCTCCAGTCTATCCACCTAACTGAAGTCCCTCATCCCTGGAACCATTCTTGTAAATCTTTTCTGCACCCTCTCTAAGGGCCTTCACATCCTTCCCAAAGTGCGGTGCCCAGAATTAGGTGGGGAGGGGGAAATAATTCAGCCACGGTTCCCACTCCCCAGAATTAATCCTGCAGGATAGTGACTCTGCGGGTTACACTGCAGACCCAGCATCCTGCCTCACCCTTTCATCCTTGCCACGCACAACACTGGTGCCACACAATGGGCAGCAGCGGCCAAAGTCCGAAAACTGACCGCCAGTGAGTGACAGCTGGAGCAACAGAGGCCACAGCAAAATGGGACAGGATTTGTTGAGCGAGTTAAAGGCTGTGACACCGCCTCAGTCCAGTTTGCTCACTAATATCACAAAATCAGGTCAGAAGTTGCCTGGATCACTTCATTTTGTTCCACCCTTGAGTAACACACTATCCCTAAGATCTAACCTTATGTAACGCACTATCACTGTGAGCTAGCCTCATGTAATGCACCACCTTAAACATTCACTCCCTCCACCACCGGTGCACCGTGGCTGCAGTGTGTACCATCTACAAGATGCACTGCAGCAACTCGCCAAGGCTTCTTCGATGGCACCTCCCAAACCCGCGACCTCTCCCAGCTAGAAGGACAAGGGCAGCAGGTGTAATGGGAACACCACCACCTCCAAATTTCCCTCCAAGTCACACACCATCCTGACTTGGAAGTATATCGGCCGTTCCTTCATCGTCGCTGGGTCAAAATCCTGGAACTCCCTCCCTAACAGCGCTGTGGGAGTACCTTCACCACACGGACTGCAGCGGCTCAAGGCGGCGGCTCTCCACCACCTTCTCGAGGGCAATTAGGGATGGGCAATAAATGCCGGCCTTGCCAGCGAGGCCCACATCCCAGGAACAAATATGTAATGTGCAATGCACTGTCCAAATCAGTTGCAACTCTATTTGAAACACTAGTTTTGAGCACAAAAAATGCCTTCCAAAATCTGCTCCTGCCGCCCCCTCCTAGTACCTGGAATATTTCTGATGGCTTGTTTGTGTTAAGCACGAGATACGAGACTCTGGTCAGGATGATAAATGTGCTAAGATTTTTTTTTTAAATTAACTTTTGAAAATCCTGTTAAAAAATCTAAGATGTGAAGACAGGCCACGTGTCCATCTTGCTCATTCCTTCTGCTCTCTGGCTCAGCCCTGACTTAATAATCATTCCCGCCCAATCCTTCATGTGAACTTCTACAGCTTCCCATGGCTCTGAGGACTCAGCCTGGGCCTCTGCTATTATAATCTTGGTCGAGCGCCAAGCCTGTATCTCTCAATTTCCTCTTGATGTCAATAGCCTGCCCAGCACCTTCTTGAGAGAGTCAACCAGTTCAGCCAACACACAATTTGGTAGTAATATAATCCACAGATTAACTGTTCTGTGACAGGAAAGGTTTTTTCCTCACTTGAAATCATAGAGTCAAAGAATATCTTTTTTTAATTTGTTTTTGGGATGTGGGCCTCGCTGGCAAGGCCGGCATTTATTGCCCATCCCTAGTTGCCCCTTGAGAAGGTGGTGGTGAGCCGCCTTCTTGAACCACTGCAGTCCGTGTGGTGAAGGTGCTCCCACAGCGCTGTTAGGGAGGGAGTTCCAGGATTTTGACCCAGCGACGATGAAGGATAGTACGGCACAGAAGGAGGCCATTCGGCCCGTCGAGTCTGCGCCGGCCTCTTTCGAAGAGCAATCCAGTTAGTCCCACTCCCCCGCCCCGCTCTTTCCCCATAGCCCTGCAATTTTTTCACCTTCCAGTATTTATCCAATTCCCTTTTGAAGGCTGCTATTGAATCTGTTTCCACCACCCTATCAGGCAGCGCATTCCAAATCCTCACCACTCGTCGCGTGAAAAAGTTTTTCCCCTCATGTCGCCTCTGGTTCTTTTGCTAAACACCTTAAATCTGTGCCCTCTGGTTTGGGAGTGTGAGAGATTGAGGGACATTGGTAGAGGAAGAGTATAGATAGGGAGCTTTACTCTGTATCTAGCTCTGCTGTACCTGATCGGGGCTTGCTTGCTGCTGACTAGGGTCCCGACTGCAGGAAAGTGTTCCAATTCACACAGGACTAAGATCCGGCAGCTTGATTAACTGAAAGGTACGTATCTCAACTAGAGAGTGTCAACGCAATCCCTGCACCACAGTCAAGGTGACATTAGAAAGGAATCGGAAAGGGAGCCACTTGAAAAATTCCACTGAAAGTCTTTTGCCTGTGGATTTCTGATCAGTCAGGGATTGTTATCAGCCCCTGGTGCTGGGAGTTTATTTAGCTCCTCAAACTCCTAGCTATTTTTCTTGTGGCTAAAAACAAGTAAATTGTGAGCAATTTGGAAAGACAAATATTAATGTTCAGGAAGAAAGTGCTTGGAGTCTGCAGGCTTGCCTTACTCTGACCTCTGAACTCACACCAGCCAAACCCCCTCCTTGCGCTACAAGCACCAGCAAGGATCCAGAAATGGAAGCTTTTCATAAAAGTTTGCCAACTCCAAATGTCAGCCGTAACCGTAGCGACTGTTGCCACGGTAATCGAGGTTGGACCTTGCAACCATATCCATGTCCCAGACAAGGCACTACACACAAGGCTGACATGAAAATCAAACGCTATCACCCAGGCCCCCAGTGTTGGCCAGAGGCCGACCAGTCACCGTGGCAACCAGTTGTACAAGTTCATTTGACCCCGAGCCATCACCTCCTCACTTGTCTTACTGCTCATCGAGAAAGCTGCTTGCGCAGGAATCAGAAATACCATGGAGCTACTTTGAATGGCAGCATTGCACCTATTCCCCTTCAGTTTAATTGAATAAAACTGCGATCAAAATGCAACTGAATATGCAGACTTGACTGACATAGTCTCCTTGACTGACTGCGTCCTCTTCCGCGGCCATCTGTCACCTGGCCATATCACTTGCGCCACGATGGTGACCACTGTACCACTGAGTCTTCTTGCCACTCCCTCCGGCAGGGCGCTAGTGAAAACGGTCGTCATACCAGAGCAAGCCACACCGGTGAAAAATACCATAGATCTGGAACCCGTTCCCTGTGGTAAACACAGGACGCTCGGTGAATCCATATTTCTGCCAACGAGGAGCCGTACACCGTTCCTTGTGACACTGTCACTCATGGGTTACGCAGACTCTTTCTAGCATTGCATTCAACACCTTCCCGTGCATTTCTCCCCCATTTTTCTGCAATGCCGTGCAAGTTGATGTCACTGAGCTGTTAGGGTTGCAGGCTCTCGTTAGAAACATAGAAACACAGAAAAATAGGAGCAGGAGTAGGCCATTCGGCCCTTCGCCATTCAATATGATCATGGCTGATCCTCTATCTCAATACCATATTCCCGCTCTCTCCCCATACCCCTTGATGCCTTTTGTGTCTAGAAATCTATCTATCTCCTTCTTAAATATATTCAGTGACTTGGCCTCCACAGCCTTCTGTGGTAGAGAATTCCACAGGTTCACCACCCTCTGAGTGAAGAAATTTCTCCTCATCTCAGTCCTAAATGTCCTACCCCGTATCCTGAGACTGTAACCCCTCATTCTAGACCCCCCCCAGCCAGGGGAAACTTCCTCCCTGCATCCAGTCTGTCTAGCCCTGTCAGAATTTTATACGTTTCAATGAGATCCCCTCTCATTCTTCTAAACTCTAGTGAATACAGGCCTAGTCGACCCAATCTCTCCTCACACGACATATTAGATATCCTGCTATAGGTTTCAGCAGAGGTTCTCCCACCACCCCACCCAGTCAAACTGCCCTTTCTCTCCCCCCCACCCCTCTCCAATATTTTTACAACTAATAAACGAAACTGTTCAAGGAAAATGTAACCTCTATTTTAAATGCCCCTGTGATTTTTTCTCCCGAGGTTCCTCGCAGCAGTGTCCGCGAGATTAGTCTTTAACTCCTGGAGACTCCAGGGCACTCCTGAAGGGATGGGGCGACCCTCTGACCTATTAGCCGTCGTCAATGCCCTTCAAGAAAAAAAATGGCACCAATTGTTTTTGAGTCACACTTTGACGTGTGGTGGTGCTGTGCGGAGGAAAGTATTATTATTTGGCAAAGCAACCGGAGACTCAAGAGAAGCTTCACGTAATTTTGAAAAAAAATCTTTTGTTTGTTCACCAACACGCGACACAGTGGCGTAAACTTCAGGACAAACGCATCTGTGCCGGAAATAACGCACAGTTCCTCTTTTTTCTCTCTCGCCCCCGAACTAGAAACGGTACTTTTTTTTTCAGAAAGTCAGCTGCCCTTTAAAACAGCTTCTCTCTCTTGGTAGGCCGATGAGTGGGTGTGTAGGCCGTAGTGTCTCTTGTTGCTGTTGTAGTGAAAAGGTTGGCAGATTTACACCGTGTTCAGAATAAAAAACATTAAAAAAAAATTAAAAATTTCTGCATCCCCCCCCACCGCCAAGATCTCAAAAAGAAAACTGGAACGAGGTCGTTCAGACGCCCCAGACCCAGTTTGCCAAGCACTCAAAAGTTAATGTAAGAAGGATGTTCCGCCTGAGGTATCTCTGCAGTCTTTGCATTTGTGACCCTGTTTCCTAAATGTGCCTGTGACATCTCGTGGCCGATACCAGTACTGCACCAAACAGTTTTTTAAATATAGAATGTACAGCACCGAACCAGGCCATTGGGCCCAACTCGTCCATGCTGGCGTTTATGCTCCACACCAGCCTCCTCCCCACCCTACCAGCATAACCTTCTGTTCCTCGCTTCCCTCATGAACTTACCTCAGCTCCCCTTGAAATGCACCCATGATCGAGGGCCTGGTTTGAGATAGAAACATAGAAGATAGGAGCAGGAATAGGCCATTCGGCCCCTCGAGTCTGCTCCGCCATTCGATGAGATCATGGCTGATCATCCAAACTCAGTACCCTGTCCCTGCCTTCTCCCCATAGCCCTTGATCCCTTTAGCCTTAAGAAATATATCTATCTCCTTCTTGAATATATTTACTGACTTGGCCTCAACTGCCTTCTGTGGTAGAGAATTCCACAGGTTCACCACTCTCTGGGTGAAGAAATTCCTCCTCATCTCTGTCCTAAATGGCTTACCCCTTATCCTTAGACTGTGACCTCTTGTTCTGGACTCACCCGCCATCGGGAACATCCTTCCTGCATCCAGTCTGTCCAGCCCTGTTAGAATTTTATAAGTTTCAATGAGATCTCCTCTCATTCTTCTAAACCCCAGCGAGTATAAGCCCAATCGACCCAATCTCTCCTCGTACGTCATTCCTGCCATCCCAGGTATCAGCCTTGTGAATCTTCGCTGCACTCCCTCCATGGCAAGAACATCCTTCCTCAGATAAGGCGACCAAAACGTCATGCTTCTTTCAGGCCCAGTTTTGCTGACAATCCCAGCACTTCCCTGGAGCCGACACTGGGCTGCACCCTCTGCAGTTCTCCAACCTCACCGACAGCCAGTGCGGACAGGGGCGGGGCTCGTCCCGGTCCGCTTGCTGCCTATATTGCACTTTGTAATTCAGACCCATTCGCAATTGCGTTTGCATGTAAAGCAGTCTCTATATTTAGCCAGGTTAACTCTCGGCCTTTCACAGTTTGTGGCTCTCACTTCCCACAATGACGACGACAACTTGTATTTATATAGCGCCTTTAACGTAGTAAAACTTCCCAAAGCGCTTCACAGGAGCGTTAAGAGACAAAAAACTTGACACCGAGCCACATCAGGAGAAATTCGGGCAGGTGACCAAAAGCTTGGTCAAAGAGGTAGGTTTTAAGGAGCGTCTTAAAGGAGGAAAGAGAGGTAGCGAGGCGGAGAGGTTTAGGCAGGGAATTCCAGAGCTTAGGGCCCAGGCAGCAGCTGCTCGCGTGTGCTAAATGTCGACGGTGCTCCCATGCTAAAGGGAACGTTGAGTAAAAGACTTAGAACGATGGGTGTGCAGAGCATAGAGATTAGAGAGAGGCAGGAGGTAACAAGCATAACTGGGGGGGGGGGGGATGGAGAGAGGAAAACCAATTGAAAATTAATCTGTGCTATTATGCAAGAGGGACTCAGAAAGAGCTTAGACCAGATATCCGTGAGGAAGAGAATGAAAAGAAGCTTATGGAATTAGGAAATCACAAATCTCTCCCGGCCACGTGGCGATGTGAATAAAAGGAGCGGATTCACCTGCTCCTCACATTTCCCCCTTACCCAAGAGTCAATTGTACATCGAGATCCTCAGCCTCAGACACTGGGGACAGCCCTGCCCCGGGCTCTGCGCATGACTTCGATCCCCTTTCTTGTGGAATCGTGCGGGGGAGGCGGGTGGAAAGAGACAAACCCACATCCTGGAGAGCAGCGTGTTGATATTCCAACACGCTGCCCCACCCTCCGAAGCACATCAGTCACTGGAACATTTAATTGGGACAAGACGCCGGTTGCTTCGATAAATATTTTACCAAAATGTCTTCGCAGAATCCAAAGATTCATATTTAGAGGCACAGCTCAGATCACCCTGAAAACCTGAGGCACCACATTCCACCATCATGGTTACTGTTCTCCAACAGTGATTGGTCGGTTCATGATATCATCACAGTGGGTTAACATGACTTTTGAGAATCAACGGTGAGAATATTTTAATCGAGTCATAACAGGACAGAAAGGGATGACTCTAATTATGAGAAGCTGAACTGTCCCTTTATCCGTTCTAACTTCATGTGGTAGGATTTGCCAGGTGTTCCAAATGGGAAACACATAATGGGTCTGAGTGTGTTGAAATTAAGCCTTATACAGCACAACACTGAGGGTGGGGTATTACAGAATGTTAGAACGGAGATCCTGATGATAGTGCTACATAACATTAACGGAGCCTGATAAATCATACAGCCCAGGAGGAGGTCATTCGGCCCATCATGGCTTTGCTAGCTCTTTGAAAAAGCTGTCCGATTAGTCCCACTCCCCTGCTCTTGCCCCATAGCCCTACAAATTTCCCCCGAGTGTTGTGTGACATAAGAACATAAGAAATAGGAGCAGGAGTCGGCCATTCAGCCCCTCGAGCCTGCTCCGCCATTCGATATCATGGCTGATCTTCTACCTCATCTCCACTTTCCTGCACTATCCCCATATCCCTTGATTCCCTTAAGATTCAAAAATCTATCGATCTCTGTCTTCAATATACTCCACGACTGAGCCTCCACAGCCCTCTGGGGCAGAGAATTCCAAAGATTCACCACCCTCTGAGTGAAGAAATTTCTCCTCATCTCAGTCCTAAATGGCCGACCCCTTATTCTGAGACTGTGACCCCTGGTTCTAGACTCCCCAGCCAGGGGAAACATCCTCCCTGCATCTACCCTGTCAAGCCCTGTAAGAATGTTGTATGTTTCAATGAGATCACAGAGTAACAGAGATGGTGTTCTCGCAGTGAGCCACTATACTCACCCAGTCCATGTAACTATTGATCCAAAAGACTTTCTGATGTTGAGTAATTTTGCTCTTATCGGGTAAACTGGAAGTCAACATTTCCCATTGTTAAGAAAGCTCCCTCAGTTTGCAGTTCACAAGAGGGTTACAGATGAGGAAGGCTCCACTGAGCTGCCTCACTTGCTTTGCTCTGAGGAGGTGGGTTCGCTGTTCACTGCCCATCCCTAGTTGCCCTGACAGCCCAGTGGCTTGCTTGCCCCCCACTCAGAGGGCATCAAAAGTCAAGAACGTGGTGTGGGACTGTACTCAACACGTAGAGCAGACAACACAGGGTAGGGTAGCAGATTCCCTTCCCTGAAGCACCTTAGTGAAGCAGTCGTGTTTTTACAACCATTCGGAAGCTTATGGCCGTTTCTTCTGCCGGACGCCCACAAATGACCAGATTTATTCAATTCTGTGTTGCTCTGTTGGGTTTTAGAATGAATGTCTTCTGGGTTGCTAATCTCAGACCATAACCACGATACTACATCTCCAGATCAGCCACAATTCCCCCATCACAGTGTGCAACTTTCTCTTACAAAACTCTACCACCCTCCTTGGGAAATTCTACTCCAAATATTTATCAGGCTATGTAAAAAATGGGCAAGCACTGCCATTAAAGTACTGGATAGAAGAATGCCGGAAAAACAGTTAAGCTTCTGTTCAGCTTTAAAAATGATCTCCAGGGCTTTGGTTTTTCGTGCAGTGATACTAATATCAGCCTGAGACAGAAGGTTGTGGGTTCAAGTCCCACTCCAGAGACTCGAGCACAAAAATCTAGACTGAGTGCCAGTAGTGCGGGAGCGCTGTCGGAGGTGCCAGTCTTTCGGCTGAGACGTTAAACCGAGGGCACGTCTGCTCTCTCAGGTGGACGTAAAAGATTGCATAGCACTATTTCGAAGAAGAGCAGGGGGAGTTCGACCCGATGTCCTGGGGCCAATATTTATCCCTCAATCAACATCACTAAAACCCATTATCTGGTCATGATCACATTGCTGTTTGTGGGAGCTTGCTGTGCGCAAACTAGCTGCCCCGTTTCCTACATTACAAGCGTGACAACACTTCAAAAAGTACTTCATTGGCCATGTGGCACTTTGGGATGGCCTGAGGTCGCTACATAAATGCAAGTCTTTCTTTTTTGAGAGTAAAGGTGACAAGAGAATGTAGAAACTGAAAAGTATTCATTACACCCCAAGGAAAAAAGCATGAGGTGGGCATCAGTGAAAGGCGATCAGGCTCACTTTGTATCTGTCTGATGTTTATTTCACTCCATGCTCCAATATTTACCCCAGTTGAAGCATTTCAAACCCAATGCGGAGCCTGTTTTTATTTTGAGGGGTGGGTTGGGGTGGGATTAGTAAATTATTGTACAGAAGCCAAGTTGTTTGTTGATGGCATGTTTATCAAGCTGTGCTTGTTAATTGTTTTACTGCCTATTTGTTCTGTTTAAAGTTTCTTTGGGTTTTGAACGAGTGCCTGGCTTTCACAGTTGCAACAAAATAGCTTTGAACCAAAATTAAAAACAACCCACACACAATTTTACAAAACTCATCAAGACAAATCTAACCCAGACTGGTGAGAGTGTGCACTGTTTGACTCGTCCATGCCCAAGTGTGACAGACCCCTGGCAGGTGAATTGCCAGATACACGTGTGCGAACATACTGTAACCAGGTCTTTCTTACAAGTGCTGACCCACCTGTGGCTCAGTGTTCCAAGGAGCGCCTGCACACTGTGCATCGTACAGGTCATGAGTCGGCTCACTTCAGTGTGACTTCTCTGGGTTCCGGAGGTGTCCCTGTGTCAGTGACAGGCTTCCTGGTCTGGCCAGGGAGGGGGTCATTCGCCGTGTGGGAGTGCGCCCAGCCACCAGCGGTCTGTGCCGAGTAGAATTCTGTTGAAAGCAGGCTGAAAAAAAATATGATATTCATTTAACACACTGTAAATAATGTCGCTCTGCCTGGGAGTTAACTTGCACCTTATTCTGACCTGTAGCGCGTTGCTGGGTTTGTTAAGTCGAACTAACTGGCTGGGGAGGCAATAACCTCTCATCCTCAATCTCTGAATGGTGGTTCTCTGCCTTCTGCAATGATGGAAGATGCAAGCCGAGAAATTACTGCCGGCCAGCCTTCCAGATGAATGTTTAACACACTCATGTTGCCTGCTACCTTAGGGGAGAGATTAGCCCATTTAAAGTAAACAGGTTAATTAATGGCTGTGCTAAAATGGAAGATGGGAATAATACAAATCTGCTAAACTTTCGTCCGCCAACAGTAATTTCAAAGCTATAGGGTAGAATTGAAATAAGCCACATTCTTAGACTGGGGAACAGACTGTTGGGAATAATATCAAATATTGGTTCAAGTTACAGTCAGCCAGCTGTCAGAAACCTGATGTCAAAATAAGTAGAAAAATAACCCTACTAATCCTGCAATACAAATGGAAAATTCTGCACGCACAACTCAGGCTGGTCAGTTCCATTAAAAGATGGCTTAAGTGTTTTGGGTCTAGAACCCCTTCATTAAAACTGGACTGGGAAGTCACAGGCCACAGAGAGAGGGGTGTGGCAAAAAGGCAAAGGCTGTGGGGATGTTATTGACCGCTAAGATGTTGCCAAGTGTTTTAAACATCAGTGAGCCTTGTGTGTGCGTGTGTATAATGATCCAGCAAGGTAGCCAATGGCCCGTCAAACCCAGATATCAACGTGAGCTACAGTCAGAGCTACCGGTCGGTCAGAAAGGCGAGTTCGAGCATGGCTCCAGGCTGAGTTCGAGTGGAAATAAAACAAAATAGTCACACCATTGTTATAGAGAGAAATTAGATGGCGGGATATTGTTTTTTTTTAATCTATTCCGTTTTTCCCTTAATGTAACTTTTGTCCAATAAACATGGTGGGCTGGTACAGATGTGTGGGCGTCTCTCTTGCACTGAGCTACTTTTGTGCCCGTTACAGTGAAGAACAGGAGTGGAAAAGGCAGAATATGCTGATATATCTTTCCGTAGAACACAAACCAGCAATCCAAACCGAAGACTCTGAAGATGCCATTCTTAATGTACACTGCTGCCAACATCAACAGTGACTGCACTTTTGAAGTTAATCCCCGGTTGTAAAGCGCTTTGGGACATTGCGAGAAAGTGATTGGGGGGGGGGGGGGGCGCTGTGTAAAAATGCAAGTTTTTTTTTAAATTTACAGAGGGGCATCCGGTGCCACTCATATTACATAGATATATATATATATATATATATATATATAAACATCATGAAGTATCTTCACATTCACACCGTGGCTTCGAGCTGAAATCACACGCCAAATAATTAAATATAGAACCAATAGTATTCAGAACAACCAGCACCCCAACCTTTCCTCTAAAACAGGCAATGGACATTGGTTGGAATTGGGGTTGAATTAATCAGTTAAATGCATCATCACCACAAGTGCACCAGAGTGATGTGGGTTTTTTCACCCCCCCATTTCCTCCACCAGCCATTCTGTGACAGCCTCAGGGTAGTTTTGCGTTGCGGGGCTATGCTCACTGTGAAATGGGTTTATAGAGAGCACCTGGACTTATTCCACATTGGACCCAATCAGTATGGGTTAGACATTAAATCCAAGTCGCAGGCTGGGGGGGGATTTACAAGCTGCAGGTCAGAATCTAGCGAGGAATAGGCCCTGTAAAATATGTATCTATAAAGAAAGGCCTTAGTATGTCTCGACCTGAAACGTTAACTCTGTTTCTTTCTCTTTAATTCTCCGCTCCACTCCCACTCTTACCTCTCGGTCCTCGGCCTCTTACACTGTTCCAATGAAGCTCAACGTAAGCTCGAGGAACAGCACCTCATCTTTCGAATAGGCGCTTTACAGCCTTCTGGACTCAACATCGAGTTCAACAATTTCAGACCATAACCTCGGCCCCTATCTTGTTTTTCTCTCTCTCTCACATGGCAGCTGTCGATCATTCTGCCATTTCATCTAGCGTCATCTTTTGTTTCTTAACTTGTCCCATTACCATCTCCTTTTGCCTCGCACCATCATCCCTTTTGTCTCTTAATCTCTCCTGCCTTCCATCCTATCACAGACCTCCCCTTTTGTTCTTTCCTCCCCTCCTCCCTTTCCCTGCCCCTACACTTGCTTAAAAACCTGTTCCATCTCCAGTTCTGACGAAGGGTCATCGACCTGAAACGTTAACTGTTTCTCTCTCCACAGATGCTGCCTGACCTGCTGAGCATTTCCAGCATTTTCTGTTTTTATTTCAGATTTCCAGCATCTGCAGTATTTTGCTTTTGTCTTAGTATGTCTGCTTGGCAGAAGGCAGATCACTGTAATATGGAGAACTGAGAATTACAAACCATTTTGGACTTGACTGGAGCAGCTTTGCTGATGTACAAGAAAATATGCAGAAAAATTATTCAGCCTTGAAGAAGTTATATTTTTTTTAAATTAAAAATCGTACAAACAGACGGTCTATGATGCACATCTCATTTGCCATGAGCAGTTTATGCAGGAGATAACCACAAAAGAGACAGCTGATGGAGACAAACTGGAGAAGCAAACAGAGGATTGAACCAGTCATTCTCTGCCAGCAGCTAAAACGAGCCAGTTGCCTCCTTCAGTATCAGCTACACAAAGCAGAAGCCGCAAGGTACTCCCTTCGCTGGAGTTACTCATCATCTGCTGATGTTCAACGTGTTCAGGTGCTAGAAATAGGGACCGAGGTGGGACGCAGGTCGAACGCGAATTGTTGCGCCGACACCAGTGTAGTCATTACCACCGTAAAACTTTTATCAATATCTTCGTTTGATACGCTTTTGAGATTCGTCCTGCCCCACCTCAGACCCAATGCGAGGTCCTTCACAACTTGTCGTGTGCATGAAGACCACTTTAAACTATAAAGGTCTCAGAAACAGTCGTGCATTGACAGCCCTTATGGCTTTCTTTCCAGGGCATCGTCACTTCAAATTTCACCGCTTGAAAGTAAGGTGTGATTTAGAATGGTACTGTGGACTGCCAAGCACTCTATTCTTCATAGAAAATAGATGGGGATTCACAACACGCAATTTATAGATTCTGTTCCAATAGACGCAGTGTAGCAAACCCCGCCTTACTACCTGTAGACAAATCAGTGAGACTAACCCATTCCGCAGTTCAGTACAGTTGAGTGCTTTAAGCCCCTGGCAAAGACTGAACAAGGAATTCATTAAGTTTACCTCATGTAGGGCAAGAACATTCTTTGAGCTCATCAAGGTGAGGGATGTTAGTGCTGGCAAATGGGAAACTCTCCATTTCAGGTACCCAGCGTCAAGTACTCCCAGGTGAGGTATAGCACAACCATATGCAGAGTAAAGCTCCCTTCACTCTGCTCCAACCGTGTGCCTCAGATCCAACCTCAGAAGAGCACCATCTACCGCACTGGTGACATTTCCCACACCAAACATGCTGTGGCCTCGTGAGCGAGACCTCCAAAGCCAAATTAGGGGCAGGTTTGTGCTGTAGACTTGAGGGGGGGGGGGGCGCGATTTTAACCCTACTCGCTCAGCAGAAACCTGGCGGGCGGGCAGTTAAAATCGCCCTGGCTCTTACTGGTCCGAAAGCCGCCATGATCGCAACATCTGCAATTTTAACCTGCTCTCCTGAGCAGGCAGCAAGCTCACGCGCCCGGAGCCAACAGGGTCCTTCTTTACATAGGCATGTTGCGGCCCGATGACATCATTGAGACCCGACTGTAATTTTAACTCAGGCCTGAGCGGGGAATCCACCTGGAGTTAAAATTGGGTCCTCGAATTCAGAAAGGCCAAACTCACTTTCATAATAATAGGGTTTCTAATGTAAAGCTGGTGTATTCGGCTTCACAAGTGTGCTGATAATTTCATTTATTTTTTTACATATACAGTTTAAACAGACAGGGAATAAACATTCTACAATTTTTGGTAATAATCCTCAGAACACAACACAATCAGCTGTGGTCCCATTCCCAAATACAAGTTCAGAACAGTTACAGTCGTACACCTAAATCCTCTACACAAAGAAGAAATTCCATACTCGCATTCATTTCCCCCTCGCCTCCTCACACAGCAGCAGTGGCCTTTGGTGATCATATCTATTGTACAAAAATTGTGCAAATGTAGTTGAGTTGAAGTGCTTTGTCTCATCGGTCTGAACATTACCACGATTGCAATCCGAGGACTGAAGTGGGGGGGGCTGCCAAACAGTACGTCCGAATGTGGCAGGTTTAGAGATTCAATAGTAGCCTTCAAAGGGGAATTGGAGAAATACTTGAAGGAGAGAAGATTGCAGGGATATGGGGAGAGAGCGGGGGGAGTGGGACTAACTGGATTGCTCTTCGAAAGAGCCGGCGCAGACTCGATGGGCCCAATGGCCTCCTTCTGTGCTGCACTTAGTATGTCTCTTAGTAAGGTCGTTTTAAATCTGCCTCATTTGCATTCCAAGTCTAAAGCAATTTTGCATGCACCATCCTGTCCTGGTGCCTTGCCATAACTATGCAAAGGTCCCCAACTGGGGCTGCAGCCAATGCCAGATCACTGTGGCATTAATAACTGCATTCATTGCAAAGTGCAACTTCTGCCCTCTCGCATTGGTGAAACACAAGATTAAACAATGGTGGGGTGGGGGTCACAACTGTTGGACCTAGTATACAAGTTGCACATCAAAACACACAATGAGGTGATGTATACAGCGGATTTTTTCTTTTTACAATAAATCCCCATGTGCATCATTTTCAGGGCCTCTGCACTCATGAACCAACCTCTGTGACTCGCCGTCAGTGCAGGGGGTTGCCCACATTTACAACAGTGTGACTGTTTTCATGATACTGACTGGGTCAGCACAGCTCCAGAACAAGAGCAACCAAAGTCCTGTCGCGCTCTCTGCAACAAAAAAACATTTAATCTGGGTTTTTTTTTTCTTGTGTACAGTTCAGGTTAGATTTTTTTTTGTTTAGATGGAGTAAACAGGATCCACAGATGTCTCAAAGTGGGTTTGCAACATTCAAACTCACTCAACAACCACAGTCCCCCACGATCCAGTCGGGATATTGTCGGTGGACTGGCAGCCTGGAATGCTCAGCGATTAGCTAGCGCCTTTACATTCCGTTTGCACAGCGAGGCTTGGTTTCACTCAGTTACTTGAACTAACTCTCAAGTTAACTGCTGCTCAAATTGAGCCGACATGAGGGTTTTGATGATTTTTCGCGTTTCTGACTACAATGGAAATCTTGAAAGCTCTCTATTAATATAGCTTAGCCAGAACTTTTCTTATGCCCTAAGAAATCGCTTATTGTGCCAATTGTGGTCAGTGAGCATCATTTTGTTTTGATCCTCGTGTTCATTCTGCATTTTACACTTTACCGCCACACATACCAGGAGAGTGAGGTAGCCCCCCCAACATCACTGCAGTCACTGTGTTCCACAAAGCAGAAAGCAGCATCAAAGCAGGCCAGATAGTTTCTGATGTCTAAGAGGCTGGTTCAACCATATCATGCCCCAGGGTAGGGCTGTTTCTAATAGGGGGAGGGGGGTTGTGGGCAAAACGTGGGTGACTTCTCCCCTTTACAATACAGCACTGTTGCACCCACTGTAATCGGCAAGGCTGCGATGTAACCGAGGCGGTGTTGTGGCATCGCCAGTGCTAGCTGCCAGGGAGCAAGCTGGGGGCAGAGGGGGGGGGGGGGGGGGTGTCTCGGTCCGTGCAGCCTGGGAAAGCTGCTTCTGCATCGGTGGACAGGCATTTCCCGAGCAGCGAGGGGGAAGATCTGTACGTGGACACGAGTGGTTACTTTTGAACAATCAGCGCTGGGAGTCTGGCCTGCGGGGCGGATTGCCCAGCGCGGGGAGTTTAGAAGAATGAGAGGTGATCTTATTGAAACATATAAGATACTGAGGGGGGCTCAACAGGGTGGATGCAGAAAGGAGGTTTCCCCTCGTGGGGAAATCTAGAACTCGGGGACATAGTTTCAGAATAAAAGGTCGCCCTTTTAGAACTGAGATGAGGAGGAATTTCTTCTCTCAGAGGGTCGTAAATCTGTGGAATTCTCTGCCCCAGAGAGCCGTGGAGGCTGGGTCATTGAATATATTCAAGGTGGAGATAGACAGATTTTTGCAAGACAAGGGAGTGAAGGGTTATGGGGAGCGGGCGGGGAAGTGGCTTTGAGCCCAAGATCAGCCATGATCTTATTGAATGGTGGAGCAGGCTCGAGGGGCCGAGTGGCCTATTCCTGCTGCTATTTCTTATGTAGCATGCTCACAAGTCACTCCGGAAACAGCCCTCTAACATAACGATGTTATGTTCAGACACCACTTCACCCAGAACACAAAACAATTGCATTTAATTAGCGTTTTTGCATCAGCTTACAGGGGGGGAATTAAAATTAGAAATCAAACTCGACCCAAACGTAAACTGATGGTTCGTTTAAAAAAATATATTTTTCGTGCTCTCTGCAGGATATTGGTAGCTTGAGATTGCAGACAATTACAGCCACCCCCCTTTCCCCTCAGTCTCAAACACTGCAGGGTGCAAGTTATCCATTGGTCTCGTGCGACCTGATAGCAGTCAAAATGAATTCCACTTCCAGGTGACATTGCAACCTCAAAGCAACGATCGAAACCTTACCTCCAACTGCACACCACAGTGTGGGACCAGCGGGCCCCACTTTCCCCTCGGGGGGCTGATCAATGGTGCTGACCCCCACAACCTTTCCTGCAGCACCTCGACCAGCGGCTCATGCTTCAGTTACGGAGCCAGGGGAATGGCAGGCGTGCGGTCTAATATGGCGCGTTCGCGGCTCTGGAGGACGCGTTGTGCGCGATACACCTCGGCTCGCACTGAACCCTGCGGACACTCGCCTAACAGGTCGCGCTCACGGCATTTTAACTTCCAACACAAAAAAAAAACCATACAACTTTTGGAACGCTTGCCCAACCCAAGTAACCTAACCCATGAACACAGAAACATGTCCTACGTCGTGTGGCCTGAAGAAGTGTAATCAACGCCTTCGGCCACATTTCAAACGGATACAGAAGGGAAAAGACATCGATCCACTTGCCAGTGTCGGCCAGTCTTAATTGTGTTTTAGGTTAATGAGACACAGCTTGGGGAGGCAGACGGTGTATTATTCCGTCTGATTGAGACGAGTCCTCTACCTTCCTGTGTGATATCACGGTGTTCTGCCCCTCCCCCACCCCCCCTTGCTGTTCCCATTCACATTTGGAGCAGACATTCATGACGTCAATTTTGCTGAGCTCGCAAAGGAGCATCTGTCCCCCTGGGCTGCTTCTAGTTAGCAGTTGGAAACGATTAAACATGGCAAGAAAGAGGGAGCTGACAAACACAATTAAGTGCAGAGACAACTTTACAACATTACGGATTACAGGGTAGTTCAGCAGAATTCATTTCTCCTTTAAATACTCCAGTTATTAAAATCCACCCCCCCCCCCCGCCCCCCTCAAGAGCAGGGTTCCAGATTCATTCCATTATACTGAAGCTGGAATCAAACCTCAAACTTGGAAGGAGATAAATAAAATATATATACATATATATATATCTATCTATCTCAGGGTGTGTACAGATGGGGAGAAAGGGGAGGTGCCGAGGGAAAGAGGAAGACGAATCCTTATCATCTGGGATTTCTTTGCAGTGTCCCAAATCTTTCAGCTGTAGATGGAACAAAACAAACACTGTGTGGCGTTCCAGACCAGTTTCCCAGCTCTCACTGCAGTAGATCCAACGCAACCAAGTCCACAACTGATTCAGAGCTCAGCCAGCTGAAGGCTTGGGTCAGTTCCACTCCGCGCCTCCGAATATTTACAGAAAACAACAACCCTCGTCGCCGCACGCAAGTTCTCCTTCGATTTTTCCAGATTTTTGAGTTTTACGTTACGAAGCCAGTGGGGGGGGTGTGGTGGTGGAGGGGGGGGAGGGGGGGGGGAGAGCCAGAAACGATACCTCTTCAGAGATCGCAGTGCATCAGATCGCTCTACGTTTGGAGAGTCTGAAATTCTGCTTCTGCACGCACGGCATGCATGCCGTATTTACGCGGCTAACATCAGACGGAAACCAGCCTGTTCAGAAGTAAAACCGACTCGTGTTCACATTAGAGCATCACTGACCCAAGGAGGTAAGCAAGATTATCCTTGGATGAATTCAATTTTTTTTTTTTTTTTAAATGATTGTAAAAATTTGCCTTCATCCAATTTCTACCATACAGATTATTATTATTATTATTTTTTTTTAAATTTTTTTAAACTGATTCACATTTCCGTGGACTTCCGTAGATTACATCACACTCTGTGTGCGCCACGCACTTTTAACTTCATGGAAGAGCAAAGTAAATTAAAAATCACAGTATAAAGTATTAAGCCATCATAAATAATGAATCGTTCACACAGCGGGGTTTCAGCTCCAGGTCAAACAATCATTACTGTCAGTTTTAAGCGGTTCATGTTTCCCTCCCCATTTTCAAAGTAAAGATTTAGCGGGCGGGAGGGGGGGAATAGTGCAAGTTAGTACGCTGCTGGCTTCATTCTCTACAAACAGCTGTTGCCTTTTCCGACGAGATGGAAGCTGGTTAACTGCAACCCCCGATCTCCGCTATTTCAGGAGGGTGATTTCACTGTGAATTTACGATCGGAATTAGTGTGCAAAGCGAGCTCCCGGCAGCCAGTGGGGAAGCTGACCCAATAGGCCAGGGAGCCGCCAAGTGAAACGAGTGACTTGGAAAGTTTAAAACATTTCTCCTTTTACGTGACCACGGCGCAGGAGCTTAGATGTCGCAGAGCGCAGCATGACTGAGAAGGAGCGGGCAAATCAAATCACAACTTTCAGACATTTGAAAACATCGACAATGATTTTTTTTAAATAACTTGTGGGTGGGGCAAGTGATTTGCCACATCCCATGATTCTCTATCTCCAGCCCGTGCGGCGCGATTTTCAACACAAGATTCCCAAAGCCGGTTTCTGCCTCGTTCTTGCTCCATTGTGTCTGTGCACAGCCTGGACATGACAGTACAAGCGTACAGTTCCCATCCGAACACCTCCTGTGATGTGAGCCGAGGACCCCCATCACCCGCTCCCCGACTTGCCCCGTTATTCCCCCCCACCCCCCCCCACATTTCAGTGTTCCCGCCCACAGTCTCGCTTCACGATCTCGGTCATCTATTGGTCCAAAGAAAAAATCACTCGTACCACTTACGGAGAATGTCTCTCAGCAAGAGATCAGAGTTCAGTGCGCTGTGCCCACAGACCTTCATCCCCTGCTAGGCTGACTATGAACAGTTTGCTGACGGAAACGGAAACGGAGAGGAACAGCTAAAACCGAGTACAAAAAAAAAAGAGCCCACTGCGCAATGACCTTTGCCCTCTAATTCCTTTTCTAATAACTCAGAAATACACAAGCTCTACACGTGTAGATCTGACCCACGGTAGCTGCACTACTCTAAACAGTAAAATAGAAAGATTTATCCCAGTGGGTTTATGCACTTTTTAAAATATATAAAAGAAAGTTAAGAATGTTCAGGTTGAAAAGTCTTGGCCCTCTTGTCTTCCCTGCGGTTTCTGCAGCGTTTAGTCACTCCACGGTCACGGATTTGGCCAGGTTTCGCGGGCAGTCGACCTTCGGGGGGGAATAAAATTCGATTAGTAACTTGTCGTTCCACTTGTGGCGCTCTCCAGCTCTTCTCAGTTTCACCCCCCCTTCTCCCCCTGACTTTCCGGCACCGGCCTTTCCTGGGATACGGTTCCACGTTCGCCGGCAACCTTCTGCCGCCTCACCCAAGTCGGCACTTTTCCACCTGTGAAGAGTCGGCGCGCTGCTCGTCGAAAGGACGTCGGACCGCCAAGGGCTGTTCTCACCCGACGCCCGCACACATGCACCTATCTGCGGGAGTTACTGGAGAGCAATCAGGGTGGGAATTCTGGCCAATTCTCCCCTGGCTCACGGGCAATGGGGCAAATTACACACGGCCACACTTGGGAAGCGGTGTATCCTGTTCATAGAAACATAGAAAAATAGGAACAGGAGTGGGCCATTCGACCCTTCAAGCCTGCTCCATTCACTATGATCATGGCTGATCCTCTATCTCAATACCATATTCCCGCTCTCTCCCCATACCCCTTGATGCCTTTTGTGTCTAGAAATCTATCTATCTCCTTCTTAAATATATTCAGTGACTAGGCCGCCACAGCCTTCTGTGGTAGAGAATTCCACAGGTTCACCACCCTCTGAGTGAAGAAATTTCTCCTCATCTCAGTCCTAAATGTCCTACCCCCGTATCCTGAGACTGTGACCCCTCGTTCTAGACCCCCCAGCCAGGGGAAACATCCTCCCTGCATCCAGTCTGTCTAGCCATGTCAGAATTTTATACGTTTCAATGAGATCCCCTCTCATTCTTCTAAACTCTAGTGAATACAGGCCTAGTCGACCCAATCTCTCCTCATACGACAGTCCTGCCATCCCAGGAATCAGTCTGGTGAACCTTCATTGCACTCCTTCTATGGCAAGTGTATCCTTTCTTAGGCAAGGAGACCAAAACTGCACACAGTACTCCAGGTGTGGTCTCACCAAGGCCCTGAAAGCAGCTCTTCGATTGGTGGTTTTAAAATGGCTGGATTAATGCTTCTGCTGCTAAACAACGAAGGGTTTTAACATCAGCCGGTGATACTTTGCGAAACGCTTGCAGTTGCTTTACAACAACATCGGTGAAATATCTCAAAGTGCTTCGCATGACGGGTGAAATTGAGGTGCAATGACTGTCTTTGCATAGGCACATGGGCAAGCACGGCAGCTATTCCGCACCAACAACGTACACCGCCGCCCCCCCCACCCCAGCGATGAGACAAATCATCCGGTTATTTTAGCAGTGGGGGAGGGAAGAAAGTTAAAAATCATTTTCGCACCGAGAGGATTAGAAATAATTTCTTGAACAGAAACAGAAAATGTTGGGAAATGTGTGTGGGTAGCGAGCCAGTACGTGAAAGAGAGGTTCAACGATTCAGTCGTAACTTAATCAATCAGAGCGCTCAGCCCTCATGAAGGGTCATGGCCCTCTGTGTGACCCCCCCTCCTTCAGACGCTGACCGACCGGCTGAAACATATCCAGCATTTTCCGTTTGCATTTCAGATCTTCAGTCTCGACTTTCATCTCAAGATTACTCTTAGATCAACGCGACCCTGAAATGATATAGTGGGATCCCGCTGGCCGAATGCTCGACGTGTGTTGAGACTGTCCTCTCTCTGCTATTTTAGTGATGGCATTAACCGATTGAAAACAAACCGTTTGGAATAACTGGGTTAACACCTTCGCGACCACAGAGGAATTTCAGATAAACCTGCTAGGCATCGATCTGCGAGCATCACACGGTTTCTAACTTCAGGGCCCGAATGTTCCCTTCCCGCATTTACAAATTCAGTATTTCAGGAAGGTTAAACCGCGAGCTGCAAGAGGATCGAATTTTACACAGCAAAGAGCAGCTACTCACATCAAATCCTCGGAGGACAGCAAGGTGGAAGGATAGAAGCTGCAGTGGGATGACGCTGAGGATCCCCTGCAGGCAGTCCACACTGTGAGGCACTTTAATTACCCGGTTCACACTCTTTATGGTCTCGTAATCGTCCCTGTCGCAGATCACCACCGGACGGCCCTGAAACACGGTGAACACAATCACACTTCGAACAAACTGCAAAGTAAGATACTCTCACCTCCAACCTCTCTCTCTGCTGCAGGCTTTTTTTGTTGGTCTTTCTCCATTATATTGATGCTACTATGGCCAGTGCTCCTCTGAACTTTCCTCCCTTGTTCCTTGCAAGTATCAAACACACGGTTCTACCCGCTCTTACATCTCCCTGCAGCCTCACTGTGTTAAAAGTCGAGACTCATTGCACTGCTTTTTCCTACTGTAACTCATTCTCTCTCGGGGCTCCAATACTGTGGAACTTCACACTTCCCTCGGGCTTTCCTCTCATCTGCAATCTACAGGCTTTTGAAGAAAAAGATCTGCATTTAAACAGCATTTTAGACATCTCTCAGAAACAACCCCAAAAGCGCTGCATATAAAGGAATGCCTTTGAAGTGCAGTGACTGAATGGTTATAAAAAACAAAAAATGCTGGAGATACTCAGCAGGTCAGGCAGCATCTGTGAAGAGAGAAACAGAGTTAACGTTTCAGGTCATCTGTTTCTCTCTTCACAGATGCTGCCTGACCTGCTGAGTATCTCCAGCATTTTCTGTTTTTATTTCAGATTTCCAGCATCTGCAGTATTTTCTTTTTGACTAAATGTTTATGTTGGCTAATGCATCGGCCATTTTGTGCAAAGCTAAATCCGACAAACAAACATTGAGGTGAGTGATCAGTTCCTTTTTTTTTTAGTTGTATCAGTTGAGGGAGGAACTTTGCCCAGGACACTGGGACTCCAACACCCACCTCTCCTCCGCCCTTCTTCATATAGTGCAATAGGACCGTCAACAACCACCAGAAACAGGCAGGTGACGTCTCCTATTAATACCTCGCCGGACGCTAATGTGTCGGCCAATCGCCACTTCTCGATTTACCTGACCGCCTCTCCGGTGCTGCCCGGCTTCGGTGGCCTCCTCCTGCACCGTGGCCCGCTCTTACAAGAGAGAAACTGAAATAAAAATCGCAGTTGACGATGTACCTGCCGTGCGACCACTTGCTGCAGGGCGTTTTGGCACTTGGTGTAGGTGTGGTCCCTCATGATCACCATGATGACTGGCATCAGCTTGTCCACCAGGGCCAAGGGTCCATGCTTCAGCTCTCCGGCCAGGATACCCTCAGAATGCATGTACGTGATCTCTTTGATTTTCTGCGAAAATAATTTTGAGATATTTATACAGAAATCAGAGGTTGTGGGTCAGCTTTGGAAACCTCTCCCTATCATCTTATCATAAAGTATTTCCCCCCCCTCCTCAAATGTCCCAGCTTTTATTCCTTTATTTCATTTAAAGCATGGATTTCTCTCTTTCCGGAGTTTTCAGATCTAACTGATTTGTCTAGGGTCGTCCGTAGCTCTTTTTCTGTCCACACAGCCCCCTTTCCCTGTAGGAATGACGAGTGCTTTCAGCCAGGGTTAAGTTATGAGGGCAGTTTGCATAAAAACTTGGCTTGTGTCCCCTTGAGTTTCGGAGGTTGAGGGGGTGATCTGATCGAGGTGTTTGAAATGATGAAGGGATTCGACAGAGTAGATAGAGAGAAACTATTTCCTCTGGCGGGGGAAATCCAGAACAAGGGGGCATAATCTTAAAATTAGAGCTCGGGCATTTAGGAGTTAAATCAGGAAGCATTTTTCCCCCCCCCACACACAAAGGGTAGTGGAAATTGTGGAATTCTCTCCCCGAAAAGGCTGTGGATGCGGGATTAATTCAAGACTGAGATCGATAGATTTTTGTTAAGGGTAAGGGTATCAATTAATTGAAACTTTCAAGACTTGAGATCGATTGATTTTTGTTAAGGGTAAGGGTATCACAATTAATTGAAACTTTCAAGACTGAGATCGATTGATTTTTGTTAGGTGAGGGTATCAAGGGATATGGTTCAAAGACGGGTAAGTGGGGTTGAGGTGCAGATCAGCCACGATCGAACTGAATGGCGGAACAGGCTCAAGGGGCTGAATGGCCTCCTCCTGTTCCTCCGGCTTTCTCTTGCTGTAGTTGCAATGGAGGGCTTGCACGCTGGAATAGGTCTACCTCCACAGTGAACACTTTCGGGAAATGATATTAATTACCACCACAGCCCACAACCGCAGAAGATCATTGTCCTCGGGCTGGAGGTCACAATCTCACACAAGAGCCCGGCCAAACATGAAAGAGTTGCTCGACGCAGAAACCTCCGAAATAAAGTTTTTTTTTAAAAAAAGCCAAGTTCAAAACAGAACTCTGAAGAATTTCCATGACAATAATACATCAGGAGTGATGTTTTGATGGAATTTTACACATTTTGTTGCCTCTGTGCAGTTCCCACCACCAGTTTCTAAGGAGATTGCTTGGGTTGAGGGGGCCCATTAAAAAATGCATTTCTTACAAACTTCCTGAACACATGGAAAACAGATATTTCTTGCAATATTCTGGTTATGGCTTAAAAGAAACCTAAAAATGTGTTTGTGGGGTTGTGTAATACTAATGGACTGATAAAACAAAACCCATCGGCTTTGAAGGTCCAGCAAAGATTAAAGGACGCCCTGGGCTAACTGGTTGCTGAAGGTTTCAGCTCGTACACTGTGATCCGTTCCAGCCACTTGAGAACCTCAAGTCTTACGATTGACATGTGCTTGCCCAGGACACAACCAGCAACACGTGAGGGGTCGCTGTCAAACAGACTATACGTGTTGGTGGCCAGTGAAGCTAAGTCGCGCCCAGAGACCGCAGAGGGACCAAACAATAGCCTGCAAGCAAAACACACCAATAAAAAATTATTCAGAGATCATTGTGCAGAAATTCTGTGCAGTTGCCCGTTCCATTAAGTCCACAGCCTTCGATACTGGACAATATGCAGATTTCACTAACTGGGGCTGGAGATTAGGACTACTTGTGTAGCGGATTAGCACCAACGTGGATTACAATAGCAAAATACTGTGGATGCTGGAAATCTGAAGTAACAAGAGAAAATGCTGGCAACACTCAGCAGGTCAGGAGGCATCGAGGAGAGAGAGAGAGTCAACGTTTCGGGTCGAGGACCCTTCGCCAGTTCTGTGTTGTAAATTTATGGTGGGAACGTCAGCGACAGATTCAAGGCACAACTGCAAACTCTAAACCCTGTCCTTTGCAGAATATTAAACACATATCCGTCCTAGAATTCTCCAGTCAGATGGTTCACATGAAAATGCCTATCCCTCTATCAACTCACTAGAGGGCCTCCCGAACAAGGCAGAAAGGATTCTTGGTATCATTTGAGCGACTTGGGGTAAGTGCGCTTTCTCTCCCCCTTCAATAAGACGAGCAAAGCTCACAATCCTGGTCAACTGAGGGTGCAAATCTGACCGGGATTCAAATTGGAGTCTCCAAGATGGGAGGGCCAATGGCAAAGCCACTTTTCTCGCACTGCATCAGAGAAAACAATAATAGTCTTTCAGTCTCCTTAAAAAGAAAATCCTCTCCATTTTAGGGCCCTTGCGGTAATCTCCGATTAAAGGAGTTGCTCGAAAGTCTGCAGTCTGAAGGGATGTCAGTTCCGATTCCGCTATCTTCACCGATGAAGGAGCCTCTGCTTAAGGCTCCCCTCCCCTCCCCAATAAAGTGATCCAGAATGGAAACACAAAGGGCTGGATTTTGCCAGGAAAATGGCAGAATCTGGGGGCGGGTGCCCAACCCGCCACCATGCCATCTTGCCAGGAGGCGGGTAGCCGTCCCGCGCCAGGTCCGGTCTCCTTGGAGGCAGGAAGGGATTACAGCCACTTAACTGCCTGTAAACAGACAGAAAATAGGATTATCCCCATTTTACCCACGCAAGTGCGGGCTTCCCGAAGGCTCCGAACCCCGCCAGGGTCACCGAGGCGAGTAGTGGGTCTGCGGGGTCGGAGGGGTGCAAAAGTGCGCTGTGGAGGTGAGTGATGGGTGCAAGTGTGGAGAGGTAAGTATGTGAGGTGAGTGGAAAGTGTACGAAAAAGTTTACTTACCTTTGTTTCTTCCTGCAGGCTTCAATTGTTGGGGATGCGGAGAGTCTCGCATCTCACCGGCAGAGATGACAGATGGCCGCTGCATTCTCCAATGCAACAACCATCTCATTTCTGCAAAAGAAAAAGATTTGATGAGGTCTTGAATTCAAGAACTCATCAAACTACAGAGAATGTCAGTGTTTGACAGCTTCACAGAGCTGTCAAACGATCACAAGTCAGCTGTCAAAAATTTTTGACAGATGAAACGTCATTCGTTGACGTTCTCTGTAACCGGCTTCCCCTTAATTGGCCTGCTAAGCCCGCCGGGCGGGCTTAACAAGGTCAATCAAGGGAAAATAGCATGGGTTGGTCAGAAGTTGATGGAGGCGGGACTGAAACCCGACAAGTGGAAGTCCCGCCTCCAAAAGCTCCCCATTGGCAAAATCCAGCCCAAAGTTTTTGGGAATTACGACTGGGATCCCAAAGCATCACTTAGCATCAATAGTTCTTCCACTTAATCTGGCATGCATCAACAAAACTTCTCGTAGGCCTTCTTTATATTAAAATCACCAAGCTTCCAGGGAGCTCATAAGATTTCAACAATAAAAAACAGACACAGTTCAATGAGAATTTAAGAGATAAGATTGTGCTAGTTTCTACTTCTAGCCTGCTGTTGTACTTTTGCACTGATTTTTGGAGGTTTTGCAAGTTGAATACTTGGCTGTTTATGGGCATGACCATTTACATTTTATGTTTTGAATACAATATGCGTGGTTCAAATACTTCACTTCCTTTACACATGGCTCCAATTGACTTTCGCTGCATGCAGTCAAGAATCCATGACCTTTAGTGCCACGACAAAGATTCCTTTCAGATGGTGCTTTGTCTAATTAATGGCAGCAGAGGCCACTCAACTGGGACCCGGCGCAGCATCTAAAGAAGTAAATAGGTTAATTGTCTGTCGCTAAAGCGCATTGCGGAAGCAACATTGTGCTTTTAATTTTCCCGACTTAGTTTTCGAGGAATAGCCTATAAATCAGTTACTCTTTTGTAAATGAAAGTATTCTTCACCCCAGGGACTGAAAATGAAATGCGTTCAGCTGCCAGGGGCTGTCTGGCCATTTGCGAAAACTGTTGCTGCCAACACAACACTAGGATGTATTTATCTGATATCACATTTGTACAACTGTAGTTTCAGACTAATGGCATTTGATGAAGTTGCCAAAAGTGTAACCATCTGTTTTCCAAGTCGGAATTTTATTTTGGTTCTAACTTTCTCCTCACCCTTCCTGAATGCGGAGACAAGCTTGGGCGCAGATCACGGGTAGCCCTCCAGTACCATAGCCAACTGACCATTCTTCATGTGGGGGCCCAAGACAGTGTCGGGAGGCTATTCCGTGCAATGAGCACCACAGCTGAGCCTCATTCTGTCCTCACCCTTTCCCACGAGAGGCACTTAACACGGAGCAGGAATTCGAACCCGAGCCTAATTTCGCAACCCCCCCCACCCCCCCCCCCGGCGAGGGTTGCAAGACGAGTTGCATTCACTTTAATGCGAGTTTTAAATGACTCGGTTCAATCAGGTGAAACAACCTATAACAAACACAATGAAAGGGACGTGCATTCTTCCGTGGGGTTGGCGGGGGACTTTACACACAGCAGGCCAGATAATGCTGGAGAAGCTGGCGTCTCAACCCACCCATGAAGAATGGACACTTTGGCGAGATACTCGAAGATTCAACACCTCCAGGGAGAATCCCAGCGTAAAAAGGCAGCAAGAAAGATATTGTTTACAAAGTTACAAAAAAACAAAATCCACCATATTGCTGCAGTGAATCTCTCGTTAAGTTCCTAGTGGAGTAGATTGCCATTTTCTTCACAATATTGTAGCCTTGATTGAGAGAACACTGTTTTTGGGAGGGTCCAGCGCCTTGTGAAGAGACTGAAGTTCGCGGATGGGTGCGGAGACGGGCGTGTAGTTAGACAGCCGCTCAAGAGCATCTAACCCTGCCCTGGTTTTAAATTTTAGCCCCGAGGTCCTGGAGGACGTCACGCTCCTCCTTTCGGACACAAACTCTGCGACTGCGTATTAGCTGTAATTATGGGAAACGCCAGGTATTTCCAGTTATTTAAGGTTGGTGTGCAAGTTGGAACACGTCTTGAATTTTATAGCCTTACCAGCCTGCTTCACGTAACACTTGCTCTCCGAGGGATAATCTACTCCACGTGACTAATTGCTCGCATGATGCAAGGCTTCTTATGCGATGTGAAAACTCGCGAACGCTAAACCTAGATGCTGTGAAGCTAATTGGGATCAGAGCAGCACAGTAGGAGAGGGAGTTAATGGAAGTATGGAGACAAGTTACAGAGGCTCCGAGGGGGCATTCGGACAATAAAGTCACGCTCTTCGTTCAGGACTGCTTGAATGGAACTGGCAACATCAGAAAGAAACTAAGAGCTGCAATGACCATACAGCACAGAAGGAGGCCATTCAGCCCATCGTGTCTTTGCTGGCTCTTTGAAAGAGCTATCCACTTAGTCCCACTCCCCTGCTCTTTCTCCACAGCCCTGCAAATTTTTCCTTTTCAATCAGAGGGGGTTCTTTTCATTCCTGAACAACGCACACCTAACACATCCACTCACCCAAATGTGAACAAAGCATTAGACCAAATGATCTTGCTAATATTTAAAACGGGAAGTGTTGGCAACTGAATGTACCTTCCATTAAGATTTCCTCACTCAATGATTACAGTATTTTTATTGCCACTGGATCTCTCTATTAAGCTTTTTTAAAATATGACTTGCTTACAACGACCTGGGACAAGCAGATCCCAGTTGCACAGTCGACCCGGCATCACTTCTCAGTTTGGGGAACTGGGGAGTTTTGCTGGTTTGTGTTAACCCAAGAGTCAGCTTCACTAACATTAAGCTGAATTTTATGAAGATCCTCGGTGGTCTAGACATGCAGGAGTCTCAGCTGGTGTGAGGCCGAAATGTTGTCAGGCTATTTCCCCACTGTGGTCTTACGAGGTTGATTCCGGAGATGAAGGGGGTTATCTTATGAAGAAAGGTTGAGCAGGTTGGGCCTATACTCATTGGAATTTAGAAGAATGAGAGGGGATCTTATTGAAACATATAAGATTCTGAAGGGGGCTTGACAGGGTAGATGCAGAGAGGGGGAATCTAGAACTAGGGGGCATAATTTCAGAATAAGGGGGCTCCCTTTTAAATCGGAAATGAGGAGGAATTTCTTCTCTCAGAGGGTGGTGACTCTTTGGAATTCTCTTCCCCAGAGAGCTGTGGAGGCTATGTCATTGAATATATTTAAGGTGGAGATAGACAGATTTTTGAACGGTAAGGGAGTCAAGGGTTATGGGGAGCGGGCAGGGAAGTGGAGTTGAGGCCAAGATCAGATCAGCCATGATCTTATTGAATGGCGGAGCAGGCTCGAGGGGTCAAGTGAACTACTCCTGCTCCTACGTCTTATGTTCTCACGTTACCTGGCTAAGTACATTAATGGCAACTTTAAGCCCAAGTTACACTACACAATGTGTATCGATATAAAGTCAAAACCACTTCCCAATGACGCGAAAGAGGTGGCAGAATATTATCTGGTACTTGTGAAAACTGTTCCTGTTTCGTGCTGAGCTGAGTTGAGGACACGCAGCTCGCCTGAGATTGGCTAGGTTTCTTTGGGGGGGGGGGGGGGGGGTCACCGAGCTGTAATAAATCACCCCTGTGCACTCGCTGACCTACATTGGCTCCCAGGTACGGCAACGCCTCGATTTAAAAGTCTCATCCTCGTTTTCAAATCCCACCATGGCCTCGCCCCCCCTCCCTAACTCTGTGACCTACTCCAACTTTAACATCTCCTTATATGACTTGGGGTTAAACTTTGCTCGATAACGCCCCTGTGAAGCTCCTCGGGACGGTTAAGGTGCGATATACAATACAAGCTGTTGCTGTTGATGAGCATAATGTCAATTTCAGGGAAGTGGCCAAAGAGCACAGCAGCTTTCAATCAACCCCCCCTCTCCAACCCAGGTCTGGCTTGGGTCTTCCAGACAAATGGCCAGATCTGTGCCGCTGCCAAGAAACAATTCTCCACCCTTAACAACTTGTTATTTATTAACAATTCCCAGAGCGCAAGGAGATTTTTCCAATACAATTGTTTTGACGACAGCTTTTTCTTTTTGGCATTTTTCATTTTATTCTGAATTGGCATTGGCTTTTATACCATTTGTGTACAGCTAGAAACATCAAAAATACGGAGATGACTTTTATCATGGCTTGAATGACTCATGGTTGTGCGTGCATCAGTAAAAGTTGTGATGGCTTTTTTTGCACGTCACTGCTGCTTCGGCATGGACCTGCCCTCCAAAAGAAATACCCCCCAAAAATTCACCCAGACGACACAGCCTTGTGCGGCTTAAATTTGCCGCGCACATAACTCGTTACGTTCCTAACCATGCGAGTGGCCTTCTCTAACTCCCACCACAGAATCATATAACACAGGTGGGGCCATTTGGCCCATCGTGCCTGTGTCGGCTCTTTGAAAGAGCTATCCAATTAATCCTGCTTTTTCCCCCCATAGCCCTGCCAATTTTCCCCTTCTAGTATTTATCCAATTCCCTTTTCAAAGTTACTATTGAATCTGCTTCCACCGCCCTCTCAGGGAGTGCATTCCACATCATAAAACTCTCTGCGTAAAACAAATTCTCCTCATGTCCTCTGGTTCTTATGCCAATTACCCTAAATCTACGTCCTCTGGTTACCGACCCACCTGCCAAAACACGTCATAATTTTGAACACCTCTATTAAATCTACCTTGAACCTTCTCTGTTCGAATTGGCCTTTATTGCAAAAGGAATGGAGTATAAAAGTAGGGAAGTCCTGTTACAACTGTACAGGGTGTTGGTGAGACCACACCTGGAGTATTGCATACAGTTTTGGTCTCCTTATTTAAGGAGGGATGTACTTGCATTGGAGGCAGTTCAGAGAAGGTTCACAAGGTTGATTGCAGAGATGAAGGGGTTATCTTATGAAGAAAGGTTGAGCAGGTTGGGCCTATACTCATTGGAGTTTAGAAGAATGAGAGGGGATCTTATTGAAACATATAAGATTCTGAAGGGGCTTGACAGGGTAGGTGCAGAGAGGATGTTTCCCCTCGTGGCGGGATCTAGAACTAGGGGGCATAATTTCAGAATAAGGGGGGCCCCCTTTTAAATCGGAAATGAGGGGGAATTTCTTCTCTCAGAGGGTGGTGAATCTTTGGAACTCTCTTCCCCAGAGAGCTGTGAAGGCTGGGTCATTGAATATATTTAAGGTGGAGATAGACAGATTTTTGAAAGGTAAGGGAGTCAAGGGTTATGGGGAGCAGGCAGGGAAGTGGAGTTGAGGCCAAGATCAGATCAGCCATGATCTCATTAAATGGCGGAGCAGGCTCGAGGGGCCAAATGACCTACTCCTGCTCCTACGTCTTATGTTCCAGGAGAACAGCCCCAGCTTCTATAGTCTCTCCACATAACTGAAGTCCCTCATTCCAAGTACAGTTCTAGTAAATGGTATGTTGGCCTTCATAGCGAGAGGATTCGAGTACAGGAGCAAGGATGTCTTGCTGCAGTTCTACAAGGCCTTGGTGAGACCACACCTTGAGTATTGTGTGCAGCTTTGGTCGCCTTATCTGAGGAAGGATGTTCTTGCCATGGAGGGAGTGCAGCGAAGATTTACCAGACTGATACCTGGGATGGCAGGAATGACATATGAAGAGAGATTGGGTCGATTAGGCTTATATTCGCTAGAGTTTAGAAGAATGAGAGGGGATCTCATTGAAACTTATAAAATTCTAACAGGACTAGGCAGACTAGATGCAGGAAGGATGTTCCCGATGACGGGGGAGTCCAGAACAAGAGGTCACAGTCTAAGGATAAGGGGTAGGCCATTTAGGACTGGGATGAGGAGGAATTTCTTCACCCAGAGAGTGGTGAACCTGTGGAATTCTCTACCACAGAAGGCAGTTGAGGCCAATTCATTAAATATATTCAAGAAGGAGATAGATATATTTCTGAAGGCTAAAGGGATCAAGGGATATGGGGAGAAAGCAGGGACAGGGTACTGAATTTGGATTATCAGCCATGATCTCATTAAATGGCGGAGCAGGCTCGAGGGGTCAAATGGCCTACTCCTGCTCCTATTTTCTATGCTAAATCTGCTCTGCACCCTCTCCAAGGCCTCGACATCCTTCCGATGGTGTGGTGTCCAGCACTGGACACAGTAATCCAGCTGAGGCCTAACCAGTGATTTATAAAGGCTTGCCATAATTTCCTTGTTTTTTTTGCACTTGATGCTTCTGTTAATAAAGCCACGGATCCTGCATGCCTTTTTAACAGCCGTCTCAACTTTTCCTGCAACCTTCAAAGACTTATGCACGTTAAACCACCCCCCCCCCCACCGCCAGGTCTCTCTGTTCCTGCACCAGCAATGTGATTTCAGAAACAAAGGTCACTGTTCAAAAGCCAACCGTGAGAACAAAGCTTTTTGAAAACAGACTTGTGGAGAAGAGCAAAACTAGAGGTCATCAATATAAGAAATCCAATAGGGAATTCAGAAGAAACGTCTTTACCCAGAGAGTGGCGAGAATGTGGAACTCGCGACCACAGGGAGTGGTTGAGGCGAATAGTATAGATGCATTTCAGGGGAAGGTAGATCAGCATATGAGGGAGAAGGGAATAGAGGGTTACGCTGATAGTTAGATGAGGAAGGACGGGAGGAGGCTCGAGAGGCGCATAAACGCTGGCATGGACTGGTTGGGCTGAGCTGTTTCTATGCAAGTCTATGTAAAATGGTGGCGGCCTCCAAAAATATGCATCACCTCATTAAGGATTATTAATGCGCTCAGTCCTTCCCTTTACAATTAAGCAGAACACACAGCGACAAGCGTGTTGACATTGGACTGCATTGCGTTACGGAGCATTTCGACTTTGAGCTGGCATTCGGCGTTTTTGAAATGGTGTAGCAGGGAGGGGAAAATGAAGAGGATGAACCACCCCAGACCTCCCTTGCAACCCTACTTTTGACTGGTTATGGGGGCAGCATGGCACTGATGGTTGGGTATGTTGTGCCGAACCTACACTCTCGGGGAAGGATTTGTGGTGATGGTGCTCCCGAGATGGTGTTAAGGTGAGGAATATAATGGATGAGGTTGCTGCCTCTATACTCATAACTGGACAAGGTGAGGGGGACTTAACTGAGGAGAAGTGGTGCTTTTTTTAAAAAAAAAGTGTTACCAATAACTCTCCAAAGATAATAAAGACACTAGTGGTACGTGCACAGTTTCCTCCGACAGTCAAGTAAAACCGAAACTTGCTGAAATAGTAATGGCTATGTCCCGATTTATCCCCTCTTCTCTCCTGTTCTTCTCAATCTTGGTGGCTGCACAGTGGATCTTGGCCCACTTCGCTCACTTTTGTCAATCCAAAATAAAATCCCCCAGCAGAGCGCACCAAACTAACTCAAACCCTGCTTCTGGCGTGAAGCTTGCAGCACGCTTCCATCGAGCAGTGTTTATGGGCTGGCTGGCTGCCTGCCCTCGCATCGTCGAGCACCACGCTGTAATTGCTGCCCGCACAAGTCCTCTTTGTAAAGCTGGAGACCCAGTTTTTGTTACGAGGCACTTGCTGACATTTCTCCCTTGTTGTGAGATCTGTTCCTCCCACCCCCCCCCCCATACATCCACAGGCAGTTCTCAAACAATGCGCTCATTGTACACGATCCTCCACTTGATTACAACTGGCAGAACCAGCACTCTGCCAAAGCTTTACTCCCTGCCACAGACAGCATTACAACCTAGCAGGGAGCAGGGGTGGGCAGCAAGACATATTTAACTTGCATGGCAAGTTATTTGCAATGAACACAATTTTTTTTTTAAAAACTGCAAGGATTTTTTCCTGCGACTGATATAATTAAATTATAACAAGTTCATGCGCGGAGAAGAGAATAGCTATCATTCCGCCTTAGAATGCTGTGTTTTCCCTGCTGTGACCTCTGCCGAACCATGTCCCGCAAACAGCTAAACAATTCTCGCACAAATAATTCTGGCCAAATACCAACAAGTCCCGCCTGCCCTGAACAGCACCTCGCTGGCTAATGCACCGAATACCACCTCATTCCCTCACTGAAAAGTGGCAACGTTTTAAATGGAGATGTGAAAAGGGGCAGGGGAAATAGGATTGGAATAGATAGCTCCAGTTAGAGAGCTAGCTCTGGCGTGGGTGGGCAGGCGCAATAACCTGCCTCTCTGCTATTATTTCTATCATTGTATCCAGATGATGATTCATGTTACCCCACTCCATCAGTCAGACTGTCAATCAAAGAAAGAGAGACTTGCATTTCTATAGCGCCTTTCATGAACTCACGACATCTCTTACAACCAATGAAGTACTTTTTGAAGTGTAGTCACTGTTGTAAGGTAGGAAACGCGGCAGCCAATTTGCGCACAGCAAGCTCCCACAAACAGCAACGTGATAATGACCAGATAATCTGTTTTAGTGATGTTGATTGAGGGATACATATTGGCCAGGACACCGGGGAGAACTCCCCTGCTCTTCTTCGAAATAGTGCCGTGGGATCTTTTATGTCCACCTGAGAGGTTTAACGTCTCATCCGAAAGACGGCACCTCCGACAGTGCAGCACTCCCTCAGCACCGCACTGGGAATGCCAGCCTAGATTTTTTTTTGTGCTCAAGTCTCTGGAGTGGGACTCGAACCCACAAACTTCTGGCTCAGAGGCGGGAGTGCTACCCACTGAGCCACAGAGGACAGGGAAATGGCTTACGGTGAGTTAGAGATAACTGATGGGGAGGGGCGAATAGAAGGAAGCTATCTTATCGTTCCCTTGCACACTGATGGGTTACAGTAGCAAAAGGAACAGCTGGAGTGCCCTCTTGGAGACATAAAACTGGCAAAGATTCAACTCATTTGAGGATTGTTTTTCAAGACAGTTTTCCAGACACGAGTGCGAAAAGATTTTAATTGAATCTCTCTGGAGTGGCCTGAATATCTGTCTCCAATGTGGAGGATTGTGAAGAGACTGGTTATTAGCCAGCTGGGCTGTCTGGCCTCCTTTTATAACCCTCCACCTTTAAAACTCGTAAATGATAGCACTGTGAAACACTAGCATCTGCCAAACGTCATTGTACAGATGCAAAATAAAAGACGATTTTAAAAGGGGCACTTTGGAGAGGGTGCGTTGACACATGTCTGATCCGTAACAGCGAGACTGCCTAGCTTTTATTGCATCCTTTAGTCCGTTTACAGAGCCAAGGACACTCCCATTGCCGCGACAGATATCAGGCCAAATAACACGCAACTCACCAGCGCCCCCTCCAGGCAGGTGGCATAGTGATACCCGCGGCCCATGATGAGGACAGATTTCTGTTGGTATAGCTCCCTTGCCAGGTTCTGTATCTCCTCATCCAGGGTTAGGATCTCTTTAATGAGGTCTGAGAGAGAGAGAGAAAAGAGAGAAAAATCACTGATTAAAGTAAAGAATTTTCCTTTACAAGTCAGTTGCAAAGCCCTCTCACAACAGGGAGTGTGCGTCCCTGGGCAACTCGCGACTGGAAGTATCAGAAATCAGAACCCAACTTTTCATTCATGTCAACCTGGTCAAAACATAAAAGATACTGAGGGGGCTCGACAAGGAAGATGCAGAGAGGATGTTTCCCCTCGTGGGGAAATCTAGAACTCGGGGGCATAGTTTCAGAATAAAGGGTCGCCCTTTTAGAACTGAGATGGAGGAGGAATTTCTTCTCTCGGAGGGTCGTAAATCTGTGGAATTCTCTGCCCCAGAGAGCCGCGGAGGCTGGGTCATTAAATACATTTAAGGTGGAGATAGACAGATTTTTGCAAGATAAGGGAGTGAAGAGTTATGGGGAGCGGGCAGGGAAGTGGCTTTAAGCCCAAAATCAGCCATGATCTTGTTGAATGGCGGAGCAGGCTCGAGGGGCCAAGTGGCCTATTCCTGCTCCTATTTCTTATGTTCTTAAAAATGCAGGGAGAGGGGGAAAGAATCTCTCTGGTTGCTGCAAGTAGTAAAATGAGAAAACTGTTCATTGAAGGTTTCCCTCTGATCGTCCCAGCACTGATGCGTCTTTCCAGCAATACGGGCCGATTAACGGCCTGCAAGTTCAATAGGAGTACGAGCCCAGTGAGTGCTCACAGCACAGGTGCAGCAACCACACCCGCTCACGATCTGCTGTGCCGTTACCCGACAGCTGTTTACCGACCGTCTACACGGTTTAACAATAAAAACAAACCGAGCGCTAGAAACGGCAAAAGACCCGAGCATTCAGCAGGCCAGGAAGCTGGAAGTGGACCTGCTCTCCCCCATCTCACTGTGTCAGTTCTTTAAAGGGGTTCGCTTGTCTTCCTTTGCCCAGCTTTGATGGAAGGGTTTGCCAGCTGAAATGCGAACCTATTTTTTACCGTTCACGGTTCAGATACGGACGGTGCTGGGACGCATTTCCAGCATTTGCCCTTTCTGTTTTGGCATTTACCAATTGTGGTTTCTTGTTCTCCCCAAATTCAACCCTCGCACCGTTGTCTCGGTTTCTAGGATTATGGTTCCAAAAGCCCCAGGTCTCCTCTGGTGCCTTACCCAAGCGGCTGTGATTCACACGAGCCTCCACAGTGAATGACTGCAGGCTTTTTAAGTCGCGAAGAACACAACAACAGAGCCAGACCCTGCCTCATCTGAGATTCACCTGCTCTCGGAAGTCAGACACCAACCCAAGTTTCCCTTCGCCGAGCCAAGGGGCTGTGGTAAGAACATGAGAAATAGGAGCAGGAATAGGCCACTTGGCCCCTCCAGCCTGCTCCGCCATTCAATAAGATCACGGCTGATCTTGGGCTCAAAGCCACTTCCCTGTCCGCTCCCCATAACCCTTCACTCCCTTATCTTGCAAAAATCTGTCTATCTCCACCTTAAATATATTCAATGACCCGCCTCCACGGCTCTCTGGGGCAGAGAATTCCACAGATTTACGACCCTCTGAAAGAAGAAATTCCTCCTCATCTCAGTTCTAAAAGGGCGACCCTTTATTCTGAAACTATGCCCCCGAGTTCTAGATTTCCCCACGAGGGGAAACATCCTCTCTGCATCTACCCTGTCAAACCCCCTCAGAATCTTATATGTTTCAATAAGATCACCTCTCATTCTTCTAAATTCCAATGAGTATAGGCCCAACCTGCTCAACCTTTCCTCATAAGTCAACCCCCTCATCTCTGGAATTAACCTAGTGAATCGTCTGTGAACTGCCTCCAATGCAAGTATATCCTTCCTTAAATAAGTAACCTGCCCTGCCACTATTGCTGCGTTGACTGAGATGATGTAACTCACCACAGACCAGGGATGCAACTGAAGACCTTCCCGTTGACTATATACTGAGCCACTGGGGAGCACATTCCTGCGATGAGGGGATTGTCTTATAAGGAGAGATTGAGTAGAATGGGCCTATATTCTTTGGAGTTTAGAAGAATGAGAGGGGATCTCATTGAAACGTATAAAATTCTTACAGGGCTTGACAGGGTCGATGCGGAGAGACTGTTTCCCCCTGGCTGGAGAGTCTAGAACCAGGGGTCATATTCTCAGGATAAGGGGTCGGCCATTTAGGACTAAGATGAGCAGAAATTTCTTCACTCAGAGGTTGTGAATCTTTGGAATTCTCTCCCCCAGAGGGCTGTGGATGTTCAGTCGATGAGTATGTTCAAGAGAGATCGATAGATTTTTGGGCACTAAGAGAATCAAGGGATAGGGGGATAGGGAGGGAAAGTGGAGTTGAGGTAGAAGTTCAGCCACGATCTTAGTGTCAGCCGTGGCTCAGTGGGTAGCACACTCGCCTCTGAGTCAGAAGGTTGTGGGTTCAAGTCCCACTCCAGAGACTTGAGCACAAAAATCTAGGCTGACACTCCAGTGCAGTGCTGAGGGAGTGCTGCACTGTCGGAGGTGCCGTCTTTCGAATGAGATGTTAAACCGAGGCCCTGTCTGCTCTCTCAGGTGGACATAAAAGATCCCGTGGCGCTATTTCGAAGAAGAGCAGGGGAGTGTCCTGGCCAATATTTATCCCTCAGCCAACATAACAGAAACAGATTATCTGATCATTATCACACTGCTGTTTGTGGGAGCTTGCTGTGTGTAAATTGGCTGTCGCGTTTCCCACATTACATAGAAACATAGAAACATAGAATCTAGGAGCAGGAGTAGGCCATTCGGCCCCTCGAGCCTGCTCCACCATTCAATACGATCATGGCTGATCATCCAAATCCAGTACCCTGTCCCTGCTTTAATCCCCACAGTACACATATCCCACCCTACCCCCACGTATTTAATTCCCCCTAACATATCCCATCCTATCCCCATAACCCCCCCCCCCTAACAACTAAGGGTCAATTTATCATAGCCAAATCAACCTAACCCACACATTTTTGGACTGTGGGAGGAAACCGGAGCACCCGGAGGAAACCCACGCAGACACGGGGAGAATGTGCAAACTCCACACAGACAGTCACCCGAGGTCAGAATTGAACCCGGGTCCCTGGCGCTGTGAGACACCAGTGCTAACCACTATGCCACCGTGTTGCCCGTGACTGTACTTCAAAAATACTTCATTTGCTGTAAAGCGCTGAGACGTCCGGTGGTAAATGCAAGTCTGTCTTTCTTTCTTTATTGAATGGCGGAGCAGGCTCGAGGGGCCAAATGGCCGACTCCTGCTTCTATTTATGTTCACAGGGGTCATTTTGCACACAGTAGGTGACACGATTCTGTGATTGTACACAGTGAGCTTGGGCCAAGCAGCGATAACTGCAATTCTTGTGCAAATGCTACCAGGGTGACAGAAGGTCATCTTACTTCTGACCTCATCTCCTTTGATGTAGGACGTTGTTAATCAATGCTTCGGTGTCAGGGCTTGTATATTTAAATGTTTTACACGTTCTACTGCAGCTCATTTGATATTCGAGATGCAAATAAAACATAAGCAAACCCTGGAACTAATTCCAGTGCCGACCATATGGAAAGACTGCTAATTCAGTCAAGTAACGGCAAAAGGGGAACGAAGGCAAAATAGGATCTGGAAATAAATGTCATTTATTCGTTTTCTGTCATTCTTTCCCTGTATGTTGGCTTTAGCTTCCGAAAACAGGTTTTTTTTGGACACAGTTTTGAGTAAATGCTCACGTTATTTTACATTACATGATAAATGCTCCCCCTTGCTTACCTGGCAATGCCTTCATGCCCCGAATAATCTCCTTCCTTCTCTCCTGCATGGAAATCCTGTCTTCACACATCAGGAGCGCAAACATCACCAGAGAAACAAACTGGCTGGTGTACGCCTGGGTGAAAACAGAAGGGAGAGTAAAACCAGCGCTGGCTAAACTCAAATGCTTTGGTGGTGCTCAGAGAACACCAAGATGGCAAGCTGCGCTCGCACTTAATGTCAATAATACGAACTAGTTTCTCATTATGTGGCTCGGTGGCAAACTTTTTGTCTTGTAACACTCCTGTGCAGCGCCTTGGGGCGTTTTACTAGGTTAAAGGCGCGATATAAATACAAGTTGTTGTTGCTGAACTGTAGATAGAAGTCACCTCAATGTAGTGTCAGAAACCGACAGGCTCCTTTCCAACAGCTGCCTGCGAGCTAAACAAACATCCTAAAGTGTCATCACTTTTGTGAGTGTGTAACTAAAGGGCCGGGGGGGGGGGCAGATTACAAGAGAATTGACTGCGGCCAGGATACGCGAGCAAATCCATGCACGTTCAGCAACATGTCTAACGTACAGATAGGATTCATTTAGTCCCTAGTTCAGCACACATCCTCCGACAGGGCGGAGGATCAAAACCCTAGGACTGTTCGCCTGGGCTCGACACTGAAGTGGCGCAGCATCATGCGGTGTGATACGAAGCTGGCAGACCAGCGAGGTCCCCGGTTCGGTTCCCCTCTCTAACCAGTGTACCCAAGGTCAGAAAGGGGAAAATTAACACCAATGGTTCCTGATGGGACGGGAGGTCGTCGAAGTGAAACGTTAACTCCGTTTCTCTCTCCACAGATGCTGCCCGACCTGCTGAGCATTTCCAGCATTTTCTGTTTTATACTGAAGGTTAGGGTTAGGGTACTGGGCACACAAGGTGATTGACTGCTGACTGCAAAGGTTAAAAAGAAATGCAACATGATAAGACGTCGGCCTTGGAGCTCACAGTGACTGGATCACTCTGCACATTTCTCGTACTTAGCTTTACCCTTTATTGAAGTGACCTTAAATCACCAGCAGAGTGAATGAGAGCCACATGGAACCAATAACATCATCACACTTAAAAAGTACTTGGATATGCACTTGAAGTGCCGTAACCTACAGGGCTACAGACCAAGAGCTGGAAAGTGGGATTAGGCTGGAGAGCTCTTTGTCGGCCGGCACAGACAAGATGGGCCGAATGGCCTCCTTCTGTGCTGTAAATTTCTATGATTCTATGATAACTGAAGCGCAGATCAATGACCCGGGCATGCGTAGGGGTGTCAATGCAATAGAACGGTAGCATAGTGGTCATGTTGCTGGACTAATGATCTGGAGACAGGAGTTCAAGTCCCACGGCAGCCAGTATCAGTAATGCTGACTGACATGAATTTTGTCATTCATGTATGAAGTAATACTGGGTGGCCTGATGGTGGCGCTGTCCAGGGAGAGTATAAATACTCGGGCATGGGCCCAGCTTGCTTAGGACATTCCTCAACAGGAACTCGTGACGGACACAACTAGACCTCCATGTTGTAAAACAGTTGATTAAAGCTTTGTTTAACGCTTAGACCAAGTGCCTAGTAGTTTTCTTACGTCGCTGACCATGTAACTACGGGATTGTCGTAAAAACCCATCTGGTTCACTAATGTCCTTTAGGGAAGGAAATCTGCCGTCCTTACCCGGTCTGGCCTCTATGTGACGCCAGACCCACAGCAATGTGGTTGACTCTTAACTGCCCTCTGAAATGGCCCAGCAAGCCACTCAGTTGTACCAAACCGCTACAAAGAAGTATCACCACACGGACTGCAGCGGTTCAAGGCGGCGGCTCACCACCGCCTTCTCGAGGGCAATCAGGGACAGGCAATAAACGCTGGCTTGAACGAATAAAAAAAAGTCGACCACAAAGTGGAAGTACAACTTTAGCAGTGATCCAATGGAGCGGGATAGAAAGTAACATCGACCAATGAGATGTGCTCATCATCCTCTTGTGTTATGAAACCCAGTCCAAAGCCGAGGCTACCCTTGCAGGCTAAAGTACGACGTTTCACTGCCTTGCCCCTTGGGATGCAGCCAACAGCCGCTGGTCTGCAAAGTGGAATGAGAGCGGAGGCAAACCATTTAGTTACAGAATCGGTGAACGTAACGAATTTAAAAAATCACAAGTCCTTAAAAGTGAGTCACGTCACAGCAGCCAGTGCAGTGCCGTAACCAGAGCTGACAAATAATTTCAGCCACATGCCATTAAAGGGGGGCCAAAGGAATTGCTCCAGTTTCTTTACGTACTTTTCTAATTGCAGCCATCGGAGCTCATTTGAAGGTAGGGAGTGACACGTACCAGGTTTACAGATCATACAATGCATAAGGGCGGAATCTCTGTGATGAGCGGATGCTGATGTACGAACGCAGTGGAAAAAAAGCCCAAATCAACCCCCCCCCACCGTCCGTCCCCCCCCCACCCCCCCCACCCACCCCCCAGGACAGACTCCGACAGACTCCAGTTGTTTTCCATGATCATATTCTCAGGGGAAAAGTCAAGGTCTGGAGTGGTTTTAACTGACAAAAACGTGGCTGGCTGACATCATTTCTCAGTATCGCAGCTAAGCAGAAGCAGATTTCCAGGCACAACAAGCACTTTATCAAATTTAGGAGAGGCAGGGAGATGACATAAACGGCATTTCTGTTACCCACATGCACTGGGGACGGCAATAGGAAACAGGGAGCCGAGCCAGAAAAGCTGCCACAGAGGCCGCGATTGTACAGGTTTACGAAACCCCACTCTCGCTCACATTTGCCGAGTGTCGAAGTAGTAGTCGCCGTCTCCACAAAGTGGGGGCCCCTTAATATCCGCAACGTCAACCAGCGCCCGTGGGGGAAAAAAGAAGCAAAGACCGGCAACGCACAAAGATGTACGGCGGGCGCGTCAACGCAAATGGAGATCGCGCTCAACCACTTTTTGCGGCACGATGCGCTGAGGTACAAGAGCGAAAAGCTCTCGGGGAACACAAAAGGCATGAAAGGATAGACTTGACAAATAATAGCCAGACTGCTAGCAGGAAGGTTTGGGAAGCCGCAATTCATCTTTCCAGAGTCAGCGGGCTGGGTTGGAAAAGACGGCAGAGTTGGCTGGAGAGGAGATCAGATCAGATCAGGCTGGGCTGGGATGGGTCGTACAGGCAAATACATAGCCTGGCCGTCAATCGCTGTCGAAGCACACGGCTGAAGCATGCCACTTGGGCGAGAGGCAACGAGGGTCCCAGCAGAACCCAGCTTCTTGAGCAGAGGGGAAGAGGTACAGGGCCTTGGTGAGACCACACCTTGAGTACTGTGTGCAGTTTTGGTCGCCTTATCTGAGGAAGGATGTTCTTGCCATGGAGGGAGTTCAGCGAAGATTCACAAGGCTGATACCTGGGATGGCAGGAATGACATATGAGGAGAGATTGGGTCGATTGGGCTTATACTCGCTGGAGTATAGAAGAATGAGAGGGGATCTCATCAAAACATATAAAATTCTGACAGGTCTGGACAAACTAGATGCAGGAAGAATGTTCCCGGTGGTCGGAGAGTCCAGAACCAGGGGTCATAATCTAAGGATAAGGGGTAAGCCATTTAGGACAGAAATGAGGAAGAATTTCTTCACCCAGAGAGTGGTGAACCTGTGGAATTCTCTGCCACAGAAGGCAGTTGAGGCCAAGTCATTAAATATATTCAAGAATGAGTTAGATATATTTCTTAAAGCTAAAGGTATCAAGGGATATGGGGAGAAGGCAGGTACAGGGTACTGAGTTTGGATGATCAGCCATGATCTCATCGAATGGCGGAGCAGGCTCGAGGGGCCGAATGGCCTACTCCTGCTCCTATCTTCTATGTTTCTATAAAAATTAACGAGAGGATAAATGTGTGCGTGTACAGTTTTGGTCTCCTTATCTGAGGAAGGATATACTTGCCTTAGAGGCGGTGCAACGGAGGTTCACTAGATTGATTCCTGGGATGAGAGGGTTGTCCTATGAGGAGAGATTGAGCCTATGCTCTCTGGAGTTTAGAAGAATGCGAGGTGATCTCATTGAAACATACAAGATTCTGAAGGGGATTGACAGGGTAGATTCCGAGAGGTTGTTTCCCCTGGCTGGAGAGTCTCGAACTCGGGGTCATCGTCTCAGGATAAGGGGTCGGCCGTTTAAGACTGAGATGAGGAGGAATTTCTTCACTCAGAGGGTTGTGAATCTTTGGAATTCTCTGCCCCAGAGGGCTGTGGATGCTGAGTCGTTGATTATATTCAAGGCCGAGATCGAAAGATTTTTGGACTCATGGGGAATCAAGAGATATGGGGATGGGGTGGGAAAGTGGAGTTGAGGTCGAAGATCAGCCATGATCTTACTGAATGGCAGAGCAGGCTCGGGGAGGCCAAATGGCCTACTCCTAATTCTTGTGTGTGCAGGCTTACAGCTTATTGTTTTCAGATGTGAAGTACACTGGTCGGGGTAGCCCACAAGTGAGAGCTCGGAGATGGCCCTGCCTCTCCTGAGGGAAGGTTCCTAATCCAAGATACACACCATACAACAGGCTGAACCAATTGCCCAGCTAAAGGAAGACCCAGGCGCGCAGTAAAACCACAGCAAGAATACCTGCTGCAAGAATGTTTAGCAAGAGGAATGTTAGAATTGACAGGACTTGCCTTTGTGCTGGCAACTCCAATTTCAGGCCCAGCGTTGATGTGGACACCACAGTCTGTCTCCCGAGAGATGGAGCTGCCAACTGTGTTTGTAATGCCCACAGTCAGGGCCCCCCGTTCCTTGCAGTACCTCAGTGCCATCAGAGTGTCGGCCGTTTCCCCTGGAGACAAACAAACCAATGGGAAGAGGGTGTCAATCGAATCGCAATTAAACCTTGCATCCGTTTTTCCACAGAATGCTTGCAGTATGAGTCATGGGCAGGGCTACTGATTTAGTGGCTTTAACAGGTCAAATTCTGATTATTATTTTTTTATTACCATGCTGGAAACTTAGCTGCAATTCTATCCATTTTTCCATCTGGAGTATTACGTTAGTTTTGGGCACCGAACCTCAGGAAAGATAAATTGGCCTTGAAAGTGGTGCAGCGCAGATCCGTCAGAATGAAAGCAGGGCTTAAAGGGTTAAATTATGAGGGCAGGTCGCATAAACTTGGCTTTTATTTCCTTGAGCTTTGAAGGTTGAATGGGGAAACTACTTCCTCTTGCGTGAGAGTTCAGAACAAGGGGGCATCACCTTAAATTTAGAGCTCGGGGTGATGTCAGGAAGCACTTCTTCACACAAAGGGTAGCGGAAATCTGGAACTCTCTTCTCTCCCCCCCCAAAAAGCTGTTGAGGGGGGTCAATTGAAAATTTCAAAACCGAGATTGATAGATTTTTGTTAGGCAAAGGGATTAAAGGCGACGGAGCCAAGGCGGGTGGATGGAGTTAAGATACAGATCAGCCATGATCGAACTGAATGGCAGAACAGGTTCGAGGGGCTGAAAGGCCTCCTCCTGTTCCTACGCGGTGCACCGAGCAATGCTGAACGCAATTGGTTGAAATAATTCTGTGTGCTCGTGGAACCGAGACGTTAGCACATTTATTCCACACGGATTGATGCTTCTGTTGAAATACAGGACCCGGGGGAATTTAATAGGAATATGTTGTGCACTCGTACGCTAATCTTCACACAGTATAATTCCTATTTCTTAATAGGCTACTCTGCCAAATTCCCTGCAACTTATATTTCAAGGGCAGGGATTGTCAACACTTTTAAAAATTTAAGTTGATCCTTGCCAACAACATCGACATCATGTTCCTCGGTCACTGCTGCCTCCCATGATTGGCTAACGCCAGTGTTGCCAGCCTTCTCCAAACATTCCCCAATCGCGATCCGGGTCAAAATGCTTCAGTTGAATCCGATTGTAGTGGAGTTTAGCACTAAAGTTCCTTCTTGCACACAAAAACAAAAGTACCCCCCCCCCCCCCCCAAGTTCGTCCAGATTTGGATGTAAAGTGCTCCACATGCACAGAGACGTGCCTCAGTTAAGCATTATGTACACCACCCAACATCTGCAGGCCCCAGTGAGCGGACAACCCATTCCTGGGCTTCTGCCAATGACACACAAACCGGCCACGAGGGAGGGGAGGGAGGGAGCGTCGGGTGAGAGTTTCCATCCCCGCCTATCCCAATTTTCCATCCTCCCTTTGGGAAAATGCCTGCCTTCCATCTGGTGCCACTCCCAAGGCTTCACAGATCAAGACTGGGAATTAAGCGAGTGGAGGAGGTGTACAGACTCAAATCCAAAACGTACCCCTTCCACACTGCCCATAGTGCTTAAAATTAATCTGGCAGAGGATTTTACCAACAGGCCCACTTAAAACATTCAGAGACGTGGCTGAGCTTATGGAACAACTTACATTTACATAGTGCTTCTAAATGTAGGAAAAAAAATGAGCAAGAATGGTTCTTTGCACAGGAATTCGCGGTTTGTATCTGAATGAAGTTTGTATCTGAATGAAGTACCTGACTGGCTGAGGAAGAAGCAGACATCATCTCTAAAGACGGGAGTGTTTCGGTCCAGAAAGTCACTCGCAAGTTCAACCATGACGGGCAATTCTGTAAGTTCTTCCAGCACCTGTCGCGTCTGAAAACCCACAGACAAACATAGTAAGCAGTCGAGTTTCTGTATTAAATAAATACTTCCTGTGTTGTTCTGGCAGCCGGATGGGGGTGAAGCACGGTTCCGAGTGCTTGGGCAGTAGGCCACTCAAGTCCACCTGAGCAGTTCCCTCGGCTCTCAATCAGTCTCAACAAGCGGCGCACAAAAAGAAGAAAACTGGAGACCGACCCGCATTTATATTGTGCCCCGGCACATTGTCAATATCACTTGTTTCTCTAGAAAAGAGAAGACTGAGGGGTGAGCTGATTGAGGTCTTTAAGATTATGAAAAGGTTTTGATAGGGTAGACGTAGAGAAGACGTTTCCACTTACGGGCAAGACCAGATCTAGGGGCCAGAAATATAAGATAGTCACTAATAAATCCAATCGGGAAATCAGAAGAAACTTCTTTACCCAGAGAGTGGTGAGAATGTGGAACTCGCGACCACAGGCAGTGGTTGAGGCGAATAGTCTAGATGCATTAATGAGGAGGCCAGATAAGCGCATGAGGGAGAAGGGAACAGAAGGATGAGGGGGTGGGAGGAGGATGGTGTGGAGCATAAACAGCGGCATGGACCTGTTGGGCCGAACGGCCTGTTTCTGTGCTGTACATAATTTGTAATACAAAATGAATTACATTTGGCATGTGGTGACTGTTAACATCGGCAGATGCGGCAGCTGTTCTGTGCCAGCTGTTCTGTGCCAGCAATGTCTCACAAAACAGCAACTCACTGAATGACCAGCTAAAATCAGGTTTTATTTCTGGGTGCTGTTTGGTGAGGGACAAATGCCGGCCAGAGCATCAGAAGCAGTGACATGGGATCTTCAACTGTGCCAAAGGATCTTTTACAGCCACCTGAACCGGCAGCTGGGGCCTCGGGTGAACAACTCATCTGAAAAGGAGTAGCCCTCGGCACTGCGCTGAAGCGTCAGCCTGGATTATGTGCTCAAGTCCTGGGTTGGGGCTTCCAACCCACAACCTTCTGACTCAGTGCTACCACAGAGCCACACCGACACCAATGTGGATCTATTCAGAAATGAGCGATACACTGGGAGGGCACCTTTGACTGCAAACCTCTTTTAAGACCATAAAGAAAGAGTCGTCGGCCATTCGGTCCTTCGAGCCTGCTCCGCCATCCTTATCTGAGGAAGGATGTTCTTGCCATGGAATGAGTTCAGCGAAGATTCACAAGGCTGATACCTGGGATGGCAGGAATGACATATGAGGAGAGATTGGGTCGATTGGGCTTATACTCGCTGGAGTATAGAAGAATGAGAGGGGATCTCATCGAAACATATAAAATTCTGACAGGTCTGGACAAACTAAATGCAGGAAGAATGTTCCCGATGGTCGGAGAGTCCAGAACCAGGGGTCATAATCTAAGGATAAGGGGTAAGCCATTTAGGACAGAAATGAGGAAGAATTTCTTCACCCAGAGAGTGGTGAACCTGTGGAATTCTCTACCACAGAAGGTAGTTGAGGCCAAGTCATTAAATATATTCAAGAATGAGTTAGATATATTCCTTAAAGCTAAAGGTATCAAGGGATATGGGGAGAAGGCAGGTACAGGGTACTGAATTTGGATGATCAGTCATGATCTCATCGAATGGCGGAGCAGGCTCGAGGGGCCGAATGGCCTACTCCTGCTCCTATCTTCTATGTTTCAAATAAGATCATGGCTGATCTTCTACCCGAACTCCACCTTCCCGCACTATCCCCGTATCCCTTAGTATCCAAAAATCTATCGATCTCTGTCTTTGAATAGACTCAACGACCGAGCCTCCACAGCCCCTGTTGACTTTGTTTAGCTGAGCACATGCCAAAAGCAGAAACGTTTTCAGTCGGCCCTCCTGGGGAGGTGTCTGTCTGTGTGTGTGTTTTCAGGCAAGCTTGTGCCAGCCCGACTGTGCTCAGAGAGCCAGACACCTGGAGGCAAAGTAGCTGCTGGACTGGACCCCATCAGATTAGCTTTTCGCAGATTCGCATTACTCCTTTAAGGTAATCGTTATTTATATTTTGATGCACAGATTTTCCTCCTGGGTGTGTTCCCCAAAAGGGAATGGAACAGCTGACTGCAGCACGGATGGTTAACGGAGTAATCAGATCTCGCTCCAGGGGCAAAATGTGCCTCAGGGAGGAGCGGGTGCGCCGAGATTGTGTGCACCACCCCTGCCCCACAAAGGCACGGTTGAAGAGACAGGCTTCTAATGAGTCCTTTGAAAGAAGGGAGAGAGAGAGAGAGAGGCAAGCAAGCCGTAGTGGCTTTGGGAAAGAGACCACAGAGCGAAGAGCAATGACTAAAGGGGTGGATTGGAGGCAAGCGGGAGATGAGCAGTAATCTCGAGTCGGAGGCGGAGGCTGGGACATGCAGCTGAAGAGGATCACTACAATGTGGGCAAGACCGCGGAAGGAAATTAACAAGGACCTTGAAGTTGCCTTGACTGAGGGGGTGACAAGGACAACGTTGATGGCTGTGAAGGATTTTATGCGAGAGAGAGAGAACTTGGCTCGGAAAGCTCTGGATTAACTGGCGTCAAGAGTGGAGGATAATGACAGTGCTCAAGGAATCAATTTTCAAGATGATGAAGGATGGATTAAATAAATGCACATTAATGTCAAACAAACAGCCGTGACGGTACTGGGGAAAAACTGCACGTTTCCTCATCGTGGGCTTTACTGCACCATCACTCTGGGGCCGATTCGGAGCTGCGATCAGGCACCATGTTAAATGCAAGTTCTTTCGTTACAGCAATAATGTGGTCAAACTGCACTGCACCCACCCCAGTGGCACCGATGACCTGCCTGCTCCACATAGCTCAGCAATGTAGCAGGTAGCCCAGCGGGGGAACTGTTATTGTGCTATAGGCTGCAACCTGCAGCGAGCGAGATTAATCGTCTACCAACGGAGACCAGGGCAGCAAAACCTTTTTCTTTTTCCTTTTTTTAAAAAACACCGCCCCCTAAAACGTGACGGTGTCATACCTTCTGAGAATGACGAGGGCAAGGTATAATTTATGCCAATAAACCATATAAAATAAACCTACAGCAACACCAGCATGGAAACTTGTCCCACAGGCAATGAGAATCAAACGCCGGCATCTCAGAATCTCCTTGATGTGATCCTGTAAGCCGCCGAGAATCACTGTGAAAGGAGAAACACTCGTCACTCACTGTTGCAGGAACTTCAGGCACAACTACAAGCATTATCCCCAAATCACATCACGGTCACAAAGACGAGAAAAGGCCATTTGGCCCATTGAGCCTGTGGCTGCTCGTTTCAACTCACCCAGCCAGGCATCCAATTGCATCATAGAATAGAGCCATAGAATGGCTACAGCACGGAAGGAGGCCATTCGGCCCGTCGAGCCCGTGCCAGCTCTCTGCAAGAGCACTTCAGCTAGTCCCACTCCCCCGCCCTTTCCCCGTAGCCTTGCAAATTTTTTCCTTCAGGTACTTATCCATTTCCCTTTTGAAAGCCACGAGCGAATCTGCCTCCACCACCCTTTCAGGCAGTGCATTCCAGATCCTCACCACTCGCTGCGTAGAAAAGTTTTTCCTCACGTCGCCTTTGGTTCTTCTGCCAATCACCTTAAATCTGTGTCCTCTGGTTCTCGACCCTTCCGCCAATGGGAACAGTTTCTCTCTATCTACTCTGTCTAGACCCCTCATGATTTTGAACACCTCTATCAAAATCTCCTCTCAACCTTCTCTGCTCCAAGGAGAACAACCCCAGCTTCTCCAGTCTATCCACGTAACTGAAGCCCCTCACCCCTGGAAGCATTCTGGTAAATCTTTTCTGCACCCTCTCTAAGGCCTTCACATCCTTCCTAAAGGAAGTAAAGGCCATCTTCATCTGCCCCAACACCTTTGAGGCAACTGGCTGGTAGAGAATTCCAAATGTTTGTCATCATTGGAATGAAGATTATTTTTTTTTGAGATCCATTTGAAATTTACCCATCAGTGATTTAAAATTCTGTCTTATTCTGCGGGTCTGATGGATATTCTGGGCTCACCTTCTCTCTTCCGTTTAACACTTGATCAGGGTCCGTCTCTACCCCACCTGCCCCCTTAACCTTCTTTGCCCCCGCATCGCACAGCTGAAGCTTTTCAAATCTTTCCTCGTGGCTCGTCCTTGTTACATTTGGGATCAGTCTCGTTGCTGTTCCCTGAATCCTGTGCAATGTGTAGGTCAATCAGCATCTGAAAGTGAAAGGCAGCTTGTTCTGCCCCCTTTTGTTTTGGCCAGTCCTTTGAAGGGGCTTTTTCTATGATGATGCAAGTTGCAATGTAGGATCCCACCCAAAACATTAACCTTTCCCTCTTTTCAGATGCTATCTTCAGCATTTTTGTTTTTATTTCACGTTTGCAGTTTTTCTCTTTATCACTACCATCCTGTATTAAATTGAGGGAGCAGGACCGGAGCAAACACGTTCAAAGTAGCAACAGGCAAACTTAGGATTGATATTAGCAAGTGCTTCACAGAAACAGTGATCGGCACTTGGAATGGACTTCCAGATAGATTATACAAACTAGGGTTGTATTCCCTCGAATTTTGAAGATTAAGGGCTGATTTGATCAATGTTTTCAAGATATTGAGGGGAACTGATAGGGTAGATAGAGAGAAACTATTCCCACTGGTTGGGGAGTCTGGGACGAGGGGACATAGTCTAAAAATTAGAGCTAGGGCGTTCACGAGGTGAAATCAGGAAACACTTCTACACTCAAAAGGGTGCTAGAAGTTTGGAACTCTCTTCCGCAAACGGCAGTTGATGCTAGATCAATTGTTAATTTTAAATCTGAAATTGATAGATTTTTGTTAACCAAAGGTATCAAGGGACATGGGGCAAAGGCGGGTAAATGAAGTTAGGCCGCAGATCAGCCATGATTTCATTGAATGGCGGAACAGGCTCGAGGGGCTGAATGGCCTCCCCCTGTTCCGATGTCTCCAGTGGTCGAGATGAAAACCCTAGATTTAAGAAAAAATTGGATGCTACAATGGGTGGATGGGACGGTCTTTCTGAAGTGATTAATTAGGCTTGATGGTCTTTCATGTCCATAATTATTTGGAGACAGTCTGTATGTGTCACTACTAATCTTGCTGAGAACATGAAAGTAATTTTAAAGATGGGACACCCCCCACCCGCCCGGTACTTTGTACAAACTGGATTAGCACTCTGTGCGGTGTCAAACAGAAGCCATGCGAGACCTATTTCAATTCAGTTTCGTCAGCAACAGGACAGCTTCTGTGAAATGGAGTCGACACATCTGTTAACGGCTCTGTGACAATAACCAAACACTTTCCTTCAAACTATCCTTCACGCTGTCAGCCATGGCTCAGTGGGCAGCACCCTCGCCTCTGAGTCAGAAGGTTGTGGGTTCAAGTCCCACTCCAGAAACTTGAGCACAGAAATCTAGGCTGACACTCCCAGTGCAGTGCTGAGGGAGTGCCGCTCTGTCGGAGGTGCAGTCTTTCGGATGAGACGTTAAACCGAGGCTCTGTCTACTCTCTCGGGTGGATGTAAAAGATCCCATGGCACTATTTCGAAGAGGAGCAGGGGAGTTATCCCCGGTGTCCTGGGCCAATATTTATCCCTCAATCAACATAACAAAAAAAAAGATTGTCTGGTAATTATCACATTGCTGTTTGTGGAAGCTTGCTGTGCGCAAATTGGCTGCCGCATTTCCTACATTACAACAGTTAATACACTTCAAAAAGTACTTAATTGGCTTTAAATTGCTTTGGGACGTCCTGAGGTCGTGAAAGACGCTATATAAATTCAAGACTTTCTTTCTTGCAGCATTCAAGCTTTATGAAGCTTTTTTAAAAGAATATATAAAAATTGAACCTAAATCTATTTTGAAGGCACAGAAATCACTGAATACATTAGCATGTATCAAAGAATTCTGAATCAAAGCACATTTCTTTCTTAAACAAGGATTGCCAGCAAGAGCGCTCTGTGATTGTTATAAACGTGCACATGCGCGACAACTTTAGCACCCTGCTTAAACAGCGCATGCTTCATAAAGTTGTTTAAATCCAGAGCCATATCCCGTTCCGATTCCAAAGAGAAGTGATGCGAGATTCCCTGGAGGTGGGAGTCTCAAATGGCTTCTGTTTGTCAATATAGAGTGCTACTCCAGTGTGCAGTCAAACGAGGTGCACAAAGTACAGGGAGGGGGTCCCACGTTTAATGATTAGATACATGGGGGGAAAAATTGGGTATTGGCCCATTTTGGGGGCGCTAATATCAGCCGGGCGCAAAGTTTAGCGCCCGGTGCTAATTATCGCCTCCAACTGCAAAATTCGCCTCTATCGCCCCTGGAGGTGATTTGAGCGCTAAATCAGGCGCCACACACCTCTCAAGGTGCAAACGTCAGGGAGCAAGGCGCTACCTCAGAACGCTACCGAAGCTCAGGCGATGTCAGTTACCATGGAAGCCAGACAGACTGGCGCCATCCAGTTCTTAAAGGGGAGGGGCCATCTTGCTGGCCAGCCACTCCCTGCTCATTACAGCCTCGAATCTCGGCCTGGGGAGACCTCAAAAGCAATTGTGTTGGAAGCACTAATGGATAGGCCCAGGGAAAGAGCTCGGCGCTTAGGAACCTCAAAAGTGGTGCTGAGGGCCAAAACTCTTTAGGACAGCGTTAAATCTTTCCAGGCGTGTCTCTCCCTCTCAACATTTGTGTACCAAAAATTTTGCCGACAAGAAAAGGCAGGAAGCGCCCGCCTTTAAATAGCGCTCCCCCAGCCCCTTCCTGACTTGAAAACGTTCCCCTCTACCTGTCGTTCCTAGCGACAGGCGCCAAGGCAGGGGGCGCGACTCAATATCCGGTCCGGGGCGTTGCACGCTCGACCGACGTCACGATCTGCGGGTGCAGGAGATCGTGTCGGTAGTGTTTCGCGCCGCCGCAAAACGACTGGTCAATTTCGCGAGTGGCGCTAAAATCGTCGTGCTCCAGCGCCAAGTTCCTAGCGCCCCGTTAGCGCCCCCCGGAGGCACTAACCAACCGAATTTTTCCCCCATGTTGTCCCCAGCAAGACGAGTAGAGGCACATACAGACCGTCTCCAAATGGCATGTCTAATCCATGAGAATCTCTTGCATGGGGGGGGGAAATTGCTGTTCAGACCCTTGATGAAAACAGGTAACTCGTCATAGTTTAGAGCCTTAAGTATTTCCTAATAATGGCAGCGTGAGCGATCGAAGCCTACGCTGCCATGGTATCAGCGGCCCATAAAACAAAACTTAAAAAAAAATCAGGAAGGGTGACAGAATTGTTGACTTTGAACGACAATGCCAATGAATCCAGCAAGGCAATTTAAACAGAAGTGTACAGTTTACTTTTTTTTTTATTCGTTCATGGGATGTGGGCGTCGCTGGCAAGGCCAGCATTTATTGCCCATCCCTAATTGCCCTTGAGAAGCTGGTAGTGAGCCGCCTTCTTGAACCACAGAGGGCAGTTGAGAGTCAACCACATTGCTGTGCGTCTGGAGTCACATATAGGCCAGACCGGGTAAGGATGGCAGATTTCCTTCCCTAAAGGACATCAGTGAACCAGATGGGTTTTTACAACAATCCGGTGGTTTCATGGTCACCATTACTGACACTAGTTTTTAATTCCAGATTAATTTTAATTCATTGAATTTAAATTCCCCGGCTGCCTGTGGTGGGATTCGAACTCACATCTCCTGTTCATTAATCTAGGCCTCTGGATTACTAGTCCAGTAACATAACCACTATGCTACCGTTCCCTTGTATTACTTCACAACACTTGTCAATTATGAACTACACAATGAGCAAAGCTGGCACTTAGAATCATAGAATGGTTACAGCACAGGAGGAGGCCATTCGGCCCGTGCCGGCTCTCTGCAAAAGCACTTCCGCTGGTCCCACCTCCCCCGCCCTTTCCCCGTAGCCCGGCAAATTTTTTTCCCTTCAGGTACTTATCCAATTCCCTCTCGTCAGCCACAGAACCATTTATGTTCACCTTGTGTAGCAAATGCAAGTTGGACCTTCGACAAGATACTTTCCTTCTCTCCTGCAAAGGCAAGTATAATCCAGCAATGGACGTGCACCTGCAGTGTCCAGGGGAGCGGAGAACAGGGAGATCGACAAGACTCTAGGTCTTGGTATACATGAACAATCAGACAGGGAAATCGCACAGTGAAGTATGAACTGAAACAGCACTGGCAATGCTGCTCGTCACCCTTGTTACCTGTATAGTCATCAAAGTTGACTCTTCCTCTCATTGTGTTCAGCACAGACTCGGGCTGCTCAAAGATTTCCTTCTGCATGAACGAGCTGAAGTTGCCTGTAAATAAAAGCAGGGGGAAGACGAGACACAAATTAGGATGTTATAGTATCACCAATACACTCAAGGAGAGGGTCGAGCAATGCACTGCTCAATATGACTTGGTGCGTACTCAGTCCTTCAGGATCAGCAGTTCTCAGACTGGCGACACCACATGCGCAGAATCCAGGCTTGGTATCAAAGGTGAATGTCTGTTTTTATATATAAAAGGACTGGGAGAATTAGTAGCCTATTAATGAGTCACTACTTGAAGTGTCTCAGTGGGTAGCACTTTAGCTTCCGAGTCAGAAGATCGTGGGTTCAAGTTCCACTCCACAGACTTGTGCACAAAATCTAGGCCGACACTTCCGTGCAGTACTGAGAGAGTGCGGCACTGTCGGAGGTGCCGTTAAACCAAGGTCCCATCTGCACTCTCAGTTGGATGTGAAAGATCCCATGGCACTATTTCAAAGAGCAAGGGGGAGTTATCCCCAGGATCCTGGCCAATATTTATCCCTCAATCAACATCAGTAAAAAAAAATTTGCTGGTCATCATCACATTGCTGTTTGTGGGAGCTTGCTGTGCACAAACTGGCTGCCACGTTTCCTACATTACAACAGTGACTACACTTCAAAAAGTACTTTATTGGCTGTAAAGCGCTTTGGGACATCCTGAGGTCGTGAAAGGCGCGATAGAAATGCAAGTCTTTTTTTTTTTTAAACTGAACCTCAAAATGCGCTGGAGGCTTCCCTGGGATTTTCCCACTAAATGTTGTCCCAGAGGACGGGACATCAACTTGCACGTCGCACCGCAGCCTCTTGCTCCGCTTGAAACTGCTGTCACCCAAGTAAAAAGCTGAAGCCTGCTTGTATAAAAAGAGTTCCGCACCCATGAGGACGGCCTCAATAGGGATCTCGGGTTCATGTCACGCTACAGAACGTGACTCGACATCGTTGTCTGTCTTTCCAGTTTTTTTTTTAAAAAACACCAAAAAAAAGTTAAAAGCTTTACTGCAGACGGCAGCATTTGACACGTTGGACCCCCTGTGACCCCACCTCATTGTCTTAGCTGTACTCTGATGTGTCTTTGATGTAATGCCTCCCTAACAGATTGTATCTCTGCAGACACATTGTTCTCTGTGTATATATACTGTGTAATCGATTCCCTCACTGTACCTGTACCTGAAGAAGGAGCGGAGCTCCGAAAGCTCACAATTTTAAATAAAACTGTTGGACTATAACCTGGTGTTGTGCGACTTCTCATTTTTGTATAAAAAGAGGACATCCAAAAGCGATCATTCGTGAATAATAAACTGCTTGCGTGGCAGCGACGATACTCGAGTCGGAAACTGCTTTCGGTGGAGCTCCATATACCCTGACGGACATTCTCCACATTACATAAAGCTCCCAATTCAGTGAATGGTTATGCAGTCCTCAAGACTGGACAATTGAATAGATTTTAATCGTGTAGGTACAAAGAGTTTATGCCAACAAACCCGGCCAAACGGAAACCCAATTAGTGTCAAAGGAAAATATAGCTTCGGTGTGCCTTTGATGTGCTTCCCTTTTTATGCATCAGAAAAATTACTGAAATTAAATTTGGCAAAACTTGTAAATTTTGAAATGGCAAAGATGGTATCACTTTTCATCAGTACACATGGAATTTATTACAATAACAATCGAGCACACAGGGACTGGCTGACTGAGGCAGTTGCATGATTGCTCTTCACCCTCTAGACCTGGGATCAACTCCAACAGGAATGATGGAATAAAAGCCTCCCCCTCTCTGCCAGCTCTAAAGGCTCTGCAGGAAATGATTTCGACCCATCTCAAATCAAGTTACTGGAGGGAACAGCAAAAATAGGTAATTCCACATAGACCCATTTTTTTAATTCATTCATGAGATGTGGGCGTCGCTGGCAAGGCCAGCATTTATTGCCCATCCCCAATTGCCCAGTGAGAAGGTGGTGGTGAGCCGCCTTCTTGAACCGCTGCAGTCCGTGTGGTGAAGGTGCTCCCACAGTGCTGTTAGGGAGGGAGTTCCAGGATTTTGACCCAGCGACGATGAAGGATCTGCTGATATACTTCCAAGTCAGGATGGTGTGTGACTTGGAGGGGAACTTGGAGGTGGTGGCGTTCCCATGCGCCTGCTGTCCTTGTACTTCTAGGTGGAAGAGGTCGCGGGTTTGGGAGGTGCTGTTGAAGAAGCCTTGGCGAGTTGCTGCAATGCATCTTGTAGATGGTACACACTGCAGCCACGGTACGCCGGCGATGGAGGGAGTGAATGTTTAAGGTGGTGGATGGGGTGCCAATCAAGCGGGCTGCTTTGTCCTGGATGGTGTCGAGCTTGAGTGTTGTTGGAGCTGCACTCACCCAGGCAAGTGGAGAGTATTCCATCACACTCCTTACTTATGCCTTGTAGATGGTGAAAAGGCTTTGGGGAGTCAGGAGGTGAGAATACCTAGCCTTGTATTTATATAGCCCCTTTAACGTAGTAAAACGTCCCAAGGCGCTTCACAGGAGGATTAAAAGACAAAAAAATGACACTGAGCCACATAAGAAGAAATTAGGGCAGGTGACCAAAAGCTTGGTCAAAGGGGTAGGTTTTAAGGAGCGACTAAAAGGAGGAAAGAGAGGTAGAGAGGCGGAGAGGTTTAGGCATGGAATTCCAGAGCTTAGGGCTTACTCCTGTTCCTATGTTGTGTAACAATGTTCTGTAATGAGTGTTCATCTGTTTCTTGTTTCTTTTCAGGTGTGGGGGCCCTCTACTGATAGGTGTGCGAAGTGAGCACAGACTCTCCACTGACCACATCCCTGTAAAGGACTTTCTTGGCCTTCTGTTGGATGTGAACCGAGAGAGAGGGAGAGCGAGCACAAGAACACAGAGCAACTCAAGTCTTGGCTTTTCCCAGGTGCTGTTCATCACTCGGCATAAGCTCAGAGTATGATCAGCATCACTAAATGACTTCACATGAAAGCATTTGGTCACGCTATCTGGCAAGACAGCATCGTGGAGCTGCAAATATTGCTGACGTTTAACAGCACCCCATTTGTCCTGTCTCATTAACTGAGCTACAATCTGTTGGTGACTCCTGCTGAATCCCAGCTTGCAGGAATATTGTAGGTTGAGTCGCCCCAGGCCACTCTTGTTCTTCTGAGAGATTACAGCTGTCGGGGAAAGATTGAACAGGCTGTGGCGTTTTTCTTTAGAAAGGAGAAGACTTAGAGGAGACCTGATAAAGGTCTTTAAAATTCTGAACGGTTTGGACAGGGTAGATGTGGAGAGGATGTTTCCACTGGTGGGAGATTCCAACACTAGGGGCCGTAAATACAAGTTAGTCACGAATAAATCCAATAGGGAAATAAGGAGAAATGCCTTTACTCAGAGAGTGGTTAGAATCTGGAACTTGCTACCACAGGAAGTGGTTGAGGCAAATAGCTTTAGATGCTTTCAAAAGGAAACTGGACGAGTACACAGGAGAAAAGGGAATAGGAAGATATGCTGAAAGGCTGAGATGAGGCAGAAAAAGGGGAGGAGACTCATGTGGAATACAAGAAAAGACTTGCATTTCTATAGCGCCTTTCACGACCACCGGACGTCCCAAATCGCTTTACAGCCAATGAAGTACTTTTGAAGTGTAGTCACTGTTGTCATGTGGGAAACGCGGCAGCCAATTTGCGCACAGCAAGCTCCCACAAACAGCAATGTGATAATGACCAGATCATCTGTTTTTAAGTGATGTTGGTTGAGGGATAAATATTGGCCCCAGGACACCGGGGAGAACTCCCCTGCTCTTCTTCGAAATAGTGCCGTGGGATCTTTTACGTCCATACTTGAGGGGGCAGACGGGGCCTCGGTTTAACGTCTCATCCGAAAGGCGGATACGCACCAGCACAGACTAGTTGGGCCGAATGGCCTGTTTCTCTGCTGTATATTCTATGTAATCTCCTGTTGGCAGAGGCTGGAGAGTACATTTCACTCCTCCGCTTCTTGGTCAAGCGATCGCGCTTCAAAAAAAACAATGGCAATCTAACTCCCCGGAACGCAGATTCCTGCCCGCCCCACTGACCCTCGTACCTTTCATGATTTGCTGCAGCTCCAGCTGAAGGGTCTGGATGGCGCGGGCTGGGTGGTCCCCGGCCCTGCGTTTGATCCGGTGAATGGAGAGGTGTCCGTCCACTACGGCTGCCACGTCATCGTCCTCCAGGAAGATCACTCGGTTGGTGTGTTCAATTACAGCGCTGGTGGGACATGAGCACGACACAGGTTACAACACACCGACCGACCGGGCAGCACAACCTCAGTCTCTTGCTTGTGATCTCAGCAGGCGTCACACCCCCACCCCCGCACTTCTGTAGACTTGCTATTCTCTCCCTGGAAACCCGCACGGAGGCGATCCAGATCCTTTTATTTCCACTCCAGATACCGTTAGACTTTAATCAGAGGAAAACACAACAACAACTTGTATTTATATAGCACCTTTAATGTAGTAAAACGTCCCAAGGCGCTGCACAGGAGTATTTTAAGACAAAGAATTTGACACCGATCCACATAAGGATAAATTAGGGCAGGTGACCAAAAGCTTGGTCAAAGAGGTAGGTTTTAAGGAGCATCTTAAAAGGAGGAAAGAGAGGTAGCGAGGCGGAGAGGTTTAGGGAGGGAATTCCAGAGCTTAGGGCCTAGGCAACAGAAGGCACGGCCACCAAAGGTTGAGCGATTATAATCAGGGATCCTCAAGAGGGCAGAATTAGAGGAGCGCAGATATCTCGGGGGGGTTGTGGGGCTGGAGGAGATTACAGAGATAGGGAGGGGGGGCGAGGGCCACGGAGGGATTTGAAAACAAGGATGAGAATTTTGAAATCGAGGCATTGCTTAACCGGGAGCCAGTGTAGGTCAGCGAGCACAGGGGTGATGGGTGAACAGGATTTGGTGCGAGTTAGGACATGGGCAGCCGAGTTTTGGATGAACTCAAGTTTACATAGGGTGGAATGTGGGAGGCCAGCCAGGAGAGCGTTGGAATAGTCAAGTCTAGAGGTAACAAAGGCACGAATGAGGGTTTCAGCAGCGGATGAGCACAAATCCCATTATAACCTCCGGCTGCCTCAGTCCACTGCACTTTACGGAACCACAGATCTGCCCATTGAGAGCCAATGCTCTGCATCTCCAGCTGCGCTGCGCACAACGTGAAAAAGCTTGAAACTTCTGCCCATCGGGTAAATTGGGACAATCTGGCTCACCTGGCATCTGATGCGAAGTAGTACTCGACGGCTTTTTCCTCCAGTGGAAACAGGCAGGTGGTGCTGTCGGCACGAGGAAGGCTGCAGTTGCCCTTCTTATCCTTGCCTGTTGGATCCAGAACACGAGAATCAATGCATACGCACAGAATAAACGACCTAAGCCTGCCACCATGTCGAAAACCTGATCCACGTTATCGCCCCCTTGCAACATTCCTCTGGGAATTTTCAAGAATTGACTGCGTCACTCTGCTCGTCAAAATGGATGAAAACATTTGAATGGTTTCCACTTTCCCCCCCATGGCCTTCTTTGCTGCTTGTACCCTCGGCAGGCACCCTGGTCCAAGGCCTTCGCCAGCGTTGATCTGAATCTAGCGGCCAAACGGCTCACAAGGGTTGCCCGCAGATTTCCAGCTCTCCTTCCTGGGAGGGAAGTGCCTGAACTCTGCAGAGCTGAGAATTCAACGCACGAGGAGAATCGTAGGCAGGTGGGCTGTCCGCTGTTACCCATTGAGAAGGCACAGACTGCCTGACCTCATTGCATTTTCAGAGGGAGATCGAAACACAATGGACTCTGCGAGAGACCCAGGTTCCAGAGGTGAAAGGAGCACGAGATTCACCCTTTAACAGACTCCAATCATATTTCAGAAGCAAATTTTCCAAATTAAATATATTTGTTTTAGTTATTTCCAAACTTCCGCTAGCTTAAGCAGGGCGTCTGTGCGCTTCTCTGTTTTCACTTCAAAATTCTGACGGCTAAAAATCGGAAAGGAATTCATTTATTTGCATTTAATGGGGAAAAAGGAAACCTGAAACAAGAGGAAGCGCTGGAAATGCAACGTCAACCTCCGACAGGGACAAGACAAAAACTTTGCGGTGATACAGCACCTCACCGTGTCTCCGAAGGGCCCTTCACGTGCAATGAATTACTCCGAACGGCGGTGGCTGTTGTGTCGGCAAACGCAGCAACCATTTTGTGCCCAAGGTCCCACCAATACCAATGACTAGATTAAATGCTCTTAAATGTTGTTGGCTGAGGACAGAAGTGGCAAGGACAGCAGAAGAACTCCTTGTGTCCTTTAAATAGTGCAACTGCATCTTTAACATCCAGCTGAATATAGCCAGACGTCGGGGACTTTGGAGATCTGACGTAAAATCCTGCAAAACCCAAGTGTTGGAGGTGGTTCAAAAAAGTATTTCTATCAACTTAGCGTGCTTGCCTCCGAGTCGGAGATGGAATGGCTTCATGCCTCACTGTGGACATGAACGCATAATCTAGGTTGACGCTTCAGTGAAGTCCTGAGCAACGTCCCCGCTAATTTTTTTGGGCGCGCGGCCCGTTCAAATTACCGCGCACGCGTAGTTTTTCCCATTATGACGCCACTGAGCGGCCTGCGCGGGACCTGCAGATCGCGGCGCAGTTTAACAGGAACGTTGGTCCGGAGGGATTACTGCATCGTCTGAGGTACGGTCTTTTGGATGAGATATACTAAGCCCCGTTTGTCTGCTTGGGTGAACGTAAAACACTCTTACAATCCTATTCTAAGAGCAGGGAGCTCTCCTGGTGCCTTTGCCAACATTCCTCCCTCAACCAACAACACCACCAAAAACAGATTAACGGGTTAGTCCTCTCATCGCTGCTCGCGGGATCTTGCTGTGTGTAAATTGTCTGCCGTCACATCAAGTGACTTGACTTCACAATCGTGGGCGGTGAAGGGCTTTGGAACATCCTGAGGATGTGATCATGCGCTTTAATAATGCAAATAGATTTGTTCTTTCTCTGGGTCACTTGTTTCGCTTCCGAAGGTGCAGTTAATCATTAGTTAAATGTCATTGCTCAGCTCTCTGGGGGAGCCCAATAAATACACCCCTTGGAGCAAATTTTTACTTTGTGCTTTGTTTGGTAGAAGGATTAGAGGGGGAGTTGAGGAGAACTTTTTTTTCCACCCAGAGGGCGATGGGGGTCTGGAACTCACTGCCTGAAAGGGTGGTAGAGGCAGAAACCCTCATCGCATTTAAAAAGTACTCGGATATGCACCTGAAGTGCTGTAACCTGCAGGGCTACGAACCAAGAGCTGGAAAGTGGGATGAGGCTGGATGGCTCTTTTTCGGCCGGCGCGGACGCAAATGGCCTCCTTCTGTGCCGTAAACCTCTATCACAGAATCCCCACAGTGCAGATAGAGGCCATTTCGGCCCATCGAGCCTGCACCGACACATATCCCACCCTATCCCCGTAACCCCACGTATTTAATCCCCCCCCTAACACTAAGGGTCAATTTATCATAGCCAAATCAACCTAACCCGCACATCTTTGGACTGTGGGAGGAAACCGGAGCACCCGGAGGAAACCCACGCAGACACGGGGAGAACGTGCAAACGCCACACAGACAGTCACCCGAGGCCGGATTCGAACCCGGGTCCCTGGCGCTGTGAGGCAACAGTGCTAACCACTATGCCACCGTCTGATTCCATGCAGGTTCGTGTGTCAGATGCGTAATCAGGATTTTAGATATGCTTCCAATGATACGCCTGCATGATTCGCAATGACAAAAAACACACAATCGCGCTGTCTGCTGTTAATTTTAAATGGCCAGAAAACCGGGAATTGGGAATAATGCCTGCTGCCGATATTCACTCCCGGCACGTGACGTTCTGCATTGGAAGCGCTAAAGACGGAAGTTCACCCTTATATCCTCCCAGGTTAAAAAATACATTTTAGTGAAAAAACTGTAATAAGCGGCCTGAGGGAACGAAGCACAGATTTTAATGTTGGGGTCAACCAAGCGTGTGGACGTTGTACTGCCGTAAACTGCCATGACTTCCCCTGATGCCCATCACAGGAGGAGAGTGAGTGCTGATGCGAGTTTCCGCCATGGCAGCAGGAAGACAAAAATCCCAGTTCTCTCCAGGTTTTTCCAAGTTACTTACAAATAAGCCCCGGAGATTGAAAAAGAAAGAAAAGAGACATGCAGAATTCTGTTCATTGAAGATAAGCCTGATATTTCCTTTTTAAATCATACTGGCGACACGAGGTTGGTGCTGCTTTCCAAATGAGCCCTCTCACAAGGGGAGGAACACGAACCTGGGGGTCACGGACTGACTGCTGAACCAAGTCGAGCAGTTTTTGGGGAGGGGGGGGGGGGAGGCAATTTGAAAAAGACAGTCAAGTGTGACACTGAAGTGTGACAGACAAGATTTGTATGCTGGACGTATGGTTTTTACAATGAGAGAGATTATATAAGGGATTTATTAAGGGCAACACGGTGGCATAGTGGTTAGCACTGTTGCCTCACAGCGCCAGGGACCCGGGTTCGAATCCGGCCTCGGGTGACTGTGTGGAGTTTGCACATTCTCCCCGTGTCTGCGTGGGTTTCCTCCGGGTGCTCCGGTTTCCTCCCACAGTCCAAAGATGTGCGGGTTAGGTTGATTTGGCTATAATAAATTGACCCTTAGTGTTAGGGGGATTAAATACGTGGGGTCACGGGGATAGGGTGGGATGTGTGTCGGTGCAGGCTCGATGGGCCGAAATGGCCTCTATCTGCATTGTGGGGATTCTGTGGATGTATACTGTTTACAAGATAAATATGCAAAGCCTCTGCAGAAATTGTAAATCCATATCCCTCCAACAGGAAACGGGGCAGGTCAAGCTCTACTTACAGGAAAGCAATGGCGACTATTGAGCGCCCATTTAACACTCAATGGTCAACTTTCACAGGGTTTCAAATCACAGCATGAAGAAAAGCTGAACTTGGGTTGGGTAACTGAAAGGATAGCGTGCGGACCAATTCGGACGTCCAGCTAAAATTAAAAAAGCCAAAGAAGTGCAGAAAACAGAAAATGCTGGGAACACTCAGCAGGTCAGGCAGATAAACACAGGGCAGCCTGAGCTGCTGAGTGTTCCCCAGCGGGGTTTCCCCCCCCCGCCCCCTATTCTTCTATTTGTCATGCAGTCCCCTGTGCTGAAGGAATCACACCGGAAAGCAGCACCCATTACCGACATGTCCCCTGAACCCTCTCCGTTGATTGCCAAGTTTCACACCACTGCAAGGGACAGGATAAGGCAAGGCGTAAAAGCTCAACTAAGGTTCAATACTCGACCGAAACCTTTGCTTTCTGATTCCGTAGACTGGGCATCCATCTTACAATCAGCTGGAAGTGTAAAGTTAAAAAAATAAAATAAAAAGTAAAAGTAAAATACTACCGGCAACACGACCACTGAATGAATGGACATCTTTAATTTTTTGCAAGCGAGTACTTTGCAAAGGCTCAGGTGCTGCTGGGCAGACCATGAACGTGAAGCTCCAATGTTGAGGCAGGCCCGGCATTGCATTCTTTATGTCTGTTTGGCCCGATTAGATCAAGCGCTCAGTATTTATTTATTTTTTAAATGCAATAATCAACAGAATAATACTAATAATATAGGTCGCCTAGTAATTGTTTATACTCGTTTGATTTATGAAAGGGATTCTGAAGTAAACACTTGCCCAACGATCCAGCATGGGGCTTCTCATCGACTCCGATAACCAGCTTAGGTCGAGATATAACTGACCACGGTGGGTTTGGTAATAAGACACATTTTGTATTAACATCTATTTTAAAATAGTGGTCAGAGCAATGTCATTTTTAATGTAAAACGTATTATATCCCCGTGTTAGTTATTTTGTGTTTGCATATGCTGTACAATTATTTTTCATTTAGTATTTGATGATGGTTTTTTTTTTTTACAATGTACCAATGTGAACCTTCTTCCCATCTGCTTTGCATTCAGCATAACTTACTGCAAGCAGTGCAGTCCCAAAAGCAGCATCGCTGACCTCCTGAATCAGAAAATCCAGCTTCAACACTTCACACCAGCGCAAAGTGCCCTCTGGACAGTGTCCCAGGTTCTTTGTTTGAGGATCTAAAATGTATTTCTTTCCCCACCCCCCCCCCCACCCCCACTATCTGAGGTTCTCTCCACCTTCCCAGAATCACGGTGGGGTACATTTCCGAGTAATAGCCACTCAGAATGGCCATTCTTCACTCGTGAACCCGGTCAGCAAGTGTCGGCAGGCTATCGGGGCATTATGTGGGCCTGATCCAGCCCCCCCCAATTAACATCTTACTGAACGGCGGAGCAGGCTCGAGGGGTCGTATGGCCTGCTCCTAATTCTATGTTCTTATCTTAGTACTTATACTTTGCCGATTTGTATTCCTTCACTTCACCTGACGAAGGAGCAGCCGCTCCGAAAGCTTGTGATTTCAAATAAAACTGTTGGACTATAACCTGGTGTTGTGCGACTTCTCACTTTTACCTTAGTACCGTCGCTTTCCCACAGGGGGCGCAACACAGCCATCAACAGCAGGAACCCTGGCTGATGTTTTTTCCTCCTAGGTTAGGGACACTGAGGCCAATTGTCGTGCCCCCATTGCCTCTTAGCCCGAGATCAGCGAAACGCAGCTCAGACCACGGATCAAACCCAAGAACTTCCTCATCTCTGAGGCTCAGTGCCAGATCAGGTGGTGTGCGCGCACCACTCGGCCATCAAGGGAACCCAATTCCTTCATTTTCGTCTCTTGTTTACCCCCCCCTTTATTAGCCCCCAGGCGGTGTACCTCCTCCTCCTCCACAATGTGGCCACCTGTTCGAAGTCAGCTGCCAGGAAGTGCCGCTGCTAAGTGGACGATTTCCCCTCTTGGATTTCTCTCTCCAGCATCGGAACTGCTCATCATCTGCTTGGCACCTCTCCACAGCAGCATGGCTGAAGATTGGCAAGCCAACCGAGCGCAGCTGAACACCCAGCCTGCCACGCTGCTGCACCTTGCGACTGTGCCAGGACACTGATCTCAGTTAATTATTGTTTTCCAGGCGAGAAAGCCTCAGGCGGTCAGATTAATTACCTCTGAAGTGATGTTGTGCAAGAGTTAAACTGAACTTCAAATGGAGCCATGTTGACTCACAGGCCCAAGAATGTGTGAAAAGATGGGCCCCCAATGAAATATCAGCACTTATACTAAAGCATTAATTTATTTCACTTTATAAAAAATGCTCACACTTTGAAGTTCAGTCATCAGAGATTGGTATGACGGGATACTTAGCTGCAGGACATAAGGTTCATCATTCCAACACAACACATTCCAATCCCAGGAAAGCTATGCTCAGGGAAATATCAAGCGGGACATACCAAGCGGGACTGGACGATTCCACAGGAGGTGGAAGGGAAATGGAACCGCCCTAATCCATTCTTAAAGCAGAACCTGCCAGCTGGTTACGGAGTGGCGTTGCTTGCCCTTGGCTTATGGCCAGGATATTGTGTGGAGCCGGCTGAAACCAGGGAGAGGCCGGAGGAAGGAAGTAAAACACCTTTGATTAAAATAATAATGTGCCACGTATTAAAGGCAGGGCTGGCCTGCGAATTAAACGATGGGCTTGTCGAGGGGATAACTCAACAGGATCCCGGAACAAGACGTGGTTCACGCCCAACAGAAGGTCCTTTACCTGAGCGGTACAGTACAGGGATGTGGTCAGTGGAGAGTCTGTGCTCACTTCGCACGCCTATCAGTAGAGGGCCCCCACGCCTGAAAAGAGACAAGAAACAGATGAACACTCATTACAGAACATTGTTACACAACATAGGAACAGGAGCAAGCCCTAAGCTCTCGAATTCCCTGCCAAAACCTCTCCGCCTCGCTACCTCTCTCTCCTCCTTTAAGACGCTCCTTAAAACCTACCTCTTTGGCCAAGCATTTGGTCACCTGCCCTAATTTCTCCTTATGTGGCTCGGTGTCAAATTTTTGTGTCTTTTAATCCTCCTGTGAAGCGCCTTGGGACGTTTTACTACATTAAAGGCGTTATATATAAATACAAGTTGTTGTTGTTGAGGAGGAGGCCATTCAGCCCCTCGAGCCTGTTCCCGCCATTCAATGAGATCATGGCTGATCTGAACAACACCGTGTATCCAAGGAGTACGTCGCAGAGAGAAGATCCCAGACCCAATCCAAGCCACTGCTGAGTGATGATGAGGATTACACCACAGCAATGGAGTCCAGTTATTATCTTCAGGAGTGAAAGGGAAAATGCCATAGCTTCAATCATAGTGGAACTAATTTTAGATCCCAACAAAAACCGTCATAATAACAACAGTATATATAATACGACGCAAGCCAGTGCATTAGGGAATTAGATCATGAGTACTGAAATATGGAGGACACCATCTGTGCTCGCCGCTAACCTAAGTAATAGATGAACACGCATTATAGAACATTGTTACACAACATAGGAACAGGAGTAAGTCCGAAACTCTGGAATTCCCTGTCTAAACCTCTCCGCCTCGCTACAAGAATGTACAATAAAAATCAGTACCAGCACTGCTTAGCCTGATCATCGGACAAGACTGGAGAAGCTGCAGCATTTCCAGCGTTCCAGGGTCAACTGCTGGGCATTATTTTGATAATGTAAGGCAAACTGGCACGTGAACTTAACTTGAACTGAACAGAAATGAGCCAAGTGGCACTGATCAGCCACAGGAGGTTCCCCGGCCTCTCAGTCAGCTCGCTTGGAACTTGCAGTTCCACCAACGTTAAAATCTATCCTGTTAACTTTTAATTAAATGCAGAGAGAAGTTAGTTTAATAATGGAAGGCTTTAATTGGAATCTTACCCTTGACCTGACGACCCTGAAGAGAAATTTTGAGCAAAGGGTTTGGCCCAACAAAGGCCCCCTTCATTGTTACCCACGTTAATTAAGTACAGATGAGTTTGTGAAGATTTAATTAGAACACTAACTTCGACAGAGAATGGCAATTGGTTAGACTGCCTCAAGTAATGCTTTCATTCTGATGAATGCAAGGATTTAAGAGGTTTTTTTGTTCTCGGGTAGCAGGGGAAAAAAAATGGAGCGAAACAAAAAAAAGGTCAGAAGATGACAAGCAGAGGAGAAAAAAAATTGCGGGGAAATTTTGAGGAAGTGTGCGGATCAAATGTGGAACTGCGGAACAATAATTCTAGCAGCCAACTCACTTGCACACGTTAGCAGAAGCATAAAAGAAGTTAATGCCCTCTGAACAAAAAACTTCACTCTGTAAATACCAACTCACGAGCAAAATTTGCACGTTTCAAAGCCCACAATTTTGTTGGCGGGCAGTTAATTAAGAAAAACAGCCAATCTCCTCTCATTTTTTTTTTGTTCAAAAATGAATTTTGGGCCTATAGCGTAGCATTCCAAGTGCATGCAAGGGGATAACTAAAGTTTCAAAAAGAAGGAGCCTGCGAACACAACGTAAAAAAAAAAAACAGGACAACTTGCCTAAATTGTACCAGAGGTCAAATTGGCACGCACGGAAGAACAAATAGCAATTAAACTACTTGGTCAAAGGGGCCAAATGTCTTCGTACTAACATCACAGACTTAAATTACAACAACAACAACTTGTATTTATATAGTGCCTTTAACGTCATAAAACGTCCCAAGGCGCTGCACAGGAGTGTTATAAGACAAAAAAATTGACACCGAGCCACACAAGGATAAATTAGGGCTGGTGACCAAAAGCTTGGTCAAAGAGGTAGGTTTTAAGGAACGTCTTAAAGGAGGAAGGAGAGGTAGCGAGGCGGAGAGGTTTAGGCAGGGAATTCCAGAGCTTAGGGCCTGGGTAACAGAAGGGACGGCCACCAATGGTTGAACGATTAATAATCAGGGATGCTCAAGAGGGCAGAATTAGAGGAGCGCAGATATCTCGGGGGTTGTGGGGCTGAAGGAGATTAGAGAGATAGGGAGGGGGCGAGGTCCATGGAGGGATTTGAAAACAAGGATGAGAATTTTGAAATCGAGTCGCTGCTTAACCGGGAGCCAATGTAGGTCAGCGAGCACAGGGGTGACGGGCGAACGGGACTTGGTGCGGGTTAGGACACGTTTGATTGCTACCCATCACCTTGTTAGAGAAATTGCCACGGCATGCGTGATACGATTACCACCAAGCTAGCAATTCTGGAACCAAGTTATTGTGTTATTCGTGATAATTATGTTGGTAAGTCACCTCATCTTTGAATTAAGTAGCTGCTGTCAATACTGCGGAGATGCCGGTGTTGGACTGGGGTGGACAAAAGTGAGAAGTCGCACAACACCAGGTTATAGTCCAACAGTTTTATTTGAAATCACAAGCTTTCGGAGCGGCTGCTCCTTCGTCAGGTGAAGTGAAGAAATACAAATGGGCACAGCATATATAGACAGAGAACACTGCCAGACGACTACAGTTAATCTTTCAGAAAGACTACAGTTAATCATTCAGGCAGTCAGAAAGATTAACTGTAGTCGTCTGGCATTGTTCTCTGTCTATATATGCTGTGCCCATTTGTATTTCTTCACTTCACCTGACGAAGGAGCAGCCGCTCCGAAAGCTTGTGATTTCAAATAAAACTGTTGGACTATAACCTGGTGTTGTGCGACTTCTCACTGCCGTCAATACTGTACATCAGACTGTGACAATGGTCAGTCATTGATTATCTGAGCGAGCCAAGTATTGCTGTGGGCCACAGCTGCTTAAAGCCTTTCCTGATCGTAGGCTGCAATTACCATTGAGCCGATGTTGCACTCCATGCCTCCTACTGGCCGTACTACAGCAGCTCAACTTTGCTCCAATTAAAAAAAAACATATTCTGATCGTTGTTTTCAGTAACAGGCTTTTTTAAAAAAATGTTGCTGCGATTATCAAATTATTTTCATTTTGTTGTATTGCTTCTCTTCTCACAGTTTGCTTTCCACCCCAACACCCGTAATTAATTTTCTCTTTATCTATTTCGAAGTCTTTTCCCTTGTCTAGTCTTCCACCCTTTCCTGTAGTGCTGTGTGCTGTATCGTCCTTAGAGAACCAAGGCTCGACAGCTTGCTCACTTCAGGAGAAATACTGAAGCACGCGGAGGTTCAGTGGGCTCATCAACTGCTGAACCACATCCATCTTACTAGCCAAACGCACTTAAATACCTTCCGCTCAGTGAGGAGGTTGTAACATTACCTACAACTCCCAATCAATGTTCCTGTTCATTTCTTTTTGGGGCTGCGCGGCCCATTCAAATTTCCACGCTCGTGCGGTTTTTCCCGTTTAAACCAGCTGAGCGGCCTGCACGGGACCTCGTCAAGTTGCGCGGCCGCGCAACTTAACGGGAACATTGCTCCCAATGCCTTCTCTTCCCCCCCCGCCGCCGCCCCCCACCCCCCCACCCACTCCCAGCCAAGAAATAGAACAGGCAGAATCTGTCCTATTGCCGGTATCGTCAAGCCAGAGAGAAAAGTACAGCACGCATCGAACGCTCCAATCTACATACCTGGTGCAGACGGCTTCACCTGGGTAATGGACACTCTTCAGTACCAGAGCAAAAGCTCCTTCCTATAAAACAAAGCACATGCTTGGATCAGAACTAAAAGCAAGTGCATCGAACTCAAAAACAAACACAGCAACTGGCTAAAATAGAGCAGCCCTGCACTTTTCCTCTTGGCTGTTCCAAATGGTACACCCCAAAAAGGGTGAAACCCAAATGATAATATCTTCTTGAGCAACTAATTTGGTTCGGCAGGAGGTTTTGGGTGGTGCTCTATATTAACATTGACACACACACAGTACACTTTGTGTTCACGGCATTACTGACACAGTATCCAAGCACGGGGAAGACACTGGAAGCCTCTCCGAACAGGGCAGGGCAGTATTCCAATCTCATCACAAACCTCACGAGGGAAGTTCAAACAGTTCATGAATATTAGATGAATCCCAGACGTTGGATTAGTGCCGTGCAACTCACCAAGCGCTGCTGCTTAGTACTTGGAATATAATCAAAACAGAGAATTTACTTCTGATCGCGATTCGGCTGCAGTGCAAACGGGCTACTTTCACGTGAAGGTTTTCTGACATCGTTGGAGTTTTATGCCAGGCGACAAAAAAAGGGCACGGTAAATCACCAACTTTACAAGCCAAGACCCCGGGGCATAACGCATCAGGTGCAAGGTCCTGCAGTATCACCAACTCAATTTTTTTTTTTACTGACGGAGAGCTCACTACCTGGTGCAAGATTACAAACAAATACTGTCATTTCCCACGAGCTTTCTCTCCAAGTGCACGCAGACAGTGTGTGTATAAAATAAGTATTCAAGACACAGTATTCAAGATAAACTCACATGGGCACCGAAACAGCTTCCCTGCTCACAACGAACTGACCAATGCAAATGCCCTTTTCACGGCTTGCAAGCCTTAAAAGGGAAATTAAGTTGTAATGTACAGTGTTTTTGACTGCTGGATTTGCCTACTGCACAACGACTGGTGCAACTGCAGTATAATCAGTGGGAATATGTAATTATCTTTCTGTGCAGCTGTAATAATTTCAAGACTCGCTCTCTCTCTCTCTCCTCACGGTACAATCAGGACCTTGAGCCGACATGTCTGCCATATTATGCTCTATATGTACATTATTGAAGACAAAAAAAAAATTGAGCTTCTTCACTGAGCTGACTGGCCCATGTGTTTTCAGCAAAACTAAAGATCAAGCTATGAGCCATGACTCACTTCTCAGAGAGGTTTTCAACAAGTGGTAGAAAGAAGTTGTATTTATATAGTGCCTTTTACATCCTCCCCAACGCAGTTTTAAAATGTTATTTTGTAGGAAAATACAGCAGCGAATTTATGCACAGTGAGGTCCCACAAACAGTAATGAGAGGAATGACTAATAAATCCAATTCGGTGCTCTTGGTTGAAGGATAAACGTTGGCCAGGACACCGGGAGAACGCCTCTGGTTTTCTTTCAATAGTGTCCCGATATCTTTTCTGTTCACCTGAGCAGGCAGACGGGTCTTTGGTTTAACATCTCAGCCAAAAGGTGGCACCTCTGACAATGTAGTACTCCCTCAGTACTGCGCTGGAGTGTCAACCTAGATTGTGCGCTCAAGTCTCTGGAGTGGGGCTTGAACCCACGACCTTCTGGTTCAGAGTTGAGAGTGCCACCCACTGAGCCAATTTGTAAAGCTATGTGTAAAACTTTTAAACCAGCAGAATATCATTACATTTATTAGATTTTCTCAATTTAGAAAGGTCCCCAGTTACAATCAGTTTTGAGAAAAGCGCTATTGTTGAACATCGTTCTTGGAGTTAACCTTCACTGTCCAATATATCCCTCCTCCATTACAAGCAGCTTATCACAACAGGTGTATGGTATCTGGCTACAGGAACACCACGAGGTGGAGCAAAAGAAAGGTCGTGATTGTGGTCATTTGAAATAGTTTCAGTATTTTGATCTAAGAAATGGCAAAATTTAAAAAAAAACTAAAAGTTGAGAGAGAACGGGCAGTCCTGTGACAGGTGACGAGGGAAGAGATAGCAGCAGAGCAGAGATAGCCTATCTCACCGGGCAACACGAGCCAGCGTGAAACTTTAGCCCATACCTCAGGATCATCATTATTTCCCAGAAAAACAGCGATTTAAAAAAATGCACCCATCTGATGGTTCAGTTGGAGAAAGAGAGAGACGGCACGAGAAAACCGGTGAGAGAGAGAGAAAAAAGTATCTGCAAACAATGCTGCGAGAGATTAAGCTTGAAATAAGTTTGCCATAAGGTGCCAATAGCTTCAAAGGAGCAGAAGCAATTGAGATCACTTTTTAAAAAAAGCAACATAAGACGTAGGAGTCGGTCATTCGGCCCCTCGAGCCTGCTCCGCCATTCAATAAGATCATGGCTGATCTGATCTTGGCCTCAACTCCACTTCCCTGCCCGCTCCCCATAACCCTGGACTCCCTTATCGTTCAAGAGGGAACGCATTACCAGAACAGGTCGTGAAATAGAAACGCGACTTATAAAAAGATCTGGATGAATCCCTGTTTGGAAGTGCAATACAGGGTTATTAGTTGTACAAACAGTAAGGCGCCTGTTGGGAGGTTTGGAAGGGTAGGTTAGATGGATCAATGGTCTTCTTATGCCCCAAACACTACCATGTATGTTAATCTTTGCTTTTAAATTACAAGGCGAAAAAGAAATGTTTCAGTCTAAAAATATTACCAGTTGCTGAATGACCCTCTCCACGAGGGTGGCAAAGCTGATGTCATCATTCTCACGGTTATCGTACATGTACTTGACCAGCTTTGCAATAGACTCTGTGTCAGTATCGGATTCAAACTCATAACCTTTGCTTTCCTGCAAGAGAGAGAGAGAGAGAGAGAGAGACACCTCAAAAGAAATGGACACAAATGCTCAGAATCAGCAACCCAGCTATTGCCACTGAATAGCGCAAAAAGACTGCATATATTCTATCAGCATTGCGTCCTTGCTGGCTGCTGTAGAAACGCAATGCTTCTCTCCCCTTTAAATTAAAACACGAGTCAATAAACACAGCTTGCCAGACAGCGTGGTACAGTGCAGCATCAATGCATCATACCAAAGGGAGAGACACCACAGGGCAATCCCCTCTCTGCTGGGCTCCTAATCTAGCCTGTGCTACAACAGGTGATGCCAAATGCAGAGTGAAGATTAGAAGCAGTGTTGCCACCTGGATGTTGGGATAGGCATCTCAATGACCACACTGGGACCCTTGGGACGGTCACTCGCTGGCCCGTCATCTCAACAGCACGAGGGTATGCGAACCGGCGCGACCTTCAGGCGGAGAATAAGCGTGGGGGCCATTTCACGTCCTCTTGTGAAAAATAGGGGTTTGTTTTCGGGGAGTTGTTAGAACAAGCAATTCCCCACATGGGTAGTTCCCATCTCAGCCAAGTCTTCGTGGGAAAGTCAGCTCCCGAGTCTGGAGTAAACAGTAACACATTCCCAATAACCTCCGTCTCAATCAAAATTGTTTTTCAAGAACTCTGACATGTTGGCTACTAATACTTTATTGGACAGGGAAACAGCTCCTCAATACACAATTAACAGTACTTATTCAGACTCACACAGGTTGCGAGGGGGGGGGGGGCGGCGTTAGGACTTAATGATGCGTCACTGCACTTTTAACAAGGTGTAAACAGCTGCTTGAGCTGCTCGAAATAGCCGGCCCGCTTAATACGGTTTACACGGTGCCTTTGCAATTGACGCTTATGGTAATGACAAATGGTTAGCGCTGTTTGCCCGATATAAGCAGCTGTCCGGGAAAAGCGGGGACAGTGTAAGAGGTGGGGGCTGTAATTAAATGTATTTGTACTCACTCACACACACAGTCAATAAAAATCAACAAAAGCCATGCTTGAAAGTATATATTTTTTTATATATATACGCACCAGGAATTTCTTCAGGTCTTTGTAGTTAGTGATGATGCCATTGTGGATAACAATGAACTCTGAAAATGAAGAATAAAAGCACCATGGTCATTTCTGTTAACTCCGTTATTTAAGAAAGATGAGAGAGAGAAACCAGGAAATTATAGACCTGTTAGGCCAACATCTGTTGTGGGGAAGTTATTGGAATCTATAATTAAGGACAGAGTGACTGAGCACTTAGAGCAATTTGAGCTGATTAGAGAGAGCCAACATGGATTTGAAGAAAGGTAATTGAATTTTTTGAGGATGTAACTAAAGTAGTAGACAGGGGAATGTCTATGGATGTAGTTTATATGGACTTCCAGAAGGCATTCTATAAAGGTTCTGCATAAGGGACTGTTAGCTTAAAATTAAAGCTCACGGAATTGAAGGCAAATTGTTGACCTGGTTAGGAGATTGGTTAGGCGGTAGAAGACAGAGTAGGGATAATGGGTATGTACTCGAAATGGAAGGAAGTGACTAGTGGTGTCCCACAAGGGTCTGTGCTGGGGCCTCAACTATTCACTAAATTTATTAATGATTTAGCAAAACACAAGAGAGGGCCATATATCCAAGTTTGCCGATGACACAAAGCGTAGAGGGGAACGTGAAATTACAAATAGACATTGACAGATTAAGCGAGTGGGCAAAACTGTGGCAGATGGATTTCAACGCAGGTAAGTGTGAGGTCATCCATTATGGACCAAAAGGAGGACAGATCCAAGTATTTAAATGGCGAAAAGCTCAGAACAGTGGAGGTCCAAAGAGATTGAGGGGTCCGTGTACACAGCTCACTAAAAAGTAGTGGTCAGGTACAAAAATAATCAAAAAGACTAATGAAATGTTAGCCTTTTTATAACTAGCGGGCTAGAATATAAAGGGGAGGAAGTTTTGCTACAGCTGTGCAAAGCCCTGGTTAGACCACATCTGGAGCACTGTGTACAGTTCTGGGCACCGCACCGTAGAAACGATATATTGGTCTTGGAAGGAGTGCAGCGCAGATTCACCAGAATGTTACCAATGGCTCCAAGGGTTAGATTATGAGGAGAGATTAAATAAACTAGGCTTGTAATCCCTGGAATATAGAAGGTTAAGGGGTGATTGAGGTTCTGAGAATTTTAAACAGGTAGAGAGAAACTTTTGCAGCTGATTTGGAGGGGCGGGGGGAGCCTCGGACAAGGGGACATAATCTTAAAATCAGAACTAGGCCATGCAGGAGAGAAGTTAGGAAACACATCTTCAGGCAAAGGCAAACAAGTGTGGAACTCTCTCCCACAAAAAGCAGTAGATGCTGGGGCTCAATTAATCATTTTAAATCGGAGATCGATAGATTTTTGCCAGCCTATGGTATAAAAGGATATGGAGCTACGGCAGGGGGGATGGAGTTAAGATACAGATCAAACCATGATCTCACTGAATGGCGGAACAGGCTCGAGGGGCTGAATGGCCGACCCCTGCAGATTGCTACCTGGCTCAGTTTTGGGCTTGGCACCACAGATTCTTGGATTTTCTGTGGGAATTACTCTGTGCCAACCCCAAATGGCAGGATAACTTTCTTGGGGCAATCTGCCAATTTGTAGATTGTGTTGCTGCCGCCAACACTGAAATAAGATGCACCTTTTCTCTGAACCAGAAACGCACGATGTACCTTAATCCGGCCAAACAGCCGTCCCATAAAGGTTCAACTGTTCTGTAAACTATTTGCCAAACTGATCCCATAATAAACTCATTGTAGAGAAGAAACAGGATCTCCAAATCTGTGGCAGATCGACAGCATTACGGGAGCACCATCATAAGGGCAGCAGTGATTTTTTTTTTTATTCGTTCCTGGGATGTGGGCGTCGCTGGCAAGGCCAGCATTTATTGCCCATCCCTAATTGCCCTTGAGAAGGTGGTGGTGAGCCGCCTTTTTGAACCGCTGCAGTCCGTGTGGTGAGGGTGCTCCCACAGTGCTGTTAGGGAGGGAGTTCCAGGATTTTGACCCAGCGACGGTGAAGGAATGGCGATATACTTCCAAGTCAGGACGGTGTGTGACTTGGAGGGGAATTTGGGAGGTGGTGGTGTTCCCATGCGCCTGCTGCCCTTGTCCTTCAGTGATTCAAGAAGGCAGTCCACCACTGCCATTCTCTCTGGGCACCAGGTACGGGCAATAAATGCTGCGTTGCCATTGTTGCCCACATCTGAAGAACAAATCATTTTTTTAAAAAGCCGAGGCTTTTTCTTGGTCTAAGAGCCTGCATTGTGTATTTTTTTGATACTGGTAAGGTTGGGAGAGCTGGACACCTGTCACTTGCACCTTACGTTCAAGAGGGCATGGAGGCTTTATGGTCCAAGACTCTGGGCAGAATGGTGAAAATCATTCAGCGGAGCTGCATTAGGAATAGGCAAATTTGAAAGTTTACAAGTAAAATGAAGAACTTTTATACGGAACTAAAGAAACTGCTCAAGAACGCTCCTGCCAGACAATCCCCGAATCCAACTTAAAAGACTTTGTATGAAGCACATCTGAAATAAGAATTTGCCAGTAAGAGGGCACTGTAGCTTTTTTTATTCATTCATGGGATGTGGGCTTCGCTGACAAGGCCAGCATTTATTGCCCATTCCAAATTGCCCTGGAGAAGGTGGTGGTGAGCTGCCTTCTTGAACCGCTGCAGTCCGTGTGGTGAAGGTGCTCCCACAGTGCTGTTAGGGAGGGAGTTCCAAGATTTTGACCCAGCGACGATGAAGGAACGGCCGATGTATTTCTAAGTCAGGATGGTGTGTGACTTGGAGGGGAACTTGGAGGTGGTGGTGTTCCCATGCGCCTGCTGCCCTTGTCCTTCTAGGTGGAAGAGGTCGCGGGTTTGGGAGGTGCTGCCGAAGAAGCCTTGGCGAGTTGCTGCAGTGCATCTTGTAGATGGTGCACACTGCAGCCACGGTGCGCCGGTGGTGGAGGGAGTGAATGCTTAAGGTGATGGATGAGGTGCTAATCAAGCGGGCTGTTTTGTCATGAATGGTGTTGAGTTTCTTGAGTGCTGGCCAATGTTCCCTACTCTGCCAGTCCCATGCAGCGCGGGACTGGCTTTTCCTATGTTAAAGTTCGCACACGCAAACCTGTGCATCCAAAAAAGTTACGGGGAACATTGGTGCTGGCTACGTTTAAGGAAGGATACAGCTTGTGGTCCACAGCAAGACTTTAGAGTACTGCTACAGACAGAAGCATTAAGAAAGGTTTGAAGAGAGAGAGGGACTGTGTGTCTACTAACCATACCAGTGGATGGGGACAACCTGATCTGATCTTTGAGTGACTTCATGTCTCAATACATTATTACAGAGCTTAGTCTTCACTCACAAAGCTGTCAGGTTACAGAAACATTAGTAGGGTGACCCTGAAAGACGTACCGAGACAAAGCCATAGCTTCCCATTTTCCCAGGGCTCTCACATTAACTGTCATAGCGGGGCATCGAGTTTCCGAAGACTATTTACCAACTCAGGACAAAGCTTACCATTGTTCTTGTCAGAGCGGTGTGGATGACTGTTGAGTGAGCTGGGGACACCGTGAGTGGCCCAACGTGTGTGCGCAATGCCGAGGTGCACTTCGAAATCAATGTCCAAATCTATGGAGTCTTGCTCTGGAAAGGAACAGGCATTGGGGGGACAGTCAAAATCTTTGCGTACTATTTACTGGACACAGAATTTCTGATAATCAACAACAGATTAGTTGTCCATAACCCGACAGCGATGACCTTAAAGCCTCTGTTCTGACCATCGCAAGATATGAAGAGCACGGGCCCTGCATCAATACAGACACTGCTGGGGACAAAAACTGACTCGAGAATGAAAACTATATACAGTTAAAACGGATACACACAGACCCCTACCCCTAGCTGATGGTCAATGTGCTTCACTGAATTCAAACTGTGGAGGGCATTCTCCAAATGCTCAGCTCTGAGGTTTTTAGCAAAATGTGACCGGTGTTGATGATCACTCAGTAAAGGTACTCGAAGATGTCTCGTCCCAGCCCAGCCTAGTTGGTTACTCCATGGTGTAGAGGGATCTATGCTAGTTTCAGATTTTGCGCTTCATCAGATTTCATACCCCATATCAGGACTGGATATTCGTTAATTCCACCTGATAACACCATTTCAAAGTTGGTGCGTCAGACATTTAACCTTTACCGTCCCACCTTGCATGGTCCAACGGTTATTTTGATTTATGAAAAGTTTAAAATAAATTACGTCTTAAATATAATTAACTCGTATTGAGAAGGGGCAATGACAGGAGATACTGATGTCTGGAGATCTGCCACAGAGTCGGAGGTGGGTGGACAGCGGTTTGACCCTGATTTCCCAGCACTGGGGAGGGAGTCTTCCCAGAGCTGCCCTCATATCCCTCCAAGCAGCTAGTTTTAAATCTGCATTCACAAAATCAATGCGCACGAGGGAAGCTATTCCGCTCATCCATCCAGAATAATGAAAAACTTGCAATCCCCAATCACCTCATCCAAGTGTCTCTTGAATGAGTCGGAGGCTTTGGCTTCCGCCACCCAACCTGGGTGACCATTCCAAATACTGACTGCTCTTTGTGCGAAGAAGTTCTTTCTTGAAGGAGAAAAAAAATTGCAGGGATATGGGGAAAGAGCAGGGGAATGGGAGCAACTGGGTTGTTCTTCGAAAGAGCCGGAGCGGACTCGATGGGCCAAATGGCCTCCTACTGTGCTGGACCATTTCATCACTCTATAAGCGTTCCTTTCATCTGCTTCTAACCTAAACCTCCTTGTTCCGGTACCCTAGCACACCCTGAAGCGGAACTCCAGATTGACCATAGCTATGCCTTTTAATACTGTGTACACTGCTATAAACGTTCCCCTTTGAGGCTAAAGAGTTCCAGTTTTTCCTCCAGTGTATGTAACTCAATCCTTTGATGCTAGGGATTAGCTCGACAGCTTTTATTTGCATCGCTCCCTGTGGTTTGAGCAGTAACCTTACGTCTTGGTGACCAAAACCTAACACAGTACTCAAGGTGTAGTCTGATCAGTACAGGCTACAGTTTTAGCAGGACAATTTCTGACTAATATAATTAATCATTCTATTTGCTTTGAAAGAGGGCTGGGACCAAGGCGCCTGCCTGCCTGCCGATGCAACTGAAAAATGGAGAGGTTAAAAAAAAAGCAATATTATATTAAAAGCTATAATGTAAGCTCAGGGTTCAGATAAGTGTTATAGAGTAAATGAACTTTGCATTTGACATGTGCATTGTTATGCGAGTCTTTTTTCATTTGATTATGTCCTCAATCACTTCCAGAAAGCCCTACGTCACAATTTATTTCCTTCTCCCTTGTGCTTCTTGCTGTGTCATGCCCTGAAGCATCTCGTCTACATCCTGTTCTGGCTTTCAGATGAATTGCTTAAGAGAAATAATCCCCTTAGTTCCGCCTTTAATAAGGAGAATCATATTCATTTTGGCAACGAGTTCTTTAATATCCGAGTCCCACCCCAATTTGATCCTCTCTGGCTGCCAGAGCCACCGGCAGTCCTTTCGATGGTGTGTGGGTGCAGCCATTCTTCTGTGCAAACTCGGCACGGCTCTTACATTCCTGCAGGGCTTTAAACCCGATCCTGTCCTCATCTGACAACCACGCGCTTTCCGCCAGCAGTTAAGTAATCAGGTAGAGCGAGCCCGAGGCTGCTGCTGCTTTCGCCCTTCCCCAAAACTAGCGGTGGCATTGCGTGCCATCGTGGCTGCAACAAGCTAACGCAGCACAGACCCAGGATTAAACACGGGACATTTCTGCGCGGTATGGGCTCAGCGCATTCTCAGTACCAGACTGAGCGGTGCATCATTATAGCAGAAAGGAACTACGACACCAAACTAAACCCAAGTGGTTTAAAAAGAGTCTCTTTTGTTTAAACCCAAACCCCCTCGGACTTTATTACTGCTATTTTGTGCGAGCGCGCGCGAGAGACCGTGTTAACATTTTCGGCTGCTGCCAGTGGAGGTACTTTCCCGACTTTTGCTCGCAGACAGGCTCCTGTCCCGGACTTCAGCCAATGCTGCTCCGAACTAGCTGTTGGGATGGCGCGCAAGGCTGACCCGGGGGCCCGACTATTGCTGTCATCACAAGGAGCAGAGCGAGCCACTTTCTAACATAGGGGAAGACATTCCCACACGTTATAAAGGAAGGCACTGAGGAAAAGCAATTGACAATCTAAATTGACACAGCTTCACACGTGCTTGTCATCTGAATTGTTTGGGTTAATCTTGTGGCTAAGTGGGTGTATCCATTCTTCACTGCTCATTACACTGGTGAGATGCCAGTTTTGTGGAGATGAAGCCTCTCCACCGAATGAGGCAATCAAGCGCCCTTCAGACACCAAAACACCTACTGTTGATTTCGTCTTCCAGTGCTTTAACCTTCCCACTCTTCTTGATCAGAAGGATCCGATGCGCATTATTTTCCCAGTTCTTGTCATTTCCACCATCGATTCCAACACCTGGGAAGGAAAAAAAAGGACACTTATCAGAACATGACCGAAAACACACTCGAGCAGCTGAACCCGAAGAGCTGGCAAGAGGCAAATGGTGATTGGGGTCTGAACAATCAGAGGAGCCCCTTGCCCTCTCCTCCCTGCCCAGCCTGCAGCATCATTGCTCAGGATTTCACAACTCTGGGGCAGCTCCCAGGCTGCTCTTAAGTTGCGCTTCCACCTTCTCTCCCTTGCAATTGTTTCCAACGTTCCCCATAAATTTCTAAATTTGCCGATGACACCAAACTTGGGGGTGTGGCAAACAGTGAGGATGATACCAATCGACTGCAACAGGACATAGAAAGGCTAGCAGAATGGGCAGATGGAATTTAATACAGAGAAGTGTGAGGTGATGCAATTTGGCAGAAGGAACAGGAAGAGGCAATATACACTTAATGGCACAGTTTTAAAGTGTGTGCAGGGACAGAGGGACCTGGGAGTTAATGTGCATAGGTCCCTGAAGGTGGCGGGACATATTGAGAGAGTGGTTAGCAAAGCATATGGGATCTTGGGCTGCATTAATAGAGGTATTGAGTACAAAAGTAGAGAAGTAACACTGGTTAGGCCACAACTGGAGTATTGCGTCCAGTTCTGGTCACCACACTTTAGGAAGGATGTAAAGGCCCTTGAGAGGGTGCAGAGATTATTTACCAGAATGGTTCCCGGGATGGGGGATCTTAGTAACAAGGACAGGTTGGAGAAGCTGGATTTGTTTTCATTAGAGCAAAAGAGGTTGAGGGGTGATTTGATAGAGGTGTACAAATTTATGACGGGTTTGGATAGGCTAGACGGGGAAAGGCTGTTCCCACTAGTTGATGGTACAAGGACTAGGGGACACAGATTTAAGGTTTTGGGCAAGAGATACAGGGGGAATGTGAGGAAAAAATTTTTACGCAGCGAGTGGTGAGGATCTGGAACTCGCTGCCGACTGAAGTGGTGGAAGCGGAAACACTCAATGTTTTCAAGGGGAGACTGGATAGGCACTTGAGGGAAATAAACTTGCAGGGCTACGGGGATAGAGCGGGGGAATGGGACTGACTGGATCGCTCTACAGAGAGCCGGCACGGACTCGATGGGCCGAATGGCCTCCTTCTGTGCCGTTATGACTCTGTGGCAAATGACGCATGCTCCATATCAGCAAGGTAACTGGAGTGGTGAGACCCGTTCAATTGTGCAGAAAAGATTTACGAGAATGGCGCCAGGGATGAGGGACTGCAGCTATGTGGATAGACTGGAGAAGCTGGGGTTGTTCTCCTTATAGCAAAGAGGAGATTTGATAGAGGTGTTCAAAATCATGAGGGGTCTGGACACGAGTAGATAGAGAGAAACTGTTCCCATTGGCGGAAGGGTCGAGAACCAGAGGTCACAGATTTAAGGTGATTGGCAAAAGAACCAAAGGCGACGTGAGGAAAAACCTTTTTATGCAGCGAGTGGTTAGGATCTGGAATGCGCTGCCTGAAAGGGTGGTGGAGGCAGATTCAATCGTGGCTTTCAAAAGGGAATTGGATAAGTACCTGAAGGAAAAAAATTTGCAGGGCTACGGGGAAAGGGCGGGGGAGTGGGACTAGCTGAAGTGCTCTTGCAGAGAGCCGGCATGGGCTCGACGGGCCGAATGGCCTCCTACTGTGCTGTAACCATTCTATGATTCTATCATTACAAAAAGAGGCAATCTAATATTGTCTTCTATAAAATGAAGGGTGGGGGGGGGAGTGGAAAAGAAAAAATGTATTAAAAATAGAAAGCACCTGCCCTCGGAATTTCTTCCCCCTTAAGTGTTCTGATGTGATAATTTGCAAATAAATAGTTATCGCCTAGGAACTCTTCTGATCAACTGGGTTACAGAGGGGAGTTGCAACGAGACTTTGCTCTCCTGATGAAAACAACACTGCTCGGGTGAACCCACGTGCCGTGCCAAAAGCAGCAACAGTTCTACGCAGCCATCTCCTGCTGCCACCATTACCAAAGGGCAGGTGCAAAAGGGATAGGTTAACGACCGCCTCTCCTCCCCAACGTGTAAACCAAAATCTTTGTGCTTGCCGGCAGAGTCGTATCCTCTGTACTCGAGGCGCTGAAGTCCCTTGATGAGCGTCTCCAGGATCTCCCTTCTTGTGCGAGGCACATGGTAGTTCAGGTAAGCAAAGATTCCTATAAATAAACACAGACGGGAACAGCTCAGCCTCTTCGTCCAAAAGTGTCGCACGACTAGAAGATCCAGTGTTAAAGAAAGAAAGACTTGCATTTCTATAGCGCCTTTCACGACCACTGGCTGTCTCAAAGCGCTTTACAGCCAATGAAGTACTTTTTGAAGTGGAGTCACTGTTGTAAAGTGAGAAACGCGGCAGCCAAATTGCGCACAGCAAGCTCCCACAAACAGCAATGTGATAATGACCAGATCATCTGTTTTTTTGTTCTGTGGGTTGAGGGATAAATATCGGCCCAGGACACCGGGGAGAACTTCCCCTGCTCTTCTTCAAAATAGTGGCCGCGGGATCTTTTACATCCACCTGAGAGAGCAGACGGGGCCCTCGGTTTAACGTCTCATCCGAAAGATGGCACCTCGGACAGTGCAGCACTCCCTCAGCACCGCGAGTGTCAGGCTAGATTTTTGTGCTCACAGTCCCTGGAGTGGGACTTGAACCCACAACCTTCTGACTCAGAGGCGAGAGAGTGCTGCCCACTGAGCCACGGCTGACACTGTGTTGAAAGCGGCAAGTGCAAAAATCAACTCTGCTTAATAACTGAGTTTCTATCAATCAAAAGAAACAACAGAATATTGAATCCCAGTGCAAGTTCACTGAAGAATTATCAAGATAGTGACATGCAGTTAGAACTTACTGTGCTGGCCATGATGTCCACTTTATGGACAGTGTGACCACTGACTTGTGCCGATTTCTGGTAATAGGACAATGCACTGAAACCTGAAAGACTTGCATTTAAGTAGCACTTTGTGTCTCAGTTACATCTCAAGGTGTTTCACGTACAGTAAACTCAGTAAACTACTTCAGAAAAAAATACACCGCCACCTCAAAATGGGCTCCTCGGGTCAAACTGATTGAACCCCAACACTCTCCAATTCCACGTTGCCACACTGTTAATCAGTCAGGCAAGAATCCCCTCCTTCGCTCGCCTCTAAATTAAACCAAACAACTGAAGTGAGCCGATCACTTGGGTAGATTGAAAAACAGTCACTTCATCATTAGAATCATGGAAATTTACAGCACAGGAGGCGGACATTCGGCCCATCTTGTCCGTGCCGGCCAATTGATCGTTAGTCACACCGTCACCTATATAGAGTCATACAGCACAGAAAGAGGCCCTTCGGCCCATCGTGTCCGCGCCGGCCATCAAGCCCTGTCTATTCTAATCCCATTTTCCAGCACTTGGTCCGTAGCCTTGTATGCTATGGCGTTTCAAGTGCTCATCTAAATGCTTCTTGAATGTTGTGAGGGTTCCTGCCTCTACCACCCTTTCAGGCAGTGAGTTCCAGATTCCAACCACCCTCTGGGTGAAAAAGTTTGTCCTCAAATCCCCTCTAAACCTCCTGCCCCTTACCTTGAAACTATGCTATCTTTAATCTCTTCTGAATAATCAGCACTCTGCTTACACAGGGCACATTGGGGCTGCAACAGATGACTTTATAAGTAAGGGTGCATTTATACCACAATTGTAGCATTGGCGTTGAGCAATTTCACTTCAAACCACCGCTGCAGTCGAAGCAGCGACTCGGGCCGGAAGTGGCGCCGGGATTGAAGCCGCGGGGACACGCCCCGATTTGCTGCCGAGACAAGCCCGGCCTTCGCACCCACCTTGCGCTCCAAGTGTAGGATTGGTGCAAACATAGAAACATAGAAGATAGGAGCAGGAGTAGGCCATTCGGCCCCTCGAGCCTGCTCCGCCATTCGATGAGATCATGGCTGATCATCCAAACTCAGTACCCTGTCCTTGCTTTCTCCCCATATCCCTTGATAGCATTTCCCCCACGGCGTTCGTTTCTAAGTGGAACTGGCAGGCTGGGGGTGGGGGGGGTCACTCAGCGTACGAGAAAGTATTCAGTCAAAATCGTTCAGCACAGAACTGAATGGGATTCGGTTCCCGTGTACACACCCGCAGCATTCCCTTGGATCGCGGCAGATCTGGCACTTGCGGCAAACTGGAACTGAAGAGGTGCGCGCGGCTTTGAAAGAATTCAAGACCAGTTACCAGGTATTAATTCAAAAGGCGGATTTAAAACTGCGGGATGCTGGAAATCTGAAATATGTGTCGAGGAGACCAAACGCAGATTGGGCGATCGCTTTGCGGAACACCTCCGTTCAGTCTGCAAGCCCGACCCCGAGCTTCCCGCCCGCCGCTCGCCATTTTAATTCTCCGTCCCACTCCGACCTCGGCCTTCCACACTGTTTCAATGAAGCTCAACGGAAGCTCCGGGAACAGCACCTCATCTTTCGATTCGGCACTTGACAGCCTTCCGGACTCAACACGGAGTTCAACAATTTCAGACCATAACCACCGCTCCCACTTTTCCCCCCAGACAGCCGGTGCTGCTAATGGTTCTGCTGTTGCCAGTTACACCTCCTCTATACCCATCTTTTGTTTCTTCACTTGTCCCATTACCATCTCCTTTTGCCTCGCACCATCATCCCTTCTGTCATTTAATCTCGCCTGCCTTCCACCCTATCACAGACCGTCCCTTTTGATCTTTCCTCCCCCCTTTCCCAGCCTCTGTATTTGCTTAAACCCGGTTACATCTCGAACCTTTCCAGTTCTGACGAAAGGTCAGCGACCTGAAACATTAACTCTGCTTCTCTCTCCACAGATGCTGCCTGACCTGCTGAGTATTCGCAGCAGTTTCTGTTTGCTTTAGTGTCAGGATGAAATGAGTGATCAGTTCGCTTATTCCATAGTTGAGAACTTGGGCTGAAAACTCTGTTTAAAAAGCTGTTTTGTTGCTTGTTGGTGTAGGGCTGGATTGTGCTGCAGTAGACTTGTCTTCCCATTAAGTCCACTTTTGGAATATGTTACAGCAGGCAACACAATGACATCTTTGAGTGCCTCTGTGCAAAAAAAAAACAACAGAAACGAGGGCTTTTCTTCCCTCCTGAAGGCGTTGGCTCCTTGGCGAGGGACAGCTGTACTTCACCCATTATTTATGTCAGAGCTCAGGCGCCTGAGCATCAGCAGACTATTCGACCACGGGGTGCGGCACAGCTGAGCAGGAGCAGGAACCCTGGCTGATTTTCCCTCCCCTAACCCAGGGACCAATTGCAGTACTCAGTAATGACTGCCCCAGCTGACAACTGCTCCGTTGTTATATTTTAACGGTAAAGGCGTGCGACGGCATCGCCTGTACGGTCTTGGAAGGGTTGTTGAGCCCGACACCTCAGGGGAGCTGAAGAAGAGGTACAGCCCTTAATTCAAGAACACTGCGGCATCAATGGTACATGTTAATTCAGCCTGCTCGCACCTGACGTAAGAACACTACTAGGCACTTGGTCGAAGCGCTAAACAAAGCTTTAATCAACTGTTTTTCAACATGGAGGTCCAGTTGTGTCCTTCACTAGTTCCTGTTAAAGAATGTCCCGCGCAAGCTGGGCCCATGCCCGAGTATTTATACTCTCCCTGGACAGCGCCACCAGCAGGCCGCCCAGTATTATTTCATAAGTCATTTCCACATGAATGACAAGATTCATGTCAGCACCGCCATGCTCTGTGACCCCCTTCAAAGCAGCACAGCCGATTACATCAGTCCTTGAGCTTCACACAGATCAAAACAGGAAGAATAGGACAAAGGTTATCAATCGTAAAGCTCTGTAAATGATCTCGAAAAAATTCCTTCATCAATCACAGGCAAATGCTTCTCTAGTAAGTAATCTTTCAGTCTGACGTCTATTCTTTAATACTGTACGCACTTGCGTTGAGGAATAGAAATTTAGTTCGCTGTTTGAGGGTTAATAGTGCGTGTTGGAGGTGGTTCCATTATTCCCGAGCCTCCGTGGTGATGGTGCTCTCTGGGGCGCACTCATCTGCTCCTAGCCCAGTCCCACTCTTGACTTCGAGACTCTCTGGTGCACCTTGCCTCTTCAAGTTCCTGGTTTCTCATTTGCTAACCCCCCCCCCCGCCCCCCTCAATACCTCCCAGGATCCCATTCCCTGTGGAAGCGCGTGGAACAGACTGCCGACGTTACAATCAAACGCCCTGTCCTCCGAGGAGCTGCGGGGGACTGACCTCGAGCAGAGGCCGTAGATTTTTGTGGCTGAAAATTTGGGTCACCTCATGTCCAGCCATATACAAAGACTATTAAACATAATGTTGCACCAGTTTTCTGGCCATTTTTGTGAATCATATGTTATATCCAAAAACCCCAAGAACTGTACTGTTGGGCGAGCTTGTGGGAGCGGCTTAGGCAATCGGATTGCGAGCCAGACCAACTTGACCAAGGTGCATTCATATGCAAACGGCCATCTCACACTGACAGGCTGGGAGGAAGGGAACCCAGGCTGATTGACGTCATCACCATCTAACATGATTACTGGGAACAATACCCCGAGAGGTAACTCAGAGACACTATCAATAAAGCACAGTCCCAACCGAAACTGGTGGAAAGCAGGAGATGGCCAGGCCATTGTCTTCCAGTTCGGTTTGAGATTGAAACCCATTACCTGTTAATGGGGGCCACCAACTCAGGAAACGACAGACATCCAGTAATCAGCACTCGTTGTCTCTCTAGGAGCCAGGCCTGGGAGCGGGAAAACGGAGTATCATTTTTCACAAAGATTTCAAAGGTCATGAGTCACTCCAGGCCACAGGGGGGGTCCAGACAGATCACACGAGTCAATACATCGATCAGTATTGGCGGGAGGAAAAGGCGATGGGTTTTGGGTATATCAGGAGCCGTTCGGGGGCTCTCTCTCTCTCTCTTCTCCTCGGCATCAATCTACAGCGAGTCTCCCGAGTGGCTCGACGGAACACCGCCAGAAGCTGCTCTGCATCCCTCATCAACGGACCTCGACTCAAACTGGAACTTGGATACTGCGTCGGCGGTACGGAACCAGGAGCGAGACGCACAGGAAGAAGCTGCAAGCAAGACAACGGGCAATCGGGGTGAGCATATTGCCTGCGCCTGCACATCCACAAGACCACTTAGCTGTGTGAGGGGGTGATTGTAAGTCCCAACCAAACCTTAGAGGGGTTTAGTGCTGGGGTCCTGTGTTAGTTTATTTCACGGGAGGGTTCTTTTATTAGACCTACTTGACCTCGTCCTCACCAATCTACCTGTCGCAGATGCATCTGTCCATGACAGCATTGGCAGCAGTGACCACCGCACAGTCATTGTGGAGACAAAGTCCCGTCTTCACACTGAGAACACCCTCCATCTTGTTGTGTGGCACTACCACCGTGCTAAATGAGATAGATTCAGAACAGATCTAGCAGCTCAAAACTGGGCATCCATGAGGCGCTGTGGGCCATCAGCAGCAGCAGAATTGTATCCCACCACAATCTGTAACCTCATGGCCCGGCATATCCCTCACTCTACCATTACCATCAAGCCAGGGGACCAACCCTGGTTCAACGACGAGTGTAGAAGAGCATGCCAGGAGCAGCACCAGGCGTACCTAAAAATGAGGTGCCAACCTGGGGAAGCTGCAACACAGGACTACACGCATGCTAAAAAGTGGAAGCAGCATACTATAGACAGAGCTAAGCGATCCCACAATCAACGGATCAGATCAAACCTCTGCAGTCCCGCCACATCCAGTCGTGAATGGTGGTGGACCATTAAACAACTAACAGGGAGGAGGAGGCTCCAAGAATATCCCCATCCTCAATGATGGTGGAGCTCAGCACGTGAGTGCAAAAGACAAGGCTGAAGCGTTTGCAACCATCTTCAGCCAGAAGTGCCAAGTGGATGATCCATATCGGCCTACTCCCGAGGTCCCCACCATCACAGAAGTCTTCAGCCAATTCGATTCACTCCACATGATATCAAGAAACGGCTGAGCGCACTGGATACAGCAAAGACCATGGGCTCCGACAACATCCCAGCTATCGTGCTGAAGACTTGTGCTCCAGAACTAGCCGCGCCTCTAGCCAAGCTGATCCAGTACAGCTACAACACTGGCATCTATCCGACAATGTGGAAAACTGCCCAGGTATGTCCTGTCCACAAAAAGCAGGATAAATCCAACCCGACCAATTATCACCCCATCAGTCTACTCTCAATCATCAGCAAAGTGATGGAAGGTGTCATCGACAGTGCTATCAAGCGGCACTTACCAATAACCTGCTCACTGATGCCCAGTTTGGGTTCCGACAAGACCACTCGGCTCCCAACCTCATTACAGCCTTGGTCCAAACATGGACAAAGGAGCTGAATTCCAGAGGTGAGGTGAGAGTGACTGCCCTTGACATCAAGGCAGCATTTGACCAGAGTCTGGCATCAAGGAGCCCTAGTAAAACTGAAGTCAATGGGAATCAGGGGGAAAACGCTCCACTGGCTGGAGTCATACCTAGCACAAAGGAAGATGGTTGTGGTGGTTGAAGGTCAATCATCACAGCCCCAGGACATCGCTGCAGGAGTTCCTCAGGGCAGTGTCCTAGGCCCAACCATCTTCAGCTGCTTCATCAATGACCTTCCCTCCAACATAAGGTCAGAAATGGGGATGTTCGCTGATGACTGCACAGTGTTCAGCGCCATTCACAACTCTACAGATAATTAAGCAGTTCATGTCCACATGCAACAAGACCTGGACGACGTTCAGGCTTGGGCTGATAAGTGGCAGGTAACATTCACGCCACAGAAGTGCCAGGCAATGACTATCTGCAACAAGCGAGAGTCTAACCACCTCCCCTTGACATTCAATAGCATTACCATCGCCGAATCCCCCACTATCAACATCCTGGGGGTCACCATTAACCAGAAACTTAACTGGACCAGCCACATAAATACTGTGGCAACAAGAGCAGGTCTGAGGCTAGGTATTCTGCGGCGAGCGTCTCACCTCCTGACTCCCCAAAGCCTTTCCACCATCTACAAGGCACAAGTCAGGAGTGTTATGGAATACTCTCCACTTGCCTGGATGAGTGCAGCTCCAACAATTCTAAAGAAGCTCGACACCATCCAGGACAAAGCAGCCGGCTTGATCGGCACCCCATCCACCCCCTTAAACATTCACTCCCTCCACCACCGGCGTACCGTGGCTGCAGTGTGTACCATCTACAAGATGCACTGCAGCAACTCGCCAAGGCTTCTTCGGCAGCACCTCCCAAACCCGCGACCTCTTCCACCTAGAAGGACAAGGGCAGCAGGCGCATGGGAACACCACCACCTCCAAGTTCCCCTCCAAGTCACACACCATCCTGACTTAGAAGTATATCGCCAATCCTTCATCATCGCTGGGTCAAAATCCTGGAACTCCCTCCCTAACAGCACTGTGGGAGCACCTTCACCACACGGACTGCAGCGGTTCAAGAAGGCGGCTCACCACCACCACCACCTTCTCGAGGGCAACTCGGGATGGGCAATAAATGCTGGCATTGCCAGCAACGCCCTGATCCCATAAACGAATAAAAAAAAACATGGTAATTTAGCACTGTATGGCTTGTTGGACAAGCCAGGGTTGTATTGTTTTGTACTGTTACGAGTGTTATTGTTAATCCTATTAAACACAATACGGTTGAGCTCAATCGGGTGTCCGAGTCTGATCTGTTCCATATAATCCCTATCGTCCAGAACTTGTAGTAAGAGGTGTGTTTTTTGGTGCGCCCGAGAAAACCACTTACAATAACTACGTTAATTAAGAGTAAAGTTGAAACAGCTATTTAGTGAAATGATACCAGAAATTAAATAAGGGCTGCTTGACAGAAAAGGCCATTTAACAAGCTCCCAGAGACTCTGTAAGGAAGTTGCGAATAATCTCACTCCAAACCGGGAATGAATCCAACATACTAAACTATACCAGCCAGCTCAGCTCCTTAAAGTTACCCCCTGTACATGATACTGTATACCCGTGCAAAGATAATGATTACAAGAAGCATTGCACACCTGCCAACATTATTGCAGCAGATGCTGCATTGCAGCTCCTCCAGTATTGCTTTATTGCTGAACGATAGGTCCGCCTACATCCTGCTCATACACCGGCAAAGATACTTGAACAAACACCCGGGTAACTGGCTCACAAGCGGATCCAGCACACAGCACATCCAACCCAAAAATGATCAAATCAAACAAGGGTTGATTGTCAGATATAGATTAGATTTAACAAGCATCTAGAAGGTCAGCACGGGAGCCGCATTCTCTTGGCTGTGCAAGCTAGAAGACCGAGATCCTCGGAACATACTACCTCGATAATTATGTACGAGTGAACGGGGCTCCACCTGAGCTGTGGGTTTAATGCCCAAAGCAACATTTTTACCCAGCACCGATACTTATTTCAAATTGAAGCAGAATGAAATGGTTCACCTCCTGCACTGGTTTCCGGATTGGTATTTTCTGTCCCAGGGGTGGTTGCACCTGTGGGACTATCGCTCAGCAGGAGTCAGTGACTTCAGGAGAGCAGTGTTGCTCCACGGAGCAGTGTTTGGGCCCCACAGTCTAATCTCAGTCTTGCTGCAATAGAGGGGGACTGGGTAGGGGAGCAGGGCTCCCCCGTGGGAGGGACTGGGTGGGCATCAGGGCGCCCCCGAGGGACTGGGTGGCCGGTCAGGGCGCCCCCGAGGGACTGGGTGGCCGGTCAAGGCGCTCCCGAGGGACTGGGTGGGGAATCAGTGCTCCCTCTGTGGGAGGTACTGGGTGGGCATCAGGGCGCCCCCGAGGGACTGGGTGGCCGGTCAGTGTTCCCCTGAGGTACTGAGTGGGGAATCAGTGCTCCCTCTGTGGGAGGTACTGGGTGGAGGTCAAAGCTTTCATCGGGGAGGCACCGTTCGGAGACTCGCGCCCCCCTCTTCTCAGCAAGTTTGTGAGGAGACCAAGGCTTTCGTTCTCTGCCCGAGGAAGGCACCGTGTGAAGCCCAGGAGGCATTTTCACCAAGGCGGGAAGGAAGAATGAAAGAGAGGGCACAATTCCTGCACGTGTCCTGACTGACTCGGTGCCTGGTTTACAGCAGCTGTGATAGATGCCGGGAAACCTGTCTGCCTGGGGATGGAGGCATGACTTGGGAAGAAAAACACCTGAAGAGGGAGCCTTACCCTGAAGCTAAAATAAAATATCTACATCACTGAGAAGTGTGAAGGAGAGGCCCTTCTGCTTTTTGAGATTAAATGTTCATTCTGTCGAACTCTCCCCATTTCAAAAGCCAATAACAACACTATTAAATTATACAAACAGGAACAAAGCCAGGCACGCAATCCATCCATCATTAAGCACAACCCTTTTGCTGTAAACTCCTTTCCGAGGTCCAATTCCTGGCTCTGTTAGCAAAAAAGTTAAATAAAAATTCTGCTTTTTTTTTGTAACCTCCAATTTCCTGAAAGGATGGGTTTATATAGAATTGATGCAAAATCTTTTAAAGTGCTCAGGGAGAAAAACAAAATCATAATGTGCATGAAACACAAAAGGTTAGCATGCAGGTACAGCAAGTAATCAAAAAGGCAAATGGAATATTGGCCTTTATTGCAAGGGGGTTGGAGTATAAAAGCAGGGAAGTCCTGCTACAACTGTACAGGGTATTGGTGAGACCACACCTGGAGTACTGCGTACAGTTTTGGTCTCCTTATTTAAGGAAGGATATACTTGCGTTGGAGGCAGTTCAGAGACGATTCACACGGTTGATTCCAGAGATGAGGGGGTTGACTTATGAGGAAAGGTTGAGCAGGTTGGGCCTATACTCACTGGAATTTAGAAGAATGAGAGGTGATCTTATTCAAACATATAAGATACTGAGGGGGCTCGACAGGGTAGATGCAGAGAGGATGTTTCCCCTCGTGGGGAAATCTAGAACTCGGGGGCATAGTTTCAGAATAAAGGGGTCGCCCCTTTTAGAACTGAGATGAGGAGGAATTTCTTCTCTCAGAGGGTCGTAAACCTGTGGAATTCTCTGCCCCAGAGAGCCGTGGAGGCTGGGTCATTAAATACATTTAAGGTGGAGATAGACAGATTTTTTGCAAGATAAGGGAGTGAAGGGTTATGGGGAGCGGGCAGGGGAAGTGGCTTTGAGCCCAAGATCAGCCATGATCTTATTGAATGGCGGAGCAGGCTCGAGGGGCCAGGTGGCCGACTCCTGCTCCTATTTCTTATGTTCTTATAATTTAACTAACAGCAGAAAATACGCAGCTGAACCGTCAGCACCTTAAAACAGAAAATCTAGTTAGCATTGCAGGTATAAACCCCTCATCGGGAAGTGACATGAAGGACTGCTCGAAAACAGCATGGCGGGCATTGCAGGAATGGGGTGGTGAGTGACTGTTACCACTTTATTACTGAGACCAAAATGAGATTTTATCTTCATTTAAACTGAGGTACAATCCGTGAGCTCAGGACTGGTTACTGGATTAGCACAGGTTGTTGCGATTCGAGTATAGTCGGTACATGTTTACCGCTGGATTTACGCAACACCACCTTGCATTTATATAGCGCCTTTAACGTAGTAAAACGTCCCATGGCGCTTCACAGGGGCGTTCTCAAACTAAATCTGACACCGAGCCATAGAAGGAGATATTAGGACAGGTGACCAAAAGGTAGGCATTTAGGAGCTTTTTACACAGGATATACGGCACAGAAACAGGCCATTCGGCCCAACCAGTCCATGCCGGCATTTATGCTCCACTCGAGCCTCCTCCCGTCTTTCCTCATCTAAATCTATCAGCATAGCCCTCTATTCCCTTCTCCCTCATATGCTTGTCCAGCCTCCCCTTAGATGTATCTATACTATTCGCTTCAACCACTCCCTGTGGTAGCGAGTTCCACATTCTCACCACTCTCTGGGTAAAGAAGTTTCTTCTGAATTCCCTAATGGATTTCTTGGTGACTATCCTATATTGATGGCCTCTCGTTTTGCTCTTCCCCCACAAGTGGAAACACTCTCTCTGTATCCACTCTATCAAAACCTTTCATAATTCTAAAGACCTCTATTAGGTCACCCCCTCAGCCTTCTCTTTTCAAGAGAAAAGAGACCCAGCCTGTTCATCCTTGCCTGATATGTATACTCTTGCATTTCTGGTTTTAAAAGGAGGGGAGAGGTAGAGAGGCGGAGAGGTTTAGGGAGGGCATTCCAGAGCTCAGGGCCCAGGCAGCTGAAGGCACGGCCGCCAATGGTGGAGCGATTAAAATCGGGGATGCTCAAGAGGGCAGAATTGGAGGAGCGCAGAGATCTCGGAGGGTTGTAGGGCCGGAGGAGGTTACAGAGAAAGGGAGGGGGGCGAGGTCACGGCGGTATTTGAAAACGAGGATGAGAATTTTTAAATCGAGGCGTTCCCGGACCGGGAGCCAATGCGAGCACGGGGGTGATACTGGCAGCGAAGTTTTGGATGAGCTCAAGTTTATGAAGGGGTGGAAGATGGGAGGGAGGCTGGCCAGAAGAGCATTGGTATAGTCAAATCTAGAGGTAATAAGGCATGGATGAGGGTTTCAGCAGCGGATGAGCTGAGGCAGGAGCGGCGTCTGACGATGTTACGGAGGTGGAAGCAGGCAGTCTTGGTGATGGTGCGTGCGGTCAGAAGCTCAACTTGGCATCAAATACAACACCAAGGTTGCGAACTGTCTCGTTCGGCCTCAGTCAGTTGCCAGGGAGAGGGATGGAGTCTGTGGCTCGGGAACGGAGTTTGTGGCGGGGACCGAAGACAATAGCAGATCCCCTGCACGCTCCCACTCTCCAGACTCTGATTAAATGCTTGGCGAGTCAGAATCCTAGTCGGTAGCAGTACGGCTGGAGGTCTGCTGCATAACAGATAAAAGAAACAATTCATGCAGCTCTAATGCAGTTTGGACATGTGTGACAAACATACACATTTTTCTCTGCCATTAATTTGCGACAGGAAAGTTGATAATATTGTTTTGCAGTGTGGCACTGTCAAGCCAGCAACATACACCGACATTACCGACACAAACACTCTGAACAGTGTCCATCAATACCGACCAATCACAATCTCTCCCCTGCCTTGCAACACAGCCCAATCACTCCCACATCTCAGACTTCCCTTAAGAAGCAGAAACGCCCAGAACACAGTGTGCTGTGAATCAGTGCGAAAACAAATCAAACCCCTGCTCCCAAACAGTTGACCTCGGCCTCCACTCGCAATACTCTATCCCGTACCTCCGACAATCTGCAGTGCTCGGCATTTCAAAGCGAAAGAATCTTGAGAAAAGGACAGAGAGATAACAATTCTGGGCACCACACTCTAGGAAAGACGTCAAGGCCATGGGAACAAGGGTACAGAGGAGGTTTACCAGGATGAGGGACTTCAGTTATGTGGAGAGATCGGAGAAGCTGGGATTGTTCTCATAAGAACATAAGAAGTAGGAGCAGGAGTCGGCCATACGACCCTTCGGGCCTGCTCCGCCATTCAATAGGATCATGGCTGATCCGAACCTAGACTCACGTCCACCTCCCTGCCCGCTCCCCATAACCCTTAATTCCCTTATCAGCTAGGAAACTGTCTATCTCCGTTTTAAATTTATTTAATGTCGCAGCTTCCACAGCTCTCTGAGGTAGCAAATTCCATAGATTTACTACCCTCTGAGTGAAGAAGTTTCTCCTCATCTCAGTTTTGAAACGGCAGCCCCTTATTCTAAGGTTATGTCCCCTAGTTCTAGTCTCACCCATCAGTGGAAACATCCTCCCCGCCTCCACCCGATCAAGCCCCCTCACAATCTTATATGTTTCGATAAGATCGCCTCTCATTCTTCTGTATTCCAATGAGTAGAGGCCCAACCTACTCAACCTTTCCTCATAAGTCAACCCCCTCATCTCCGGAATCAACCGAGTGAACCTTCTCTGGAGCAGAGAAGGTTAAGAGGAGATTTAATGGAGGTGTTCAAAATTATGAGGGGTTTTGATAGAGCAAGTAGGGGGAAAGTTAACTCTGGCAAGTGGGTCAGTAACCAGAGGTCATGGATTTAAAATAATTTGCAAAAGATCTAGAGGGGAAACAAGGAGAATTTTTTTCACACAGAGGGTTATTAAGATCTGGAACTCTCAACCTGAAAGGGTGGTGGAATCAGATTCCATAGGAACTCTCAAAAGGCAATTGGACATGCACTCCAAGGGCACTCATTTGCAGGGTTATGCAAAGGGAGTGGGACTAAATTGATCAGCTCTTTCAAAGAGCCAGCACAGGCACGACGGGCCGAATGGCCCCCTTCTGTGCTGTAAGATTCTATGATTCACACTTATATGACAGGCCTATGTAACTCGCTCACCATCGCCCGTCTTGTGCTTTACTCCAGAGATAACACTGCAGTGCTCCAGTTCAATGAAGTATCTGCTGGATCTCAGGTGACAACACCCATATGGTCAGCATATTGAGCAGGGAATACGTTCTACCCATCACAGCTGACATCCAATGGCAGGAAAGGACGAGTTGATACTGGAGAGCAGGGCAGGGGACCCTGTGAAAACTTCAGCTTCTCCAGCGGCCCAAAAATGGAACAGCAACTGCAGGAAAAGCTTGCATCTAATTCTCACCAATTTGCTCCTCTCTCGCGAAGCTGTTGGTGCCCTCCTTGGTTATCGTCGACAGGCACTCAGGTGCTCTGTTATACCTCGCCCGAGCGACCATTATTCACACGCGATCCTTGACGAGGAGCGTCGACTAGATGCCCGACTATTCCGTGCGTCGCAGCCCAGGCCCAACCCCGTCCCCGCCAGACATCCACACCTTTGGCACAGGCCACTAGATTGGCGTCAGGAGCACCATCTGTAACTCACTCCCACCTCCCAAAGCTTGGAGCGGAGGCCAATTCTGGAGCCCCCTACCTGCGACACAAACAGACGTCAGCCATCTCAACTCAACTGATGGGTGAGACTAGAACTAGGGGGCATAATCTTAGAATAAGGGGCTGCCGTTTCAAAACTGAGATGAGGAGAAACTTCTTCACTCAGAGGGTAGTAAATCTATGGAATTTGCTACCTCAGAGAGCTGTGGAAGCTGCGACATTAAATAAATTTAAAACGGAGATAGACAGTTTCCTAGCTGATAAGGGAATTAAGGGTTATGGGGAGCGGGCAGGGAAGTGGACGTGAGTCTAGGTTCGGATCAGCCATGATCCTATTGAATGGCGGAGCAGGCCCGAGGGGCCATATGGCCCACTCCTGCTCCTACTTCTTATGTTCTTATGTTAACTCAAACTGGGGCTGGTACTTGGGACTGCTCCGGTCCACAGGGTTTAGCTCCTTAGTGGTTCAATTCGTTGACCCCACTGAGCGTTGTCATCCATCTCTAATTGCCCTTTGAGAAGGTGGCGGTGAGCCGCCTGCTAGGCCATTTCAGAGGGCAGTGCTGTGGGTCTGGAGTCACATATAGGCCGGACCAGGTAAGGACGGCAGGTTTCCTTCCCTAAAGGACATTAGTGAACCAGATGGGTTTTTACGACAGTCCGGTAGTTTCATGGTCACCATTGCTGACACTAGCTTTTTTAATTCCAGACTTATTTAAGTAACTGAATTTGAATTCCGCAGCTGCCGTGGTGGGATCTGATCTCATGTCTCTGGCTCATTAGTCCAGGCCTCTGGATTACTCGTCCCGTAACGTAACCACGACGCTACCGTTCCCGTTTATGCTGCTCTTGAGCCTCCTCCCATCCTTCCTCATCAGCGTAACCCTCTATTCTCTTCTCCCTCACATGCTTATATACCCTCCCCTTAAATACATCCATACTATTCACTTCAACCACTCCCTGTGGTCGCGAGTTCCACATTCTCACCATTCTCTGGGTAAAGAAGTTTCTTCTGAATTCCCTATTGGATTTTTTGGTGACTATCTTATATTGATGGCCAATAGTTTTGCTCTTCCCCACAAGTAGAAACACTCTCTCTGTATCCACTCTATCAAAATTTTTCATCATTTTAAAGACCTCTATTCGGTCGCCCCTCAGCCTTCTCTTTTCAAGAGAAAAGAGACCCAGCCTGTTCATCCTTTCCTGATCGGTATAACCTCGATTGAATAATCTGAAATAAACCAATATCAAAGGTGAGGAAACAGTCCTTTTTGTGGAAACCAAAACGCATTGTTCAGCATTCCACCAGTGAATAAAGCGATCAGTGAATTAACGACGTCAGCAATTTGCATTTCTATAGCGCCTTTAATAGCAAAACGTCCCGCGGCGCTTCACAGGAGCGATTATCAAACAAAATTTAACACCGTGCCACATGAGATGTTAGGGCAGGTGACCAAAAGCTTGGTCAAAGAGGCAGGTTTTCAGGAGCGTCTTAAAGGAGAGAGAGGCAGAGAGGTTTAGGGAGAGAATCCCAGAGAAAAGGGCTCAGCCATCAATGAAGGAATAACAACTATAAGTCTGAAATAACAACAGAAAAGGCTGGAAAAGCTCAGCAGGTGAGGCAGCATCCGTGGAGAGAGAAACAGAGTTAACGTTTCAGGTCGAAGACCTTTCGTCAGAACTGGAAACAGCAGGAAATGAAATAGATTTAAGGCAAGGATAAAGCTGGGAAAAGGGGGAGGGGATGAAAGAACAAAAGGAGCGATTAAGAGATGATCTGACACGGACTATTATTACAGGAGCATGATAAAGGAGTGGAAAGGGATTGGCTTTCGAAGTAGACTTGAACAACAAGTTTGTGATTACAAAGAAGAATTCAGAATGGCGCAAGAGTGAGAGCGATGTTCCCGCTGCACCTGACTCAGCTGCCCAACCCAAAGTCAACACTGATGAGAGCAATACTGGGACAGACCAAGAACATAAGAAATGGGAGCAGGAATAGGCCACTTGGCCCCTCGAGCCTGCTCCACCATTCAATAAGATCATGGCTGATCTTGGGCTCAAAGCCACTTCCCTGTCCGCTCCCCATAACCCTGCCCGCTCCCCATAATCCTTCACTCCCTTAACTTGCAAAAATCTGTCTATCTCCACCTTAAATGTATTTAATGACCCATCCTCCAGCGTTCAGCAGTAGATCGGTACCAAATCAAACTGCTGGGGAGGACTGCAGCACACAGTGGATTAGCACGCTATGCTTTCACCTCTGGGACCTAGATGTGAATGCATGTCATACGAATGAGATGAAGGTTCCCTCTGTCTGCTGGCTGGCAAGACTGGGCAGTCTCGACCCATTTCCTCGTGGATGTGGGCCAACAACACAAAACTGCCTCTGATTTGGCGCTGAACTTGAGATTTGATACACTAAGGCTACAAAGGGCAGCTGGTGTTTGGAGGAATTGAGGCACAATTTTGGGGAAAGAGTTGCGAGGTTGGCTCGGCACTGAATCGAGCATTGCTTGATGCTGACACTGGGTTCTTTGACGGTGACTAGCAACAGGATACCTGACGACTATACCTCTCTCCGAGCTGGCAGTTCTTGACGTCAACACCAAGTGCGCAAAATGTAAAAGTGTTTCAGTTCCCCCATGATAACAGATTGATCAGCACAAAGCAACATCCAAACTAGGAAAGGGAGGGGGGGGGGGAGGGCGGGGGAAGAGAATGAAATGGCTCATTCAGTTCAAATATAAAAGCTCATAGAATCATAGAAATTTACGGCACAGAAGGAGGCCATTCAGCCCATCGTGTCTGTGCCGGCCGACAAAGAGCTATCCAGCCTAATCCCACTTTCCAGCTCTTGGTCCGTAGCCCTGTAGGTCACAGCACTTCAAGTGCATATCCAAGCACTTTTTAAATGTGATGAGGGTTTCTGCCTCTACCACCCTTTCAGGCAGCGAGTTCCAGACCCCCACCACCCTCTGGGTGCTAAAAGGTCTCCTCAACTCCCCTCTAATCCTTCTACCAATTACTTTAAATCTACGCCCCCCCTGGTTATTTTGATCGAGTAGTGATTTCTGCATTTTAACACAGTCCTAATCATATCATTCTTTTGAGTTTGGGGTTTCTTTTAATCTAGAACATTCACACTTATGATCATCCTCAGGAGAGATCTATCTATTGGGAATAGACTGAGGATCGACCCATCAGTTCACTGGTTCCTGGGATGGGGGGATTGTCCTATGAGGAGAGATTGAGTAGACTAGGCCTATATTCTCCAGAGTTTAGAAGAATGAGAGGTGATCTCATTGAAACATACAAAATTCTTACAGGGCTTGACAGGGTAGATGCAGGGAGGATGTTTCCCCTGGCTGGGGAGTCTAGAACCAGGGGTCACAGTCTCAGAATAAAGGGTCGGCCATTTAGGACAGAGATGAGGAGAAATTTCTTCGCTCAGAGGGTGGTGAATCTTTGTAATTCTCTACCGCAGAGGGCTGTGGATGCTCAGTCATTGTATAGTCAAGACAAAGATTGATAGATTTTTGAATATTAAAGGAATCAAGGGATATGGGGATAGTGCAGGAAAGTGGAGACGAGGTAGAAGATCAGCCATGATCTTATTGAATGGCCGACTCCTGCTCCTTATGTTCTTGTCACGAGGGTGCAGGTTTTACCACTGAACCTGATTCAGTACCCAGGCTTGAATTTCATTGATGCTCTGACTTGGCCGAGACAAGAGGGAGGAAAATGGGAAGGGCTCACTCCTTTCTAACTCGAGAATGACACCTTGATTAGGAAGCAAGATTTTGCCCGTCCAAAGTTATGAAGCACATTTCAAGCTTGTCAGATTGGCACCATTTCAAGTCTCGCACCTAAAGCTTGACCAAGAAAAGCTTCTACTCAGCTGCCAAAACAGCAGAATCATCATTCTGAGAGGATAGTGAAAGATTGTTTCCACTGGTTGATGAATCAGTAAAATGGGGGACAGATGACTCAGAAGAATGTTTCCACACTGACCGTTTTAGAACATAGATGGCGTTATCGCAGGTGGCTATTGAGGTAGAGGCCACATCATTTAAAAAAAGGAGTTTGGATACTTATTTGGAAAGGGAGCATATAAACAGTAAGAGGAAAGGGCAGAGAAATGAGATTAGCGTATAAACAGCTCCCGCTGAAGACCCAGAACCGACGCAGATATCCCGGGCGGAACAATCTCCTTTGTGCTCTGTCATTTCTATGGTATCGCTCTTCTGACTGGGAAGAGTGGAGATGCTGGGAACATGGTTCCCGAGGGTGAAAATGAAGTTTTTAAAAGAAGCCTACAAGTTGAAATGTCAATTGTTTTTCTAATACTGTAGAAATATCATAGAATATCACACCACAAACTGTGAGCATAATGTTGCATGAACTGATATTGCCAACTGAATAACATTTAGTCCCACTTCCGAGTGGTACGTGCGTCCTTTAAAACCTGACACGCTCCCAAGAACAATTGTGGCTCATTGTACAAAACCTGTGTAACCTGACTTATGACTGAAAACTAGAAATACGCAGGTTAGATCATATCTGAAAGAGAAAGGCAGGTTGAAGGCTCGCTTTAAACAGCAAGCTCTCCTTTTGATGCTAACTTGAGGCATTTTCTGTTCATTTCTACTGAAATTAAATTACTCGGGGTAATAAAAAGCAAGAATGTGTTCAAATTTTCAATAAGTTGTCACAAGCACGACAGCGCAAATCGCTCGCAACACGACTGTGCAACCGGCGGAACCACGTGACCCAATAGTGGCAAAAATAGTGACACTGTCACGGGGAGAACCAGTTGTCAGTGACACTGCAGTGAAGACAATGCCGTCACGACGCTGTCACGACAAGTCCCGCGTAACGCTGCGGCCGGCCCAGGCCTGGCGCCCAAAGTTCCCACTTAGCTGCGCAGGCCGCTCGGCGGTCTGGAGGTCCCGCGCAGGCCGCTCACCGGCTTTTACGCTGAAGAAACCGCGCACGCACGAAAATTTGAAGGGGCCACGCAGCCAGTTAAAGGGACCGCGCACGGAAACAAAAATTGTGGAGGGAAGGTTGCCGAGGTCGCGGGCAGCCCCGGCGTGACATCACGGCACCCAAAGACAACGTGTGACCCTTCCCCTTTCCCACCCCCCCCCCCACAAATAAAAAAAATCAATAAATAAATGGCCAACACTTTTTCTCATGGAGACTGTGGCTCTCCCCCCTTTACAGGGCTTCTGTTAGCCCTGAACAGGGAGTAAGTGTGTGGAGTCAGGCTCACGCACTGCGTGCTTCCTGGACCAGTGAGTGAAAAGTCTTGCATTTCTATCGCGCCTTTCACGACCTCAGGACATCCCAAAGAGCTTTACAACCAATGAAGTACTTTTTGAAGTGCAGTGACTGTTGTAATGTAGGAAACGCGGCAGCCAATTTGCGCACAGCAAGCTCCCACAAACAGCAATGAGATAATGAGCAGTTTCAGTGATGCTGATTGAGGGATAAATATTGGCCACGACATCGGGGAGAACTCCCCTACTCTTCTTCAAAATAGTGTCGTGGGATCTTTTACGTCCACCTGAGAGGGCAGACGGGACCTCGGTCTAACGTCACATCCATGTCAGCAGTGGCTCAGTGGGTAGCACTCTCGCCTGAGTCAGAAGGTTGTGGGTTCAAGTCCCACTCCAACCGACTTGAGCACAAAAATCTAGGCTGACACTTCAGTGCCAGGACTGAGGAAGCGCTGCACTGCCCGGGGTGCCGTCTTTTGGATGAGACATTAAACCAAGTCTGCTCTCAGGAGGACGTAAAAGATCCCATGGCACTATTTCAATGAAGAACAGGGGAGTTCTCCCCGGTGTCCTGGTCAATATTGATTAAAAAAATTATAATTATTGCTGTTTGTGGGAGCTTGCTGTGCACAAATTGGCTGCTGTGTTTCCTACATGACAACAGTGACTGCACTTCAAAAAGCACCTCATTGTCTGTAAAGCGCTTTGGGATGCCCAAGGTCACGAAAGGCGCTGTATAGAAAGAGGGCACCTCTGACAGTGCAGCACTCCCTCGGTACCTCTCTTCCTCCATAACCCTGTGTCTCCCATTGCCCCTCTCCTCCATATATCCCATTGAAACATAGAAAAATAGGAGCAGGAGTAGGCCATTCAGCCCTTTGAGCCTGCTCCGCCATTCAATATCATGGCTGATCCTCTATCTCAATACCATATTCCCACTCTCTCCCCATACCCCTTGATGCCTTTTGTGTCTAGAAATCTATCTATCGCCTTCTTAAATATATTGCCCCGCTCTTCCATAGTCTTGCATATCCCAAGCCCCCTGCTAATGCCCCTCTCCCCATAGCCTTGTAGCTCCCATTGCCCCTCTCCTACACACCCTGTATCTGCCACTCCCGACACTTGAGCATAAATATCTCAGGACTGAGGGAGTGTCAGCGTGGATATTTTTATGCTCGAGTGTCGGGACCGGGATTCGAACCCCGCTGCCTTCACGCTCGGAGACGAGAGCGCTGCCCACTGAGCCACGGCTGGGCTGCAGGGGGAGGCGGACCGGGAGCTGGGCTTAAAAGCTCGACACAGCTCGGCGTCAAGGAGATGTGGGTGCAAATCAGCGACCCCACCAGCCCCCCGACCCGACCCCAATAAAAAAAAAACCCTGATTAAAAACCATCCTCTCTCAAAAGCCGCCATCGCAAGCCCGAGGAGTCGGCCGCCACTCACCGCACATCCCGACCTCTGGCTCTTCTCTCTCTCACACCCACCACCGTCTGCGCTTCCAACCGCCCACCCGCCAGTGAGCCACAAAATGGCGGGGGGCCGGGCTCCGGGCTCCCGCCCCCTTCGCCCGCCCCCATTGGCCCGCTCCCCACCACGCCCCCAACGTAAGCAACGCGCCGGCTGGTTGGTCGGCGCCGCTGTCGCTCCAAGAGTGAGTGAGGGAGTGAGGGGAGGCGTGGCCCTTTGGCTTTTGATTGACAGCTTATGCTGGAGACGTGGCACCAGGATGTCCTTGCAATGAGGGAGCAGGGCAATGAGGGAAAGTAAAAAAAGACTTGCAACACGTCTCAGCAACACCAATTTGCATGTATATAGAGTTTTTAATGTAGTAAAACGTCCCAAGGCGCTCCACAGCAGCGTCAGCGAACAAAATCTGGCACCCAGCAACAAAAGGCAGGTGACCAAAAGCTTGGTCAAAGAGATGGATTTTATGGAGCGTCTTAAAGGAGGAAAGAGGGGTAGAGAAGTTTAGTGAGGGAATTCCAGAGCTTAGGGACCAGGCAGCTGAAGGCACGGCCGCCAATGGTTAAAATCAGGGATGCGCAAGAGTGCAGAATTAGAGGAGCGCAGATATCTCGGAGGGTTGTAGAGCTGAAGGAGATTACAGAGGTAGGGAGGGGGTCGAGGCCGTGGAGGCATTTGAAAACAAGGATGAGAATTTTAAAATCGAGGTGTTGCTTAACCGGGAGCCAATGGAGGTCAGCGAGCACAGTGGGGGGATGGATGAACGGGACTTGGGGCGAGTTGGAACACGGGGTAGCCGAGTTTTGGATGACCTCACGTTTACATAGGGTAGAATGCGGGAGGCCGGCCAGGAGTGCGTTGGAATAGTCAAGTCCAGAGGTAACAAAGGCATAGATGAGGGTTTCAGCAGCAGATGAGCAGAGGCAGGGGTGGAGTGGGTTGATGTTCCGGAGGTGGAAATAGGCGGTCTTGGTGATGGCGCGCACATCTAGAAAGCAATGAGAGTATAGGGGCAGTAATTAACAAAGGAGGACAAAAAACCAGAATGAAAGTAGCAAATGAAGAAAACAATGAGAGTGCAGGGACAGTAATGGGGATGCAAACTCTTAAGTGAAACACTGAGAGACAAGAACACCAAATATAGCAATATAGAGGGCGGAGGTGGCAAATTGAAGGTTGCAATTAATTAATCAAAAGAAGTGCAGATACTAAAAGAAGGGAATGAAAGTGCATATAGTATATTGATAACTGACAGTGCTAAAACAGTTAGCTAAGTATTCAGAGCAAACAGCACTAAATTCAGGAAGAAAGAAGACAGCAGATCAAGGAATAAGGGGATATTGTATACCGCGCCTTTCACAACCTCAGGACGTCCCAAAGTGCTTTACAGCCAATGAAGTACTTTTGAAGTGTAGTCGCTGTTGTAATGTGGGAAACGGGGCCAGCCAATTTGCGCACAGCAAGGTCCCACAAACAGCAATGTGATAACGACCAGATAATCTGTTTTTAGTGATGTTAATTGAGGGATAAATATTGGCCCAGGACACCGGGGATAACTCTTCTGCTCTTCAAAATAGCACCACGGGATCTTTTACATCCACCTGAGAGAGCAGACGGGGCCTCATCTCATCTTAATGTCTCATCCGAAAGACGGCACCTCCAACAGTGCGGCACTCCCTTAGCACTGCACTGGAATGTCAGCCTAGATTTTTGTGCTCAAGTCTCATGGAGAAGGATTTGAACCCACAACCTTCTGACAGAGGCGCGAGTGCTACCCACTGAGCCACGGCTGACAACGAATGGAGATTGATTAAAGGTCTCTATTCTGCACCAAGGATGATGTATAATTGTATCCAAACCTGCAATGCTATCAATTTAAAAATAAGACTGCATTTAAAAAAATGAAGCTTTCACTTAAAACTGTGACAACCGACAACATTCATAAGAACATAGAATCATAGAATGGTGTCAGCCGTGGCTCAGTGGGCAGCACCCTCTCTCACTTCTGAGTCAGAAGGTTGTGGGTTCAAGTCCCACTCCACAGACTTTGAGCACAAAAATCCAGGCTGACACTCCAGTGGAGTGCTGAGGGAGTGCTGCACTGTCGGAGGTGCCGTTTTTCAGATGAGACATTAAACCGAGGCCTCGTCTGCCCTCTCAGGTGGACGTAAAAGATCCCGCGGCACTATTTTGAAGAAGAACAAGGGGAGTTCTCCCCGGTGTCCTGGTCAATATTTATCCCTCAATCAACACAACAAAAACAGATTATCTGGTCATCGTCACATTGCTGTTTGTGGGAGCTTGCTGTGCGCAAATTGGCTGCCGCATTTCCTACATTACAACAGTGACTACACTTCAAAAAATACTTCACTGACTGTAAAGCGCTTTGGGACATCCAGTGGTCGTGAAAGGCGCTATATGAATGCAAGTCTTTCTTTCTACCTTAATGGTTACAGCACAGAAGGAGGCCCGTCGAGCCCGTGCCGACTTTCTGCAAGAGCACTTCAGCCAGTCCCACTCCCCCGACCCTTCCCTGTAGACCTGCAAATTTTTTTCCTTCAGGTACTTCTCCAACTCCCTTTTGAAAGCCTCGATTGAGTCTGCCTCCACCACCTTCTCAGGCAGTACATTCCAGATCCTAACCAGTCGCTGCGTAAAAAAGTTTTTCCTCATGTCGCCTCTGGTTCTTCTGCCAATCGCCTTAAATCTCTGTCCTCTGGTTCTCGATCCTTCCGCCAATGGGAACAGTTTCTCTCTCTCTACTCTGTCTCGATCCCTCATGAATTTGAACACCTCTATCAAATCTCCTCTCAACCTTCTCTGCTCCAAGGAGAACAACCCCAGCTTCTCCAGTCTATCCACGTAACATAAGATTACATAGGATATACTGCACAGAAACAGGCCATTCGGCCCAACCAGTCTATGCCGGCATTTATGCTCCACTCGAGCCTTCTCCCATCCTTCCTCATCTAACTCTATCAACATAACCCTCTATTCCCGTCTCCCTCATATGCTTAACTGCCCCTTAAATGCATCAATACTATTTGCCTCAACCACTCCCTGTGGTAGCAAGTTCCACATTCTCACCACTCTCTGGTTAAAGAAATTTCTTCTGAATTCCCTATTTGATTTCTGACGTAAGAAAACAACTAGGCACTTGGTCTAAGCGTTAAACAAAGCTTTAATCAACTGTTTTACAACATGGAGATCTAGTTGTGTCCTTCACTAGTTCCTGTTAAGAATGTCCCACGCAAGCTGGGCCCGTGCCCGATTATTTATACTCTCCCTGGACAGCGCCACCAGCAGGCCGCCCAGTATTATTTCATAAGTCATTTCCACATGAATGACAAGATTCATGTCAATTTCTATAAGAAATAGGAGTAGATCATACGGCCTTTCGAGCTTGCTCATCCATTTAATAAGTTTTTTTTTAATTTGTTCACTGGATGTGGGCGTCGCTGGCAAGGCCAGCATTTATTGCCCATCCCTAATTGCCCTTGAGAAGGTTGTGGTGAGCCGCCTTCTTGAACCACTGCAGTCCGTGAGGTGAAGGTACTTCCACAGTGAGTATACTTCTTTGTAGCGGTTTGGTACAACTGAGTGGCTTTGCTGGGCCATTTCAGAGGGCAGTTAAGAGTCAACCACATTGCTGTGGGTCTGGAGTCACATACCGGCCAGACCGGGTAAGGGCGGCAGATTTCCTTCCCTAAAGGACATTAGTGAACCAGATAGGTTTTTACGACAATCACAGTAGTTTCGTCTAATAAGATCATGGCTGATCTTCTACCTCAACTCCACTTTCCCGCCCGATCCCCATATCCCTTGATTCCTTTAGAGTCCAAAAATCTATCGATTCGCCATACACACTTGGGAATGACTCCCATGGCATCACTGCTTATTGTGCAATGCACCGCCATGCTCAGCCTGAAAGGGCGGCGAAAGCAGATTCAACAGTAACTTTCAAAAGGGAATTGGATAAATACTCGAAGGGGGAAAACTTTGTCGGGCTATGGGGAGAATGCAGGGGAGTGGGACTAATTGGAGAGCTCGACCACGTAGCCGGGACAGGCATGATGGGCCAAATGGCCTCTTTCCGTGCTGTATCATTCTATCCCTTGCATATCCATTAAGGTTGACACTTAAAACCACAAAAGACAAAAAAAAATATTGTTTCATGTACGTCAGCTTGGGAAACCAGTTTAAACACCTTGTTATGGTTAGCGGGTGTAACAAGAAAAATACAATTTAAAACAAAATAGAAATTTCATTTCGTTGACTGAACAGGTCCATTCCATTTATAATCAACGGATTGCAGCACTTCTGTTGTTGCTTCAGGCGACATTGAATTATTCCAGGGAAATCAAGTGCCTTGATTCCTGGAACTGCCTCCCGAAACCGTTCCCCTACATTAAGACACTCCTTAAAACCTACCTGGGTACAATTCTGGTCACCATATTATAAAAAGGATATCGAGGCACTGGAGAGGGTGCAGAGAAGATTTACAAGGATGATACCAGAAATGCGAGGGTATACATATCAGGAAAGGATGAACAGGCTGGGTCTCTTTTCTCTTGAAAAGAGAATGCTGAGGGGTGACCTAATAGAGGTCTTTAGAATTGTGAAAGGTTTTGATAGAGTGGACACACAGAGGGAGTGTTTCCTCTTGTGGGGAAGAGCATAACTAGAGGCCATCAATATAAGACAGCATCAAACCCAGCACCAAGCTCATGGTCTACAGAGCAGTAGTGATACCTGCCCTCCTGTATGCTTCAGAGACATGGACCATGTACAGCAGGCACCTCAAAGCACAGGAGAGGTACCACCAACGCTGCCTCCTCAAGATCCTGCAAATCCATTGGCAGGATAGGCGCACCAACGTCAGTGTTCTCGCCCAGGCCAAAATCCCCAGCATCGAAGCTTTGACCACGCTCGATCAGCTCCGATGGATGGGCCACATTGTCCGCATGCCCGATACGAGACTCCCAAAACAAGCGCTCTACTCAGAGCTCCGACACAGCAAGAGAGCCCCAGGTGGGCAGAGGAAATGCTTCAAGGACACCCTCAAAGCCTCCTTGAAAAAGAGCAACAACCCCACCGACACCTGGGAATCCCTGGCCCAAGACTGCACAAAGTGGAGGAGAAGCATCCGGGAAGGCGCCGAACACCTCGAGTCTCTTCGACGGGAGCAAGCGGAAGCCAAGCGTCAAACAGCGGAAGGAGCGCACGTCAACCCAAGCACCCCACCCACCCGCCCCTTCAACCACCGTCTGCCCCACCTGTGACAGAGACTGTAGGTCCCGCATTGGACTCATCAGTCACCTGAGAACTCATTTCTAGTGTGGAAGCAAGTCATCCTCGGTTCCGAGGGACTGCCTAAGAAGAAGAGTCACCAAGAAATCCAATAGGGAATTCAGGAGAAACTTCTTTACCCAGAGAGTGGTGAGAATGTGGAACTCGCTACCACAGGGAGTGGTTGAGGCAAATAGTATAGATGCATTTAAGGGGAGGCTAGACAAGCACATGAGGGAGAAGGGAATAGAGGGTTATGCCGATAGATTTAGATGAGGAAAGGCGGGAGGAGGCTCGAGTGGAGCATAAACGCCGGCATGGACTGGTTGGGTCGAATGGACGGTTTCTGTGCCGTATATCCCATGTACCTCTTTGACCAGCTTTTGGTCACCTGTCCCAATAACTGCTTACGTGGCTCAGTGTCAAATCATGTTTAATAGCGCTCCTCTGAGGCGCGCCTTGGGATGTTTGGGAGGCAAACTGTCTCAGCTCCGAGGAATGTGATGGATGAAACTGCTGGTTCAGTGGATGGTAAATAATAAGCACTCTACCTAGGTGGGGCCCATAAAAGCCTTGGAAACTGATTTGTTTCTTAATCCTTTTGAGTAAAAACTGCCTAATTAGTCCCTCTGGCATTGTGAAAACTATCCAGAAGAACATTTGCACAATTCTGCTGGAGTGTGATTTCTTCTTCCTCTTTTTTATAAAACACATTACTTATCTTTAATAGAAATACTTGAGGTTATATTGAAACAGCTCGTTCTATCCCACTAGTCACAGAGTCATAATGGCACAGAAGGAGGCCATTCAGCCCATCGAGTCCGTGCCAGCTCTCTGTAGAGCAATCCAGTCAGTCCCATTCCCCCGCTCTATCCCCGTAGCCCTGCAAGTTTATTTCCCTCAAGTGCCTATCCAGTCTCCCCTTGAAAACATTGAGTGTCTCCGCTTCCACCACTTCCGTCGGCAGCGAGTTCCGGGTCCTCACCACTCGCTGCGTAAAAAAGTTTTTCCTCACGGCCCCCCCTGTATCTCTTGCCCAAAACCTTAAATCTGTGTCCTTGTACCGTCAACTAGTGGGAACAGCCTTTCCTCGTCTAGCCTATCCAAACCCGTCATAATCTTCTACACCTCCATCAAATCACCCCTCAACCTCCTTTGCTGTAATGAAAACAAATCCAGCTTCTCCAACCTGTCCTTGTAGCTAAGATCCACCATCCCCGGAACCAAAGATCCCGAATCTCCAGAACCATTCTGGTAAATCTCCTCTGCACCCTCGGTACTGCACTGGAGTGTCAGCCGAGATTTTTGTGCTGAAGTCTCTGGAGTGGGACTCGAACCCACGACCTTCGTGACTCAGAGGCGAGAGAGTGCTGCCCACTGAGCCCTGGCTGGCACTATCTGTGGCCCCTTCACTATTGGAAACAGTTTGCTTCAACCCACCCAGTCCCAACCCTTCATAATCTTAAAACACTTCCGTCATAAACGGCCCGTGATCCGAGAGGTTTCAGTTCCGACGAAGGGTCCACCTGAAACATGAGCCTTACTCTTCACAGATGCCAACTGACCTGCTGTATTTTCTGTTTTAGTTTTGAGCATTTGCAGTTTTTCTCCACCCCACCCCCCCTCCCCACCAGCATAGATGCTTAGTCCTTCCATTCAGTATCTGCTGGTTCTGCCCTTCACGTTGGCGGACGTGTAAAATTCATCAGGCAGCTTCGACGTTAAAAGCTTGAATCCGCCGTGTCGGGGACAGAAAAATCAGTTTGAATCTCAGAGTTCCCTGACGCTGTGACACTCAGTCGCGCTGGACACGACCGCCACGCCTGCCGTTGCTCTGGCAACATGCCAAAATTTAAACAATTGGTTGTATTTTGCAGGTTTAATTACAAAGTTGAAAGGGATGACGGGTTAATAGACCTTTTGTAATTTGTAAACATTGTGTCGTTAAAGCACCCCATCGCTGAGGTCAAGACAGGGGTAAGACTGTAGCCCTAAAGCGCCAATAATTATTGTGGTGGTGGTTAAGACAATGGAATAGTGTACTTGGGGCAGAACCCTCGGAGCATCCCAAGAACCACTCTGTCTTCATAAGGCTGATCTTCAACTATGGGCTACAGTTCATTAACCCTTTAAGCTGAAACTGCTGCCAACGGCAATGCTATTTCCCACACTGGAAACTTTAAATCTCATGTTCAGAGACTTGAATGACATGTACATTAACTTGCACTCCAAGCTGCCAGAGCCTGGGCAGAAACCTCAGAGCTGGTGGTTGTCGGCCAATCTGAACAGTTCCATCTCGGTACCTTTATCTCAGAGCTCCCCTCACTTCCATTTGGACAGATGAACTGTGAGGTGACTGAAAATGCTGGCAGAAGGTGCGAGAAACGATTCCTCCCTCGGTAATGTGGACTATCCTGTTGTCATACGGCCCCCTCTGCCAAAATGCTGAGCTGAGAGGGGCAGCCTTTGAGTTAGAGGTCGTTGTAGAGCACGCAAGAAGCCGTCCCCTCCTTGCCTATTGGTGTAATAAACTATTCTCTTACTGTCTGTCCAAATGTGCGCCAGCTTGCCTTGGACTAGTGAATGAAAGCTCTGTCGTACTTGACCATCAGAGCAAGATAAAGTACTATTTCTTGAGTCGGAGCCCGCACTTACGCCAAACATCTCAACCAGATTGAATTTTTATGTTTTGCTTTCTTTACTAGGGCCTGGACACAAGGTCGCTGCAGAGAGAGAGTAGGTTTGACACAACTGCTGCTGGTTGTCTATTTCAAGTACCCGAGCATAGCTGTAATGTTTAGCTCCCTATCCTCTGTAATCTTCTCCAGCCCTATAATCCCACCGCCCTCACCCCCTCCGCTCGAGATCTCTGCACTCTGCCAATTCTGGCCCCTTGAGCGTCCCACATTTTAATCGCTCCACCATTGGCGGCCAAGGCCCTAAGCTCTGGAATTCCCTCCCTAAACCTCTCCGCCTCTCTTTCCTCCTTTAAGACGCTCCTTAAGGCAGTTCAGAGACGATTCACTCAGTTGATTCCTGAGATGAGGGGGTTGACTTATGAAGAAAGGTTGAGCAGGTTGGGCCTATACTCATTGGAATTTAGAAGAATGAGAGGTGATCTTATTGAAACATATAAGATACTGAGGGGGCTCGACAGGGTGGATGCAGAGAGGATGTTTCCCCTCGTGGGGGAAATCTAGAACTCGGGGGCACAGTCTCAGAATAAAGGGCCGCCCTTTTAGAACTGAGATGAGGAGGAATTTCTTCTCTGAGAGGGTCGTAAATCTGTGGAACTCTCTGCCCCAGAGAGCTGTGGAGGCTGGGTCATTAAATACATTTAAGGTGGAGATAGACAGATTTTTGCAAGATAAGGGAGTGAAGGGTTATGGGGAGCGGGCGGGGAAGTGGCTTTGAGCCCAAGATCAGCCATGACCTTATTGAATGGCGGAGCAGGCTCGAGGGGCCAAGTGGCCTATTCCTGCTCCCATTTCTTACGTTCTTATTAAAATCTATCTCTTCCTGCCCTAATATCTCAGGTGGCCCTGGTGTCAAATTTTGTTTGATAATCGCTCCTGTTATGTGCCTTTGGGAGGTTTTACTGTGTTAAATGCACTGTATAAATGCAAGTTGTTGTTGTTCAATTCACATGTTGTTTGACGGCGGCTCACCTGCCACAGTGCTCATAAAACGTGGCTATTCCCAGCCCTGAAAAGGACAAGCCTTTCCTTGAAGAGAGCTGTTGAGTCTTCAGCAGCTTATTGCGAATTCACACTGGCCTGTGTGTAGGGCACAAGGAGCTCAGAGGCTGAAAGGAAATAGTTATCAAAAAAAAATTAAAACACGGAGAATACAACAGAATTTTATTTAACCTATGCCAAAATTCATAGAAGAGTTCAGAACCTCATGGAAAGCGAGTGCTGTCACTTCAGGCCCTGGGGCAACAGATGACAACAACTTATATTGCTATAGCGCCTTCAACGTCATAAAACGTTCCAAGGCGCTTCACATGGAGCGTTATCAAATAAAAATCAAAATTTGACACTGAGCCACATTAAGGAGATATTAGGGGCAGGTGACCAAAAACTTGGTCAAAGAGGTAGGTTTTAAGGCACGTCTTAAAGGAGGAACGAGAAATGGAGAGGTTTAGGGAGGGAACTCCAGAGCTTAGGACCTCGGCAGCTGAAGGCACGGCCACCAATGGTGGAGTATTTAAAATCGGGGATGTTCAAAAGGCCAGAATTAGAGGAGCGCAGATATCTCGGGGGGGTTGTGGGGCTGAAGGAGATTACAGAGATAGGGAGGGGCGAGGGCCATGGAGGGATTTGAAAACAAGGATGAGAATTTTAAAATCGGAGCGTTGCTTAACCGGGAGCCAATGTAGGTCAGCGAGCACAGGGGTGATGGGCGAATGGGACTTGGTGCGAGTTAGGACACGGGCAGCCGAGTTTTGGATGACCTCAAGTTTATGGAGGGTAGAACGTGGGAGTATGGAGTCACACCATTCTCGCATATGCTGCCAGCGTTCTCAGTCACCTCACGACTCATCGACGGATCCACGTGGAGCTAGGCCAGGGCATCTTTGAGATACAAAGGTACATAGTGGCAGAACTGCTTACACCGCCAGACAACCATCAGCGCTGCGCTTTCTGCCCTCGGGACAAGGCAATTGGAGTATCAACTAAAGGAGCACGACAGCATCATTGGAAAAATTGTCTTCGGCCAATGCTCGTCATGTGATTTCTCTAATCTAAATCAAGATCAACCCAAGCGTCTGTGGCGTGTGTACAACGTTCCAGAACCAAAACAGAAAGGGACGGCTTATGACTTTTTCTATTACTGACCTTCAACATTGATGTCATTTCTCAATAAATCGTTCTTTGTTTACAGCTTAACTAGTTGGGTGTGCAACGTGTATTAAGGAGGATTAGCCCGTGTGGCTTTATCAATAAGAGGCAGGATGGGTGGGGTAGAATGTAGCGCTATATAAACACGATCACTGCCAAATTTGCCTTTGCTTTTATACTGCGAGAACCAGTCTTCGAATCCTGGCATTATCCAAATTCTCCTGACAAAACAATCTTCAAACCGTATCGACTTCCATAAGTGGTGATCAGAAAAATCAAGCAATTAAACGCTGAATTACTAACAAGTCGATCCATGATTGACTGCTCATTGTACAATAGTGTGTTAATCTAATTTGCTACCTCCCTTCGTTTAAAAAGCCTCTTCGGAACCTAGATTTCTGACCATTGTGATTGATCCTCCCTTGCTCTCCAATCTTTTCTGTTGCTTGACGTCTCTCTCTCTCTCTCTCTTGCGCTCAACTGCACGAAGCGTGCTGTAAAAATGTAAACTGTTGAAGAGCCCCTCGACACTTCCCGTCCAAATCCACACCTTAGTAACGGCCACTCGAGGGAGATACCAGAGGAACGCTACTCCAGAAAGGAGGACAGAGAGGGGAGAAAATTGGCAACAGGAACAGAGCGGAGACAAACAGTATTGATACAAACACAACTGCTGTCGAATCAGAGAATTTTACAGGAGGCGGCCATTTGGCCCATCTTGCCCGTGCCGGCCAAAAAAGAGCTATCCAGCCTAATCCCACTTTCCAGCTCTTGGTCTGTAGCCCTGTAGGTTACGACACTTCAAGTGCATATCCAAGCACTTTTTAAATGTGATGAGGGTTTCTGCCTCTTCCACCCTTTCAGGCAGTGAGTTCCAGACCCCCACCACCCTCTGGGTGGAAACATTTCTCCTGAACTCCCCTCTCATCCTTCTACCAATTATTTTAAATCTTTCCCCACTGGTTATTGACCTCTCTGCTAAGGGAAATAGGTCCTTAAGGTCCACTCAATTTGCACAAACACTGTCACAACTTCTGTGACACAGTGTTTGTAAGAACTGCCATGACAGTGTTTGGCAACAGAAACAGAACAAACAGTATTGATACACAACTGCTGTGACAGTGTTCACCCAGAGGGCAGTGCAAATCCATTGGCAGGATAGGCGCACCAACGTCAGTGTTCTCGCTCAGGCCAACATCCCCAGCATCGAAGCTTTGACCACGCTCGATCAGCTCCGATGGACGGGCCACATCGTCCACATGCCCAATACGAGACTCCCAAAACAAGCGCTCTACTCGGAGCTCCGACACAGCAAGAGAGCCCCAGGTGGGCAGAGGAAATGCTTCAAGGACACCCTCAAAGCCTCCTTGAAAAAGTGCAACATCCCCACCGACATCTGGGAATTCCTGGGCCAAGACCGCACAAAGTGGAGGAGAAGCATCCGGGAAGGCGTCGAACACCTCGAGTCTCTTCGCCGGGAGCAAGCGGAAGCCAAGCGCAAACAGCGAAAGGAGCGCACGTCAACCCAAGTACCCCACCCACCCGCCCCTTTAACCACCGTCTGCCCCACCTGTGACAGAGACTGTAGGTCCCGCATTGGACTCATCAGTCACCCGAGAACTCATTTTTAGTGTGGAAGCAAATCATCCTCGGTTCCCAGGGACTGCCTAAGGGGGTGGGGGTCTGGAACTCACTGCCTGAAAGGGTGGTAGAGGCAGAATCCCGCATCACAGCATCAAGCATCGCATAAAACCGACTGAAAAACAAAAGCTTAAATTCTTTATTGCAAAATATATTACGATACAGTTTGTGTTTTTCAATGTATTGCAGTCAGTGCAGGGTGACAACAATTGTTAAGGTGCACAAGGAGTTCCTCAGCAGGCAGGATCTTGATCAGAGTATAATGACTGGGTTACCAGCCTGGTCGTTCGATTTAGGCAGAAACAATTCACGAAATTTCAGCTTCTTTTTCTTCATCTACAACCTGGCAACGAAATAAAGCAGGAATTAAACACATCGTTCCTTCGTCGTTTAATATTAGTTTTTTTTATTGGCCGGGCCGGGGGGGGCGGGAGATAGTTAATCAACTTGTTCAGTGCGAAACAGGATAGGGCTGGAAATGGAATAGCTCCACTATATACACACACACACATATCTCCACTACGTGCAATCTCCCAGATTAGAGAAAGAACTCTCAGTTCTGATAAAAGGTCATCGACCTGAACCGTTAGCTCTGTTTCTCTCTCCACAGATGCTGTCTGACCTGTAGAGTGTTTTCCAGCACGTTATGTCTTTATTTTGCAATTATTTAGCTCTTTTCACAGCCTCAGGACATCCCAAAGAGCTTCCCAAAAAAGTACTTTTTGAAGTGTAGTCACTGTTGTAATGTAGGGAAATGTGGCAGCCAATGTGCGCACAGCAAGCTCCCACAAACAGCAATTTAAAAAATTGACCAGATAATCTGTTTTGGTGATGTTGATTGAGGGATAAATGTTGGCCAGGACACTGGGGACAACTCTCCTGTTCTTCTTCGAATAGTGTCATGGGATTTTTTTTTAATATATGCACCTGTAGGGTCTCGGTTTAACTTCTCATCCGAAAGACGGCACCTCCGACAGTGCAGCGCTCCCTCAGCACTGCACTGGAGTGTCAGCCTATATTATGTGCTTAAGTCTCTGGAGTAGGGTTTGAACCCACAACCTTCTGACCCACTGAGCGAAGGCTCACACCCATGACTTTGGTTCCATGACATTGCCTGAATGAACATACTGTGAACCAAGTCCTAAAACATCTCAGTCTTGAATATACTCCACGACTGAGCATCAACAGCCTTCTGAGGTAGAGAATTCCAAAGATTCACAACCCTTTGAGTGAAGAAATTTCTCCTCATCTCAGTCCTAATCCTGAGACTATGCCCACTATTTCTAGACTCCCCAACCAGGGGAAACAGCCTCTCAGCATGTAAAGTCACTGCTAAACTTAATTGTCCACAATTTGGTGCCGAAACCACAACCGATCACTCAATCCAACCCAACACAGGTCAGGAGGACAACTGCCAAGCTACTTTGTGGGTTGATACTTTGGCATCTAATAAGAATTTTGTCAGAGGTCATGCCTGTGATTTTCTCTCAACACCTACAAGTCATACAAAAGCAAAATACTGCGGATGCTGGAAATCTGAAATAAAAATAAAAAATGCTGGAAATACTCAGCAGGTCAGGCAGCATCTGTGGCACTTTACAGCCTTCTGGACTCTACATCGAGTTCAACGATTTCAGACCATAACCTCCGCTCCTATTTTTTCACATGGCAGCTGTTGATTATTTTGCTTTCCCCATTTACACCTCTTTTAGACTCATCTTTTGTTTCTTTATTTATCCCATTACCACCCCCTTTTGCCTCACACCATAATCCCTTTTGTCATTTAATCTCTCCTGCCGTCCACCCTATCACAGACAAATATCGCACCACCACACCTACGCTGCGAGTATGCAGTCTCCAGAGACATGCCAATCCAGGCCGACTTGAACAACCTACCACCAACCCGTCTCAAATCTAGGCGGCCATTTTGGACCGTCGCCAAAGCCCTTCAGCGATCTCCCCTCAGCCTGATGACCAATGGCGAAATGCTTGGAACTACTGTGACATACGGAATGGATTCCTTATAGAGGACCCCACAGTACAACCTGAAGGATCAAACCTTCCTCGCAAACAGTGGACAACCATCAACCACCTCAGAACCGGTCATGGTAGATGCTGCCACCTTCTCCATAGATGGAAGATTAAAGCATCCCCATCATGCGACTGTGGAGCTCCTAATCAGACCCTGGAGCAGATCATTGCACACTGCCCTCAGAGGAAATTCACAGGCAGCCTACAAGATATCCACGCTGTTACACCGGAAGCTTTGACCTGGATATCTGGCTTAGATATTGACATTTGATTCGCCCGTATCCTGAGACTGTGACCCCTCGTTCTAGAGCCCCCCCCCGCAGCCAGGGGAAACATCCTCCCTGCATCCAGTCTGTCTAGCCCTGTCAGAATTTTATACATTTCAATGAGATCCCCTCTCATTCTTCTAAACTCTAGTGAACACAGGCCTTTTCTTACACAAACCTCTATCCTTTGGAGATCCACTCACACTGGCCACTTCCTCCGGGCCAGAGCTGCTCAAAACTCAAGCTCAAAGTAGCTCTGTCGCCTCCCATTGATTAACCAGCTCAGAGTAGCTGTGAGGTGACTTACCTTGACAATTTACCCTCCCTTACAGTTGGAAGCACTGACAGAACACAAGTACTCATTAGTGACCCACCTCCAGCAGTGACTTTAGACGCTGAGAGGTTGTTCCCCCTGGCTGGAGAGTCTAGAACTGGGGGGCATAGTCTCAGGATAAGGCGGTGGCCATTCAGGACTGAGATTAGGAGGAATTTCTTTGATCAGAGGGTTGTGAATCTTTCGAATTCTCTACCCTCATAGGGCTGTGGATGCTGAGCCGTTGAGTGTATTCGAGGCTGAGGTTGATAGATTTTTGGACTCTAAGGAAATCAAGGGATATGGGGATAGTGCAGGAAAGTGGAGTTGAGGTAGAAGATCAGCCATGATCTTATTAAATGGCGGAGCAGGCTAGAGAGGCCGAATGGCCTACTCCTGCTCCTATTTCTGATGTGAACATTTCCCACCACATACAGGCTGCTTTCCAGAAGTCTTAATGTCGATCCACAAGCTGCCCAAACGCACAGCTGGCAGGAAGTACGTACAATCTGACCATAAGAACATAAGAAATAGGAGCAGGAGTCGGCCATTTGGCCCCTCGAGCCTGCTCCGCCATTTAATGAGATCATGGCTGATCTGATCTTGGGCTCAGTTCCATTTCCCTGCCCGCTCCCCATAACCCATCACTCCCTTATTGTTCAAAAATCTCTCTATCTCCACCTTAAATATATTTAATGACCCAGCCTCCACAGCTCTCTGGGGCAGAGAATTCCACAGATTTACGACCCTCTGAGAGAAGAAATTCCTCCTCATGTCAGTTTTAAATGGGTGACCCTTTATTCTGAAACTATGCCCCTGAGTTCTAGATTTCCCCATGAGGGGAAACATCTTCTCTGCATCTACCTTGTCGAGTCCCCTCAGTATTTTATATGTTTCAATAAGATCACCTCTCATTCTTCTAAATTCTAATGAGTATAGGCCCAACCTGTTCAACCTTTCTTCATAAGTCAACCCCCTCATCTCTGGAATTAACCTAGTGAATCGTCTCTGAACTGCCTCCAATGCAAGTATATCCTTCCTTAAATAAGGAGACCTAAACTGTACGCAGTACTCCAGGTGTGGTCTCACCAATACCCTGTACAGTTGTAGCAGGACTTCCCTGCTTTTATATTCCAACCCCCTTGCAATAAAGGCCAACATTCCATTTGCCTTCCTGATTACTTGCTGTACCTGCATGCTAACTTTTTTGTGTTTCATGCACAAGGACCCCCAGGCCCCTCTGTACCGCAGCATTTTGTAGTCTCTCTCCATTTAAATAATAATTTGCTTTTTTCTTTTTCTTACCAAAGTGGATAACCTCACACTTTCCCACATTATACTCCATCTGCCAACACCCACAGTACATATATATATATATATATATATACACACACACACACACGTGTATCTTCAATTGCCTCTACCTGTTCAACGCCTTCGACCTCTGGAACATAGAACTGCAGCATGTTTTGAATTCCACTCTTCAAAGTCACGATGGAGCTGGGACAGCTTGTGCAGGAACCCTGCAGCATCAACTTCACAATGCCATCCTCAAACCCTTTGTAAATCACGTCACCCCCGTCCTCTTGAACTGTGGGCCTGATAGTTAAAGGCGGGGCGGGGGGGGGGGGGGAAGTGCAAAAGAGAAAGAACAGTCAAGACACTTTAGCCACAACCTAGACTATCATCGAGATTCTAACAAGGATTGAGCTTCACTTTGCATTAGGCCAGTTCTCCTCAAGCTAGAATAAGCCAAAAAGAACTTACTATTTTTTTTTTACCCTGAGGCTGAATAGTTAATTTTATTACGCATTCATCATTTCGATTTTAAACATTAGTGGTCTTTGCAGATTCTAGAACCTTAAGAGTCCATGATCAGCCGAGCAGTGTACGCCCCTCAGGAAAGGCACTTCACTCTTCGAGAGGTGGGACGGGCAGAGAGAGAGAGAGAGAGAGAACTGAGAACGTGGCTGCCACCTAGTGGCTCACAGGTTTCTTGGTAATGCAGCAGAGGAAAGTGATTGAAGATAAACTGGAATGGAGAAAGCGAACTACAAAGTATTTGCAGCACAGAAACAGGCCCGTGCGGTGTTTATGCTCCACACGAGCCTCCTCCCACCCTTCCTCATCTTCTTAGGCAGTCCCTCGGAACCGAGGATGACTTGCTTCCACACTAAAAATGAGTTCTCAGGTGACTGATGAGTCCAATGCGGGACCTACAGTCTCTGTCCCAGGTGGGGCAGACGGTGGTTGAATGGGTGGGTGGGGTGCTTGGGTTGACGTGCGCTCCTTCCGCTGTTTGCGCTTGGCTTCCGCTTGCTCCCGGCGGAGAGACTCGAGGTATTCGGCGCCTTCCCGGATGCTTCTCCTCCACTTTGTGCGGTCTTGGGCCAGGGATTCCCAGGTGTCGGTGGGGATGTTGCACTTTTTCAAGGAGGCTTTGAGGGTGTCCTTGAAGCGTTTCCTCTGCCCACCAGGGGCTCTCTTGCCGTGCCGGAGCTCCGAGTAGAGCGCTTGTTTCTCATCTAACCCCATCAACATATCCTTCTATTCCTGTTTAATTAGCCTCCCCTTAAATGTATCTACGCTATTCGCCTCAACCACTCCCTGTGGTCGCGAGTTCCACATTCTCACCACTCTCTGGGTAAAGAAGTTTCTCCTGAATTCCCTATTGTATTCATTAGTGACTCTCTTATACTTACGGCCCCTAGTTCTGGTCACTCCCGCAAGTGGAAACATCTTCTCTACATCTATCCTATCGAACCCTTTCATAATCTTAAAGACCTCTATCAGCTCACCCCCTCAGTTCGTAGTCCCTAGACATCCTGATGTTCATCCCTACGTTATCTTCATAATCTAAGTGCTCCAGCTACTTCTGTGGAACATTGACGCGCTTTCCATTCCAGTGCCAGTGTCAGGAGAATGGTGCTGGTGTTCCAGATTCGCAGGGCCACTTTCCACTGTTTATATTGCTACCTGCTGCTGCTGAGGCAAACTAAATTTGCAGTAATAGTGTGGAGGACAAATTCACAGAATGTATGCAAGATAGTTTTCTAGGTCAGTATGTTGAGGAACCAACTAGGGAACAGGCTATTTTAGATCTAGTATTGTGCAATGAGAAAGGGTTAATTAATAACCTTGTCGTAAAGGGGCCTTTCGGGAAGAGTGATCATAATATGATAGAATTTTATATTGAATTTGAAACTTGTTTAGTTAAATCTGAAACTAAGGTCTTAAATCTAAACAAAGCAAACTACGTAGGTATGAGGGGCAAGTTGGCTAAGGTAGATTGGGAAACTACATTAAAAGGTATGACGGTAGACAAGCAATGGCCAGCATTTAAAGAATTAATACATCATTTACAACAAATATACATTCCTTTAAGGCACAAAAACCCCACAGGAAAAGTGGTCCAACCGTGGCTAACAAGAGAAGTTAAAGATAGTATTAGATCAAAGGAAGAGGCTTATAATGTTGCCAAAAAGAGCAGTAAGCCTGAGGATTGGGAGGATTTTAGAATTCAACAAAGGAGGACCAAGAAATTGATAAGGAAAGAGAAAAAAGAATGAGAGTAAATTAGCAAGAGACATAAAAACAGATTGTAAACGTTTCTATAGGTATGTAAATAGGAAGAGATTAGCTAAAATAAATGTGGGCCCATTAGAGGCAGAGACAGGAGAAATTTTAACGGGCGATAAGGAAATGGCAGAGACTTTAAACAAATACTTTGTATCTGTCTTCACAGTAGAGGACATAAAAAACATTCCAGAAATAATGGGGAAGCAAGGGTCTAGAGAGAATGAGGAACTTAAAGAAATCAGTATAAGTAAAGACATAGTAGTGGAGAAATTAATGGGACTAAGTGGTGACAAATCCCCTGGACCTGACGACCTGCATCCTGGGGTTTTAAAAGAGGTAGCTGCAGAGATAGTGGATGCGCTGGTATTAATCTTCCAGAATTCCCTAGATTCGAGAACAGTCCCCAAGGATTGCAAGGTAGCAAACATAACCTCGCTATTTAAAAGAGGAAGAGAAAAAACGGGGAACTATAAGCCAGTTAGTAGGCAAAATGCTCGAATCTGTTATTAGGGACGCAGTAACAGGGCACTTAGAAAATCATAATATGTTTGTGCAGAGTCAACACGGTTTTATGAAAGGGAAATCGTGTTTGACAAATCTGTTAGAGTTTTTTGAAGATGTAACGAGTAGGATGGATAAGGGGGAACCAGTGTATTTGGATTTTCAAAAAGCATTCGATAAGGTGCCACACAAGAGGCTATTAAACAAAATTAGGACTCATGGTATTGGGGGTAATATATTAGCATGGATTGAGGATTAATTAATGGACAGAAAACAGAGAGTAGGAATAAATGGTTCAGGTTGACAGGCTGTAACTAGCGGGGGTACCGCAAGGATCAGTGCTTGGGCCTCAGCTATTTACAATCTATATTAATGACTTAGATGAAGGGACTGAGTGTAACATTTCCAAGTTAGCTGATGATACAAAGTTAGGTGGGAAAGTAAGCTGTGAGGAGGACGCAAAGAGGTTGCAGAGAGATATAGACAGGTTGACTGAGTGGGAAAGAACATGGCAAATGGATTACAATGTTGGGAAGTGTGAAGTCATCCACTTTGGTAGGAAAAACAAAAAAACTATATTTTTTGAATGGTGAGAGACTGGGAAATGTTTGCACTCAGAGGGACCTGGGAGTCCCTGTACATGAATCACAGAAAGTTAACATGCAGGTACAGCAAGCAATTAGGAAAGCAAATGGTATGTTAGCTTTTGTTACAAAGGGATTAGAGTATAAGAGTAAATAAGTCTTGCTGCAATTAAACAGGATATTGGTGAGGCCACACCTGGAGTACTGTGTACAGTTCTGGTCTCCTTACCTAAGGAAAGACATACTAGCCTTAGAGGGAGTGCAGCGAAGGTTCACCAGACTGATTCCAGGGATGAGGGGATTGTTCTATGAGGAGAGATTCAGTAGACTAGGCCTATATTCCTGAGAGTTTAGAAGAATGAGAGGTGATCTAATTGAAACATATAAAATTCTTAAGGGGCTTGACAGGGTTAATGCTGGGAAAATGTTTCCCCTAGCTGGGGAGTCTAGAACTCGGGATCACAATCTCAGAATAAAGAGTCGGCCATTTAGGACTGAGATGAGGAGAAATTTCTTCACTCAAAGGGTTGTGAATCTTTGGAATTCTCCACCCGAGAGAGCTGTGGATGGTCAGTCGTTGAGTATATTTGAGGCAGAGGTCGATAAATTTTGGGGAACAAAGGGAATTAAGGGATATGGGGATAGTGCGGGAAGGTAGAGTTGAGGTAGAAGATCAGCCATGATCTTGATGAATGGTGGAGCAGGCTCGAAGGGCCAATGGCCTATTCCTGCTCCTATTTCTTATGCTCTTCTACCATTGCTGCCACCAAAACAAGCTGAGTGGGCAGTTTATATCGTCTAACCTCAGCCAACTGTGAGTGAACCACAGGAGCGCAAGAATATAGGTGTGTAGTTACATTGTTTTAATTGTCATGATGCGGAGATGCCGGTGTTGGACTGGGGTGGACAAAAATGAGAAGTCGCACAACACCAGGTTATAGTCCAACAGTTTTATTTGAAATCACAAGCTTTCGGAGCTGTTGCTCCTTCGTCGGGTGAAGTAAAGAGATACAGAATCGCCAAAGCATATATAGATAGAGAACAATGCATGTGTACCTTACAATGGTAGTCGTCTACCATTGTAAGGTACACATGCATTGTTCTCTATCTATATATGCTTTGGCGATTCTGTATCTCTTTACTTCACCCGACGAAGGAGCAACAGCTCCGAAAGCTTGTGATTTCAAATAAAACTGTTGGACTATAACCTGGTGTTGTGCGACTTCTCATTTTTGTTTTAATTGTGTCAGCCGTGGCTCAGTTGGTAGCACTCTCGCCTGTGAATCAGAAAGTCGTGGGTTCAAGTCCAACGTTCCGTTTAAGCTGCACGGCCGCACCGCGCTCTGCAGCTCCCGCGCAAGTTGGTGAGCTGCCTTTTAAATAGGGAAAACTACGCATGCACGGTATTCTGAAAAAATTAAAGGGAACATTGTTCACGTCCCACTCCAGAGACTTGAGCACAAAAGTCTAGGCTGACACTCCCAGTGCGGTGCTGAGGGAGTGCTGCACCATCGGAGGTGCCGTCTTTCGGATGAGACGTTAAACTGAGGCCCCGTCTGCTCCCTCAGGTGGACGCAAAAGATCCCACGGCACCATTTCGAAGAAGAGCAGGGGGAGTTCTCCCTGGTGTCCTGGTCAATATTTACCCCTCAACCGAAATCACTAAAACAGATTATCTGGTCATTATCACATTGCTGTTTGTGGGAGCTTGCTGTGCTCAAATTGGCTGCCATGTTTCCCACATTACAACAGTGACTACACTTCAAAAGTTCTTCATTGGCTGTAAAGCGCTTTGGGACGTCCTGAGGTCGTGAAAGGCGCTATAGAAATACAAGTCTTTCTTTCTATTACAGAACAGCCAATGTAGGCAGAATTAGTTTGAACAGTATCTTATCTGTTGATCACCATGATACTCCAGGACAAAAGATATAGTTCGAGAAAAGCAACAAAAGAAGTAAAGGTTGCTGAGACAACAATGGAACAGGATATTGACCAGGATATGGCCCCTATGATTGAGTGTTTGTGTGTGTGTGTCCAGCAATCTGCTCGATGACCCGAGGGTCATAAATCACCCAACCAAGTTAAACGCAGCAAGAGTTAGACAATGAATGCTCAGTTAGGAACATACAGCTACCTTCGCGGTGCGGTACCGTGAACGGCCTGGACAGGCTCACCATTCCTGGGAAGCTCTTTACATGCAAGTTTCTAGACGTAGGACTGGGTGTACTGCTCTGTGTGCAGTCTTAAGGTGAATGTTTTTGAAACAGTAATAAATTCACAAACCTGTTATTAAAAGGATAAGGATTAACCCAACAGTGAGCATCATCAATTGCAGTTTTTAAACACCTTCCGACTGGGTGCATTCTTGATTCACGTCAAGCAATAGGTGAGGAAAGGGGCAGTCTTCACTTGCTCCATTTTGGTTTGATCATTGTGAACATCAGTGAATAAAATTAGTTTTACATAAAGAATGTACATTTCACTAGAAGACAGACAGAAAGACAGACTTGCATTTATGTAGCGCCGTTCACGACCTCAGAACGTCCCAAAGCGCTTTACAGCCAATGAAGTACCTTTGAAGTGTAGTCACTGTTGCAATGTAGGAAACGTGGCAGCCAATTTGTGCACAGCAAGCTCCCACAAACAGCAATATGATAATGACCAGATAATCTGTTCTTAGTGATGTTGATTGAGGGATAAATATTGGCCAGGACACTGGGGAGAACTCCCCTGCTCTTCTTCGAAATAGTGGCCGTGGGATCTTTTACGTCCACCTGAGAGGGCAGACGGGGCCTCGGTTTAACGTCTCATCCGAATGATGCCATCTCCGACAGTGCAGCGCTCCCTCGGTACCGCACTGGAGTGTCAGCCTAGATTTTTGTGCTCAAGTCTCTGGAGTGGGACTTGAACCCACAACCTTCTGACTCAGAGGCGAGAGTGCTACCCACTGAGCCACAGCTAACAGACAGCGAGCCTGAACCAGAAAACCATTTGCTTCTGGTTAGTGTAAAAAGGCCCCCACTGTTCACCAGCTGCAACCATGCTCAGTACTTGACTGTTCTTGATAGAGAAATGAAGTTAAAAACATGCACTGTGATTTACTCCCATATTAATATTTGAAGCTCTTTTGGCAGCATTCAACTGGTACTCACCGAATTCTGGTGTCCAACAACTCCTTAATTATGGCTACAATTTCATCATCCTCCTCCGAAGCAGCTAAAAGCACAGGGGAAAACTTAAGTGTTCTGACAAAATCCTTGATGAGCAATACACTGAATTACTTAAAAAGTTGTGTCTCTATTCTGTGGGTCAATTACTTATTATTAAAATTAGAATAAGACAAGGTCACACAGCAAGACCTGAATGAGAAGGCGTGGAACTAACTTGCTCCCACACCTCGGTCACTGCCTCTTCTGATTGGTTGGGGAACCTGGTCTCCTCTGATCATTCTGACAAGAGTTGGCATCTGTGATACCTCGGATGTCAAGTTCCTGACCTTGGTTGATCAGGGAACATGTACTTCATCTAAAGGAGTCACGGATGCCAACTCTCGTTGTAATACTCCGTAGTGGAGTGTGTGTTAGGCAACCGGAGTTCGTTTTTTAATGCAAGACGCGATTTCAATTTACATCTGAACTGTTTAAACCGTGATGCAGCGGCATACAGCTACCACTGCCCTTACAGCAGCTGGCAAACGTCACGGTAACCCTGAAATGAGACTGTAAGTCAGCTCCAGTTACACATTGCTTGTCTAACATCTGACCTAACTCGAGGATTGCTCTCATCAGTCCTAAATCAAAAACATGCCACGATATATTGACAGCAAATCTGTAACAAAATCCGCTTTGCAGCAGCTGATTTAATCCTCTTTGCTTCCAAACCCCTAGGCTGGTCCACGTAACGACTACTCCCTCATCTACCTCGTCTTCTCTCCAACTCCTCAACCCTTTGCCGTGCCTGCATTATGGGCCTTGGTATCTCAAATTAAAATAAATTCTCTCTCAATGCTTCAGTCAAGCTCACATTCATTGCCAGGCAACAGCGTGCTTTTATGTGCTGGTAACCGAGTGTGAGGCGATCCCCCTTCCGCTGTGGACAGGCAGCAGGTTGGAGGATGCCCGCAACTGCGATATCCTCTCAGTTCTGGTATCATCCTTGTGAATCTTTTCTGCATCTTCTGCAGTGCCTCTGTATCCTTTTTATAATATGGAGACCAGAACTGTGCAAGGTGCTCCAAGCGTGGTCTAACCAAGGTTCGATACAAGTTTAACATAACTTCTCCGCTTTTCAATTCTATCACACTAAAAATGAACCCCAGTGCTTGGTTTGCATTTTTGTGGCCTTATTAACCTGCGTCGCTACTTTTAGTGATGTGTGTATCTGTACCCCCAGATCCCTCTGCTCCTCTACTCCATTCGGACTCTTATTTTCCAACTACAGTAAACTCTTGTTTAAACGGCACTTAATCATCCGGAATACTTTAATAACCAGCAAAATAGATAGCCGGTAATCTTGCCGAATCCAACCAGCGCTCGTTTTGCCGAGTCCGAGTTAGTCAGTGGTTTTTTTATTTTTGTTTGTGTTAAAAATTGCCTTGGTAGGTATACCTCTCTGTTATCCAGAATTTTTCATCAACCGGCACCATCCTGGTCCCATAGGTGCCGGATAAGAAAGAGTTTACTGTATATTGAAATTAATTTGCCACGATACTAGATTCATGTTTTGTCCCATCGGTGTCCGCCTTGGGGGCACAAGGGGTGAAATTTGTGAGGTAACCATTTCCCCCTTTCCTCTGAATATCCGGCTTTCTGACACAGATTGGTATCATTTGCAGACTATGTTTTCGAGATGGCGAGCTGTTTTGACAGAGTAGATTGAGAAAAATTACTCCCTCTGGCGAGTGGGTCAATAACTCGAGGTCACAGGTTCAAAATCATTGGCAAAAGATCGAGAGGGGAGATGAGGAGAATTTTTTTTCCCACTCGGGATCTGGAACGCTCGACCTGAAAAGGTGGTGGAAGCTGATTCCACCGATAATTTTAAAAGGGAGTTGGACGGGTTCTTGAGGATGAGGAACTCACAGGGTTACGGACAAAAAGCGGGGGGTGTGGGACTGAGCACGACTGCTCTTTCAAAGAGCCAGCACAGGCACGACGGGCCGAATGGCCTCCTCCTGTGCTGTAAGCTTCTATGGTTCTATGTTCCACTCGCACTGAATTCCAGGTGGCTCACAGTTAACATAATTTACTGCTGTACATGATCTGTAAAGTCACTCAGACAGGTCTTCTTCAGGCAAAGTTGTCTGCAAAGCGTTTAATTATTAAGCCTTAGCCACAATCCAAACTCACTAATGCAAGTCCTCATTTCAGACAGCGCGAGCGTCTGTATTTAAAGATCACTTGGAAATAAAGTTCTCAACATTGCAAATAGGGGCAGCAGTAGTGGTGCTGAATTGGGGTCTAGTGGTTGGGTCTGGGCGAGGAAAAGCAAATTGGCCAAGGTTTGTGCTCCTGATCTCTATCCAGTGAGCCTTGGAAAGTGAGTGGACGTTTCACGAGGGCAGGATTTGGTTTGGGTGGAATGCCTTCCTGTCCCCACGGTCAAAAAGCCTGCTGCACCTCGCCGTCTAGGTTTATGGATGTTGGGCACTTGGACCAGCCACCCGTGTAACCGTATCCCAGCTGGAGTCTGTGCTTTCAGGAAGAGTAGGGGTGGGAGAGGGAGATGAAGATTAGGGGAGTATTTCTTTACCCAGACAGTGGTGAGAATGTGGAACTTGCTACCACAAGGAGTGGTTGAGGCGAATAGTATAGATACATTTAGGGGGAAGTTAGATAAGCACATGAGGGAGAAAGGAATAGAAGGATATACTGATGGAGTGAGATGAAGAGGGGTGGGAGGAGGCTCGTGTGGAGCATGAACCAGTTGGGCTGAATGGCCCGTTTCTGTGCTGTAAAGTCTATGTAACAGACACTGCACTCAGGAACGAAGTCCTGGTTGAGATTTGCTGGACACAGTTCTTGTGCTGAACCTTTTGTGTGTGTGTGCGCGCGCGCTGACGCATTCAATCTCCTCAACCACAAACAGCCGGTACCTGTAACAGTCGCACAGCCTGTAGCATCCTCCAAACAACTGAAATGTGAGGAAGCGGAGTTGGATGCCTATTTTAATTGACCCACACATAAATGGCGACAAGATTTGGATGTTGCAGTGTTTTCAACAGGTTTTGTTTTGAAACGATGCCTCCAACCTCTTGCCTGTAAGCATAGGAACAGGAGGAGGCCATTTAGCCCCTCGAGCCTGTCCCGCCATTCAACGAGATCATGGCTGATCTGTGACCTAACTCCATTTACCCGCCTTTGCACCATATCCCTTAATACCTTTGGCTAACAAAAGTCTTTCAATCCCAGAGTTAAAATTAACAACTGAGATATCATCAACTGCTGTTTACAAACTTCTACCACCCTTTGTGTGTAGAAGTGTTTACTAGCTTCACTCCTGAAAGGTCTGGCTCTAATCTTTAGGCTCTGTCCCCTAGTCCTAGACTCCATAACCAGTGGAAATAATTTCTCTCTATCGATCCAATATTCTGGGCTCACTTATCTTTACCATTTCATGCTTCATATACCTCAATGAGGATCCTTCCCCCCCCCCCCCCCCCCCACCACACCACCTGCTAAGCAGCTTCGCCAAATAATCTTTAAGTGCTTCAATAATGAGCTAACTGATGCCAATGTGGTGAGAGGCTGGTGAGACCAGTGTCCAAAACAAACACCAGAAGGTCAAGGGCAGCAGGCGCATGGGCACACCACCACCTAAATTAAAGCTAGTATTAAGTCAAAGGAAGAAGCTTATAAAGTTGCCAGAAAAAGCAGTCAGCCTGAGGATTGGGATCTTTTTTAGAAATCAGCAATGGGGGACCAAGAAATTGATAAAGAAAGGGAAAATGGAATATGAGCATAAACCAGCGAAAAATATAAGAACGGATTGTAAAAGCTTCTACAGGTATGTGAAAAGGAAAAGACTGCCGAAGGTAAATGTAGGTCCTTTACAGTCAGAGACGGGAGAATTTATAATGGGGAATGAGGAAATGGCAGAGAAATTAAATAAATACTTTGTTTCTGTCTTCACGGAGGAAGATACAAAAAACCTCCCAGAAATACGAGAAAACCAAGGGTGTGGCGAGAATGAGGAACTTAAAGAAATTATTATTAGTAAAACAACAGTATTAGCAAAATTAATGGGACTAAAAGTCAATAAATCCCAAGGACGGGATGACCTACATCCTAGGGTTTTGAAAGAGGTGGCCATTGGGATAGTGGACGCATTGGTTGTCATCTTCCAAAATTCTATAGATTCTGGAACGGTTTCTGCAGATTGGAGGATAGCAAATGTAACCCCGCTATTTAAGAAAGGAGGGAGAGAGAAAACGGGGAACTACAGACCTGTTAGCCTCACATCAGTAGTTGGGGAAATGCTGGAATCTATTATAAAGAATGCAATAACTGGGCACTTAGAAACTAATAGTAAGATTGGGCAGAGTCAACATGGATTTATGAAAGGGAAATCCTGTTTCACAAACCTATTGGACTTCTTTGAGGATGTAACTAGTGGAGTAGGCAAAGGGGAACCGGTAGATGTGGTATATTTGGATTTTCAGAAGGCCTTCGATAAGGTCCCACACAAGAGGTTGGTGAACAAAGTTAGGGCACAGGGAATTGGGGGTAATATACTAGCATGGATTGAGAATTGGTTAACAGACAGAAAACAAAGAGTAGGGATAAACGGGTCTTTTTCAGGATGGCAGGCTGTGACTAGTGGGGTACCGCAAGGATCGGTGCTTGGGCCCCAGCTATTCACAATCTATATCAATTATTTGGATGAGGGGACTAAATGTAACATTTCCAAATTTGCTGATGATACAAAGCTAGGTGGCAGTGTCAGTTGTGAAGAGGATGTGAAGAGGCTTCAAAGGGGATCTCAACAGGCTCAGTGAGTGGGCGAGAACATGGCAGATGGAATATAATGTGGATTATTTGTGAAGTTATCCACTTTGGTAGAAAAAACAGAAAGGCAGAGTATTTCCTAAATGGTGAAAGATTGGGGAATGCAGATGCTCAAAGGGACCTGGGTGTCCTTGTACATGAGTCACTGAAAGTGAATGTGCAGGTGCAGCAAGCCATTAGGAAGGCAAATGGTATGCTGGCCTTCATCACAAGAGGATTTGAGTACAGGAGTAAAGAAGTCTTACTCCAATTATATAGGGCCTTGGTGAGACCACACCTGGAGTACTGTCTACAATTTTGCTCTCCTGACCTAAGAAAGGATATACTTGCCATAGAGGGAGTGCAACGAAGGTTCACGAGATTGATTCCTGGGATGGCGGGACTGTTGTATGAGAAGAGATTGAGTAAACTAGGCCTGTATTCTCTTGAATTCAGAAGAATGAGAGGGGATCTCATTGAAGCATACAAAATTATTACAGGGCTTGATAGGGTGGATGCTGGGAAAATGTTTCCCTTGGCTGGGGAGTCTAGAACCAGGGGCCACAGCCTCAGGATAAAAGGTAGGCCATTCAGGACTGAGATGAGAAGAAATTTCTTCACACAGAGGGTGGTGAATCTTTGGAATTCTCTACCCCAGAGGGCTGTGGAGGCTCAGTCATTGGGTATATTCAAAACAGAAGTCGATAGATTTCTGACTAGTAAGGGCATCAAGGGATATGGCGATAGGGCTGTGAATGGAGTTGAGGCAGAAGATCAGCCATGATCTCATTGAATGGCGGAGCAGGCTCGAAGGGCCGAATGGCCTACTCCTGCTCCTATTTCTTATGTTCCACGTTCCCCTCCAAGTCACACACCATCCTGACTTGGAAATATATCGCCGTTCCTTCATCGTCGCTGGGTCAAAATCCTGGAACTCCCTCCCTAACAGCACTGTGGGAGTACCTTCACCACACGGACTGCAGTGGTTCAAGAAGGCGGCTCACTAACACCTTCTCAAGGGCAATTAGGGATCGGCAATAAATGCTGGCCTTGCCCAGCGACGCCCAGATCCGAAGAATTAATATAAAAAAGCAGGAAAAAAAAACCCAGAAAATTTGATTTTCTTTTTAAAAGAAAAAAATCCCAGTAAAATTAAATGAAAATAATTTGTCAATTAATAATGGGTCAAAAGTGGGTGGTTTATAGAAAATACAACTTTCCTGCTCTGATGGAACAAATTCCTCAGGACTTTTAAAAAAAATATTAAAGGGGCTTCACAAGTGCAAGCTTTTGCTGTCGTCGCCAGACAATCTTCCAGGGGCTGGATGGCCTGGTCTCACCTTGGAACTTCTCATACGTTCTTTTACAAAAAAATCTAATATATCATTACAACAGAAGAAATCAAGGAGCAATGTTTTACACAAACTGTAGCAGTGGTCTTCATAAATTTGCCCGAGAGATATAGAATCATAGAAATTTACGGCACAGAAGGAGGCCATTCGGCCCATCGTGTCTGTGCCGGCCGAAAGAGCTCTCCAGCCTAATCCCACTTTCCAGCTCTTGGTCCGTAGCCCTGTAGGTTACGGCACTTCAGGTGCATATCCGAGTACTTTTTAAATGCGATGAGGGTTTCTGCCTCTACCACCCTTTCAGGCAGTGAGTTCCAGACCCCCACCACCCTCTGGGTGAAAAAAGTTCTCAACTCCCCTCTAATCCTTCTACCAATTACTTTAAATCTCTGCCCCCTGGTTATTGACCTCTCTGCTAAGGGAAATAGGTCCTTCCTATCCACTCTATCTAGGCCCCTCATAATTTTATACACCTCGATTAATGCTCCCCTCAGCCTCCTGGGTTCGGTGCTGCTTTGTGGTGACCCAAAACTCGGCTGCCCGTGTCCTAACTCACACCAAGTCCCGTTCGCCCATCACCCCTGTGCTCGCTGACCTACACTGGCTCCCGGTTAAGCAGCGCCTCGATTTCAAAATTCTCATCCTTGTTTTCAAATCCCTCCATGGCCTCGCCCCTCCCTATCTCTGTAATCTCCTCCAGCCCCACAACTCCCGAGATATCTGCGCTCCTCTAATTCTGCCCTCTTGAGTATCCCTGATTATAATCGCTAAACCTTTGGTGGCCGTGCCTTCTGTTGCCTGGGCCCTGAGCTCTGGAATTCCCTGCCTAAACCTCTCTGCCTCGCTACCTCTCTCTCCTCCTTTAAGGCGCTCCTTAAAACCTACCTCTTTGACCAAGCTGTTGGGTCCTCTGCCCTGATTTATCCTATGTGGCTCGGTGTCAAATTTTTGTCTTAAAATACTCCTGTGCAGCACCTTGGGACGTTTTACTACGTTAAAGGCGCTAGATAAATACAATATGTTGTAGTGAATCACTGCTCGCTGAGGGGTTCTGTGCGTGACGAGGCTTCCCGGTCGAGCAGCTCGCGCACCCACCTGTATCAGAGCGCGGAGCTTCATCCGTCACTATAGGGAGGCCAGATGCAAAGAAATCCATCATGGTGGCGTACACATCTGGCTTGAGCAGTTTCCACTCCACGTTGTCGCCTTCCTGGGAACATATGGAATAGAATCATAGACTGATACAGCACAGAAGGAGGCCATTTGGCCCATCGTGCCTGTGCCGGCTCTTTGGTAGAGCTCTCCAATTAATCCCACTCCCCCTGCCCTTTCCCCGCAGCCCTGTGATTTATTTTTCCTTTCGAGTATTTATCCAGTTCTCCTTTGAATTTTACTATTGAATCTGCTTCCACCGCCCTTTCAGGCAGCGCGTTCCAGATCACAACAACTCGCTGTGTAAAAAAAAAAAAATGTTTCCGCATGTCGCCTCTGGTTCTTTTGCCAATCACCTTAAATCTGTATCCTCTGGTTACCGACCCTCCTGCCACTTGTGACACTGTCACGGTAAACTTGACTGAATCTAAAAGTGACCAAATGTACCGACAAGCTTTGAGGGCAAGAGACTAGCTTGGCTAAAATAACATTTGTAAAATAAGTGATGTGCTGCTACTTTTTCCTTCAAAAAGATAAGATCTTGAAAATTCTGAGAGAACCACCAGTCAACAACCCTGCAGATGTGAAAGACGACGACTCTCTCCAATCCTTGGATGTCTGGCCTTGGTTTACTAAGCGTCAAGACAGATAGGGAGACAGAGAGAGACAGAGAGACAGACAGAGAGAGAGACAGAGAGAGAGACAGAGAGAGAGACAGAGAGAGAGACAGAGAGAGAGAGACAGAGAGAGAGAGACAGAGAGAGAGAGAGACAGAGAGAGAGAGAGACAGAGAGAGAGAGACAGAGAGAGAGAGACAGAGAGAGAGAGACAGAGAGAGAGACAGAGAGAGAGAGACAGAGAGAGACAGAGAGAGAGACAGAGAGAGAGAGACAGAGAGAGAGAGAGAGAGAGAGAGACAGAGAGAGAGACAGAGAGAGAGACAGAGAGAGAGACAGAGAGAGAGACAGAGAGAGAGACAGAGAGAGAGACAGAGAGAGAGACAGAGAGAGAGACAGAGAGAGAGACAGAGAGAGAGACAGAGAGAGAGACAGAGAGAGAGAGACAGAGACAGAGAGACAGAGAGAGAGAGACAGAGAGAGAGAGACAGAGAGAGAGAGACAGAGAGAGAGAGACAGAGAGAGAGAGACAGAGAGAGAGGGTGAGGGAGAGAGAGAGAGAGAGAGAGGAAAACCACATTACCCACAGTGTGAAACATGAATGCTGTGGGTCAGTTGCCAAGTTTTGGGGTATAAGTGATATTGGACACTGACATTTGGGGCTACAGTCGATGGTGACCTGGTCAGTTGCCAGTTAAAGTTGGTCATACGTCTAGCCATCGTTGAATTGACCTCTCATGTGGTGAATAATATGTATGTGGTTTTGCTTATAATCACCTGAGCTTAAAGTAAATAATTTTAGATGCTTGCTTGTGATAAGTATATGAATTGAGTACAGTTTGTATTCTGGTAATTACTTGTAACCTCTTGTTGATTTTTTAATTAAAAGAAGCTTCACAGATTCATTGGGTTTTGTGTTGTCTGTTCCGCGGGTCTGAACTCTATAAACTGTCAAGACAATCAGAACATCTTACACACTGCAAACAGTTGCTCCTTATTTACTCTCATCAAAACCCTGCATGATTTTGAACACCTCCGTCAAGTCTGCTCTTGCAGCACGAGTTGTAAGAGGGCAGCAGCACATTTCCTTCTTACCTTGGTGATAGTTATGAAATCAGGCCCGAAGAAAACCCCTTTCACTCCGTCGATTCTGAACAGCTGCCTGCCGAGCAAAAAATAAAACCACTTCAAACACGACGGCAGAACTGCCCCTGCTTATCTGGCCGCGCCGGGTTGTCCTGCAACCAGCCCGGCAACCCTCCGAGAACCCTGCCTTCCACCAAATTCTGGCCTCTTGCCCATCTGCCCCACCCCCCTCCTTCCATACCACCATTGGCGGCCGCGCTTTCAATCATCTGGGCCCCAAGCTCTGAAATTCCCTCCATAAGCCTCTCCACCTCTCTCTCCTCCTTTCAGACGTTCCTTGAAATCTACCTCTTTCCTGTCCTAATGTCTCTTTCTTTGGCTCGGGTGTCAATTTTTGCCTCAATACGCTCCCTTGGGAACGTTTCATTACGTTAAAGACGCTATATAAATGCAATGTTGCTGTTGTTGTCTTTGGTGTACCAATAAAATACGGCCAGTTTCACTCCCCCCCACCCCCAACCTGAAACAGTGCAACTGTCTTCTTAGAAAACATAAAACAGCTTGGAATGGGAAAGTAATTCACATCCACTCCTTCCACAGTTCACGCACGATTGGCTCAGTCATCAACTCGCCTACTCTTGATCTCTGCACGCTCTTTCTGACCCCCATGTCATTCCAGCAGATCTAGTGGTATCCCTAAAACCCTCGAGCCCCTTTTGCAATTCCCGAGATGTGTCTCGAGCTCTCTCACTAACTGTGGCCCAATCCCAGGGCCACCAGGAGGCCTGTCCGTCCGCAACACGATTCTGTTATAAGAACACAAGAAATAGGAGCAGGAGTCGGCCGTATGGCCCCTCGGGCCTGTTCCTCCATTCAATAAGATCGTCTACCTCAACTCCACTTTCCCGCCCGATCCCCCTATCCCTTGGTTCCCTTAGTGTCCAAAAATCTATAAATCTCAGTCTTGAATATACTCAACGACTGAGCATTCACAGCCCTCTGGGGCAGAGAATTCCAAAGATTCACAACCCTCTGAGTGAAGAACTTTCTCATCTCAGTCCTAAATGGCCGACCCCTTATTCAGATTGTGTCCCCTTGTTCTAGACTCACCAGCCAGGGGAAAGATCCTCCTAGCAGCTACCCTATCAAGCCCTTTAAGAATTTTATGGTTCAATTAGATCATCTCTCATTCATAAGAACATAAGAAGTAGGAGCAGGAGTGGGCCATATGGCCCCTCGGGCCTACTCCGCCATTCAATAGGATCATGGCTGATCCGAACCTAGACTCACGTCCACTTCCCTGCCCGCTCCCCATAACCCTTAATTCCCTTATCAGCTAGGAAACTGTCTATCTCCGTTTTAAATTTATTTAATGTCGCAGCTTCCACAGCTCTCTGAGGTAGCAAATTCCATAGATTTACTACCTTCTGAGTGAAGAAGTTTCTCCTCATCTCAGTTTTGAAACGGCAGCCCTTCTTCTAAACTCTCGGGAATATAGGCCCATTCTGCTCAATCTCTCCTCATAGGGCAATCCCCTCATCCCAGCAATCAGTCTGGTGAACCTTCGTTGCACCGCCTCTACAGAAAGTATATCCTTCCTCAGGTAAGGAGACCAAACCTGTACACAGTACTCCAGGTGTGGTCTCACCAGGGCCCTATATAATTTTAGTAAGACTTCTTTACTCTTATCCTCCAACCCCTTCACATCAGAGTTATGTGGAAAGGCTGTGCGTGCACGGCGGTCACAGAGTCACGCTCGTGAATCTAGCTCCGTGCATGGAAGGGCCAAACAAGAAAAGCCGTGTTGCTGGCCTGTGTGAACAGGCTGAGAGCTCAGCCCGCCCGCAGCCAGAGGGAAATAGCTGCCCATCAGCGATCTGCGCAGCCATGCTGTTGCTCATACAGCTCTTAACATGTTACACCGCAAGTTCTTAACATGCCTCCGCAAGATCCTGCAAATCCATTGGCAGGATAGGCGCACCAACATCAGTGTTCTCGCTCAGGCCAACATCCCCAGCATCGAAGCTTTGACCACGCTCGATCAGCTCCGATGGACGGACCACATCGTCCGCATGCCCGATACGAGACTCCCAAAACAAGCGCTCTGCTCGGAGCTCCGACGCGGCAAGAGAGCCCCAGGTGGGCAGAGGAAATGCTTCAAGGACACCCTCAAAGCCTCCTTGAAAAAGTGCAACATCCCCACCGACACCTGGGAATCCCTGGCCCAAGACCGCACAAAGTGGAGGAGAAGCATCCGGGAAGGCGCCGAACACCTCGAGTCTCTTCGCCGGGAGCAAGCGGAAGCCCAGGGCAAACAGCGGAAGCAGCGCACGTCAACCCAAGCACCCCACCCACTCGCCCCTTCAACCACCGTCTGCCCCACCTGTGACAGAGACTGTAGGTCCCGCATTGGACTCATCAGTCACCTGAGAACTCATTTTTAGTGTGGAAGCAAGTCATCCTCGGTTCCGAGGGACTGCCTAAGAAGAAGAAGAAGACACCCTCCCACCCGCCCCCAGGTAAAGAACCAAACCACCTTGTAAGGTGGCACTCCGTGTCCCCACAGGCAAGTTTATCCCCCCCACCCCGCCCTTATATTACAGCTTTGATTCCGACGGCAGTACTGGCTCCACAGGCAGACCGGCAGCCCCGCAGCCCCACAGCAAAAAGCCTGCACCCTTTCCACGCTCTCCTGACTCTCGGGCTTTCCTCTCCACATCTTGCCAAGCCAGCACTGGGCTTCTAAACCCTCTCCCAAAAACCGGCTCCACTTTGCCCAGCGCCCAGGTTTCACCCTTTTAACGGTCCCGTGACCAATACGAGAAGGTAGCGAAGTACTGCACCTGGCCAAGGGGGAACAGAAGGCATTGTGGGGTGCGGAGAAATCCATGGTTCCTGATTCCAGCACCGGACGGCCGGGGATAAACTTCAAGCTGTTTGGGTTTGGTGTGTCCTGGGTCTGAATGAACATGCTTCTTGCTGAAAGAAGGCAACAAGACAATAGATTATCACCGGAGCGATGATCACCTGCTGATCTAATCCCTTTGAATAAAGGCATTCCCTCTCCCTGTGGAAAGGATTGGTGCGCAGCACTACTGTATGGGACGCTTTTATATCTTTTTAAATCCAGTATAATCCTGGATTACGTGCGGCCAGGCAGGAAGGGCAGTGCAGGTAGATGTTGTGCCCCAACTTTGGGAGATCAGGACTGACACAGCCAGTGCAGGTGATCTTTGAGCAGCCGAGTCAACCACTCTCACGCGCCTCCTTGTGGCTGACCACAGAACAGCACTGGCACAGGGGTGGGGTAAAGTGGGGGTTAAAATTGGGACGCGGGCAAGTAGGATTGCTGTGAAATGCACCTTGTATTCTGTAAATAACAGTAAACGGGGGGGTCCTCGCGAATATGGGTACTTTACCGATTCCACTCAACCTTCCAGCTGCAGAAACCAACATCCTCCCAGAAAAGGAACGGTTAGAACACAAGGAGTGTCAGCTGTGGCTCAGTTGGTAGCACCCTCGCCTCTGAGTCAGAAGGTTGTGGGTTCAAGTCCCACTCCAGGGACTTGAGCACAAAAAGCTAAGCTGACGCTCCAGCGCAGTGCTGAGGGAGTGCTGCACTGTCAGAGGTGCCGTCTTTCAGATGAGATGTTAAACCGAGGCCCCGTCTGCTCTCTCAGGTGGCTGTAAAAGATCCCATGGCACTATTTCGAAAAAGAGCAAGGGGAGTTCTCCCCGGTGTCCTGGGGCCAATATTTATCCCTCAATCAACATAACAAAAACCGTTTATCCGGTCATTACATTGCTGTTTGTGGGAGCTTGCTGTGTGCAAATTGGCTGCCGTGTTTCCCACATTACAACAGCGACTACACTCAAAAAGTACTTCATTGGCTGTAAAGCGCTTTGAGACATCCGGTGGTCGTGAAAGGTGCTGTAGAAATACAATACTATATTTTTTTAGGGTTCGAAAGGAGATCCACGATGACAATTAATCGGGGGGAGGCGCAATCAAATTTTGCACCAAGGGTTACAATCAATGTCCCCGCTAAGGTGCGCAGGACTCCAAAAGGTCCCGCGCAGGCCGCTCACTGGCTTTTACATTGGAAATACTGCGCCAGAAGTTTAAAGGGACCGCGCGCATTAAAAGAAATAGGCCGCGCAGAGCAAAGTGCAGCTTACAGGGAACATTGGTTACAATCCCTCCCCCACCCACCCCCCCAAAAATCAAGTCTTTATTACAATTGAATTCAGTTCATATTTAGTTGCAACGATTTGTTCTGCTGCCTGAATCCTTGATCGCCAATGTTTTTATCGTAGCTTTGGATATTCAAACTGCTCAGACTTTTTTTGGGGGGGCAAATGTATTTTTTAAGCCCATATAATCCACTGAAGACAATTTCCTGGCTAAGTCAGTGAACTGTTTCATGGTGAGCTCTACGATCACGCTGGCTGCATGGATGGCAGAGTCCAATAAGATGTAATTATTAAACACTGTGAGGGATCAGAGCTGCCCGGTCAAGTTTCTGGCTCCAGGACACTTGCTGCAGCGCAATCTCATCACAAATCTCTGCTGGAACTATCTTTCCCCTTGGGTTCGCTCCCATTTGAACCGCACGGCCCCAAATCTTACTCCTGCAAACCCTTTCAAGGCTGCACGACACAGGAACTGAAAAGCTCGGGTACCTGGGTTACTGGGAGGGTCAACAGGAAAACCTTGCTTCAATTCTAAAGGGCTAACTGCACGGGAGCCGAGGAGACCAGGTGCATATTACGCAGGTTCAGCCCAACCGACGAGAGCTGTTTAATTTGGAGTCTGCGTTTTTACTGCTCGAGCAGACACAGACAGTCTGTTTCCACTTGCGGGCAAGAGCAAAACTAGAGGCCATCAATATAAGATAGTCACCAAGAAATCAAATAGGAAATTCAGACTAAACGTCTTTACCCAGAGAGTGGTGAGAATGTGGAACTCGCTACCACAGGGAGTGGTTGAGGCGAATAGCATAGATGCATTTAAGGGGTGGTTACATAAGCATATGAGGGAGAACGGACGAGAGGGTTATGCTGATAGAGTTAGATGAGGAAGGACGGGAGGAGGCTCGAGTGGAGCATAAACACCGGTGACGTAAGAAAACTACTAGGCACTTGGTCTAAGCGTTAAACAAAGCTTTAATCAACTGTTTTACAACATGGAGGTCCAGTTGTGTCCTTCACTAGTTCCTGTTAAAGAATGTCCTGTGCAAGCTGGGCCCGTGCCCGAGTATTTATACTCTCCCTGGACAGCGCCACCCGCAGGCCACTCAGTATTATTTCATAAGTCTTTCTTTCATGAATGACAGATTCATGTCAGCCGGCATGGACTGATTGGGCCGAATGGCCTGTTTTCTGTGCCGTATATCCTATGTAATCCTATGGACTGCGTGGGCTCAACACGGCAATGTGGCTGTGTCTGTAAATTAACTGGCGCAAAGCGCCGCCGACAGAGAGTCATTAAAATGCTCAAAGAAAAATATAAAGGTTGGAAAATAATGTCTGAATCTCGGAGAACTCCGACTGCGGGAGCAACGGAGGAGTCGTGAACTGCGCTTTGCTGATAAACACAAAGGACGGAGCCCTTTTCCCGTCACTGTCTTGGCAACATTCAATTAGCTGCTTGGGCTCCATTGCCTTAGCAACACGGAAAGCAAAGTGCGACATTTGAATCGCAGGTCTGCCACGAGACTGGCACGGCGCCAACGTTTGCACTAAGTATAGATTGAGAGGGATTAAACACAGGCTACGTCTCAACAGGAAGTTGCAGCCAAGAGATCCTTTTAAAAAAAAATGCCCAAACAGTTCCAAAAGGTGGCGTTTAACGTTCCTTATTCTACACATTAATGCGTTTTTAAAGCAAGCGTCAATGTCATCACCGGGTAGCAGCTTGAAGGAGATGCGGAGCGGACGGCAACAGAACTGAATCAACATTATTTAAGACGCATGAGCCGAGGAATGACTCAGCATCAACTGTGCATAGTAATTAAGCTCCGTCACCCAATCAGGCTAGGACACCCAGCAGAGCTGGTACTACTCGATATTGTTAACACTCGCTGAAAATATTTCAGAGAATCATAGAAACTTACAGCGCTCCCTCAGCACTGCACTGGGAGTGTCAGCCTAGCTTTATGTGCTCAAGTCCCTCAAGCGGGACTTGAACCCACAACCTGCTGACTCAGAGGCGAGGGTGCTACCCACTGAGCCACAGCTGACACTGGCAGTTTTAAATGGAAACCCGCGCACGAGTGGAAAATTAAATGGGCCGCACAGCCCGTTAAAGGAGCTGCGCACCCCCCGCAAAAATTTGAGGGAACATTGGAGTAGGCCACTCAGCCCCTCGAGCCTGCTCCGCCATTCAATAAGATTATGGCTGATCTTCTACCTCAACTCCACTTTCCTGCACTATCCCCATATCCCTTAGTATCCAAAAATCTATCGATCGCTGCCTTGAATATACTCAACGACCGAGCATCTACTGCCTGCGGTCTCCGCTGCTACTGAAAGGGAATCGTGGATCTGCAGACAATCAGCAATGTTCGAGGAGAATGCCCCCCTGACCGAGGGCACCCCAGTGACGATCACAAACTCAAGGGACCTTGATGATTCAAATAGCTTACAGGGAGCGGAGAATGAAGGCGACAGTAGCAGAATTTTTCGACATCCCATGCCAGTCCCACTCCATTTCTTGGTGCAATACAAACGTTTCACCAGCGGTCCTGTGTGTATTCTGAAAAATAAGAATTCAATTAGCAGTGAGGTTCGCTCTATCAAAGGAGGGAGGTAATTAATACACCTTAAATTCCAACGCTGCAATAAAAATAAATGTGTTCCTTTGCTTTTGCAGTTGCTGCTGGCTTGAGAATCAAGTGCACCAGATACATTATATACAGGCTTTAATGTCCTGTCATTTTGCAAGCTTCCCAACAATCTTATTTTCAACACTGCAAACGCATCTACACCCACACCTTGCATCCCGACAAATGCCTCTTTTCAGTTAACGAACAAGATAACAACTAAGGAGGCTCGTGTGGCGCATAAACGCCGGCATGGATCACTTGGGCCGGATTGCCTGTTTCTGTGCTGTGAGTAATAGTCTTTCGGATGAGACGTCAAGAGGCCACGTCTGCCCTCTCAGGCGGACGTAAAGGACACTATTTCAAAGAAGAGCAGGGGAATTATCCCCGGTGTCCTGGGGCCAATATTTATCCCTCAATCAACATCACTAAACAGATTGTCTTGTTATCATAACAATGCTGTTTGTGGGAGCTTGCTGTGCACAAATTGGCTGCCGCGTTTCCTACATTACAAGAGTGACAACACTTCAAAAAGTACTTCATTGGCTGTAAAGCGCTTTGGGATGCCCTGGAAGGTGCTATAGAAATGCAAGTCTTTCTATAAAACACTAATGCAAACAAATCTAAATGCAAAAAAAAAATGCTGATTGTTCATAAATAATTACAATCTCATCTGCAGAACTCCAGGGCATCTTTAAAAAAGGTGCATGTATAATAAAACAATTGCTAAGCAGGATGGAAGTCTCACCAATCTTGTCCCCGCACAGTTACAGAGAAAGAAAGACTTGCATTTCTATAGCACTTTTCACGACCTCAGGACATCCCAAGGCGCTTTACAGCCAATGAAGTACTATTTTGAAGTGTAGTCACTGTTGTAATGTGGGAAACGCGGCAGCCAATTTGCGCACAGCAAGCTCCCACAAACAGCAATGTGATAATGACCAGATAATCTGTTTTTGTTATGTTGGTTGAGGGATAAACATTGGCCCTGGATACCGGGGATAACTCTTCTTCGAAATAGTCGCCATGGGATCTTTTACGCCACCTGAGAGGCAGACGGGGCCTCGGTTTAACGTCTCATCCAAAAGACGGCACCTCCGACAGTGCAGCACTCCCTCAGTCCTGCTGCTCCGACAGTGCTTCCTTACCGCCTTTGTTTACCTGTTAATTCGGGGGGGGGGGGGGGGGGAAATTAAACAAAAAAAACGTGAAATTTTGAAATAAGTACCTGAACCCCCAGCTTTCTGAACCAGGGGCTGGGCTGTGAAAAGAGGCCTTGTGTGAAAAGGTTGGCACCAGGCCGCACTGTGCAAACTCCCCTTGCACTGACTGATGAAGGGCAATCTTGGAATGTGCAGACACTCGACAATGACTGAGGAAAACTCACCCTGACCCTGATTCAGGGAGCCCAGTGAAAGCCTCCCCCACTCCACAAAAAAACTCACCTAGCAACCAGGCCGCAGCAAACCCGGGCCCAGCTCGCCGCCGCCATCTTTGACACAGGCAGCAGCTGCAGCAAGGTCGCCGCCATCTTTGACACAGGCAGCAGCTGCAGCAAGGTCGCCGCCATCTTTGACACAAATCCCGCCCCGTTCCTGCTTCGCCGCCGCCATCTTTGACACAGGCAGCTACAATGCTGGCTCGACGCCGCCGCCGCCGCCATCTTTGATACAGGCAGCTGCCAGCAATCCCCCGCCCCCGCTCTCAGCTGTCTGTCTCACACTTATTGCCCTTTTTGATTTATTCCTTCCCCTTCCCAAAAAAAGCAATCTTCCTTTTTTCCCTCTTTGAAATTGATGCTTGAATGGTTTAAAAATTTTTTTTAAGCGGGGGTGGTTTGTGAGTTAGGCAATATAGTGGGTATGGTAGCATAGTGGTTATGTTACTAGGCTAATCATCCTGGAAACCTAGAATAATGATCTACAGGACACGAGTTCAAATCCCTTCACAGCAGCCACGGAATTCAAATTAAATTAATTAAACAAATCTGGAATAAAAAGCTAGTATCAGTAATGGTGACCATGAAACTACTGGATTGTTGTAAAAACCTATCTGGTTCACTAATGTCCTTTAGGGAAGGAAATCTGCTGTCCTTACCCGGTCTGGCCTATATGTGACTCCAGACCCACAGCAATGTGGCTGACTCTTAACTGCCCTCTGAAATGGCCAGTTGTATCAAACTGCTTAAAGAAGTATCACCACCAGCTTCTCAAGAGCAATTAGGAATGGCCAATAAATGCTGGCCTTGCTGGTGACACCCACAGCAGGAGTAGGCCATTCGGCCCTTTGAGCCTGCTCTGCCATTCAATGAGATCATGGCTGATCTTCTGCCTCAACTCCATTCACCGGCCCTATCGCCATATCCCTTGATGCCCTTACTAGTCAGAAATCTGTCGACTTCTGTTTTGAATATACCCAATGACTGAGCCTCCACAGCCCTCTGGGGTAGAAAATTCCAAAGATTCACCACCCTCTGGGTGAGAAGAAATTTCTTCTCATCTCAGTCCTGAATGGCCTACCCTTTATCTTGAGGCTGTGGCCCCTGGTTCTAGACTCCGCAGCCAAGGGAAACATTCTCCCAGCATCCACCCTATCAAGCCCTGTAATCATTTTGTATGCTTCAATGAGATCCCCTCTCATTCTTCTGAATTCAAGAGATTACAGGCCTAGTTTACTCAATCTCTTCTCATACGACAGTCCCGCCATCACAGGAATCAATCTCGTGAACCTTCGTTGCACATCCCGTGAACAAATTAAAAAAAAGCAATGCCATTGGACGGCCACATGCGCTCTGCGGATAGAGTGCTTTCTGGGGCGGAGCCTGCGCTGCAAGGACCCCGCTGCTTTTGAAGACCCCCCACCCAACACACACACACTGGCACCAGAGCAAACCTGCTGTGGCTTCTGGAAATAGAGTCATAATGGCCCATTGATTCCGTGCCGGCTCTCTGTAGAGCAATCCAGTCAGTCCCATTCCCCGGCTCTATCCCCGTAGCCCTGCAAGTTTATTTCCCTCAAGTGCCACCCAGTCTCCCCTTGAAAACATTGAGTGTCTCCGCTTCAACCACTGATTCCTGGGATGGCAGGACTGTCGTATGAGGAGAGATTGGGTCGACTAGGCCTGTATTCACTAGAGTTTAGAAGAGTGAGAGGGGATCTCATTGAAACGTATAAAGTTCTGACACGGCTAGTCAGTTTGGATGCAGGGAGGATGTTTCCCCTGGCTGGGGGGTCTAGAACGAGGGGTCACAGTCTCAGGATACGGGGTAGGACATTTAGGACTGAGATGAGGAGAAATTTCTTCACTCAGAGGGTGGTGAACCTGTGGAATTCTCTACCACAGAAGGCTGTGGAGGCCAAGTCACTGAATATATTTAAGAAGGAGATATAGATTTCTAGACACAAAAGGCATCAAGGGGTATGGTGAGAGAGCGGGAATATGGTATTGAGATAGAGGATCAGCCATGATCATATTGAATGGCGGAGCAGGCTCAAAAGGCCGAATGGCCTACTCCTGCTCCTATTTTTCTGTTTTTCTGTTTCCGTCGGCAGCAAGTTCCAGGTCATCACCAATCTCAAACAACAGTCAGAAAAATGGTCTGGCAGCATCTGTGCAGAGAGTTAATGTTTCAGCTCTGTGACCCTTTCATCGGAACTGAAAAAAGTTGAGAGATTTAAAAGGTTTTAAGCAAGTGCAGGGGCAGGGAAAGTGGGGAGGAAAGAATAATAGGATCTATGATGGTGCCTGCCTTTTTGTGGAACATTCTTTGTTCCAGTCCTACTCAAAATGCTGAGGTACAGAGGGATCTGGGGGTCCTTGTACATGAATCACGAAAAGTTAGCATGCAGGTGCAGCAAGTAATTAGGAAGGCTAATGGAGTGTTGGCCTTTATTGCAAAGAGAATGGAGTATAAAAGTAGGGAAGTCCTGTTACAACTGTACAGGGCATTGGTGAGAGCACACCTGGAGTACTGCGTACAGTTTTGGTCCCCTTATTTAAGGAAGGATATAGTTGCATTGGAGGCAGTTCAGAGAAGGTTCAAGAGGTTGATTCCGGAGATGAAGGGGTTGTCTTATGAAGAAAGGTTGAGCAGGTTGGGCCTATACTCATTGGAGTTTAGAAGAATGAGAGGGGATCTTTTTGAAACATATAAGATTCTGAGGGGCTCAACAAGGTCGATGCAGAGAAGATGTTTCCCTCGTGGGGGAATCTAGAACTAGGGGGCATAATTTCAGAATAAGGGGGCACCCATTTAAAATGGAAATGAGGAAGAATTTCTTCTCTCAGAGGGTGGTGAATCTTTGGAATTCTCTAACCCCAGAGAGCTGTGGAGGCTGGGTCATTGAATATATTCAAGGTGGAGACAGACAGATTTTTGAAAGGTAAGGGAGTCAAGGGTTATGGGGAGGGTACAGGGAAGTGGAGTTGAGGCCAAGATCAGATCAGCCATGATCCTATTGAATGGCGGAGCAGGCTCGAGGAGCCAAATGACGTACTCCTGCTCCTACATTTTATGTTCTTATGTACTCAGGTCCCCCTCCCTCACCTCTTTTTCCAGTACGTTGAGGACTGTATCGGTGCTGCTTCCTGCTCTCGCCCCCAAACTCAAAAATTTGCTTCAAATTTTCACCCCTCCCTCGCCTTCATGTGGTCCGTCTTTTTTTAATTCATTCTGGGATGTGGGCGTCGCTGGAAAGGCCAGCATTTATTGCCCATCCCTAATTGCCCTCGAGAACTCTTTCCTTCCCTTCCTCAACTTCTCTTTCTCCATTTCTGAGGATAGACTGTCAACCAATATCGACCGTAAGCCCACTGACTCCCACAGATAGCTTCACTACACTTCCTGCCACCCGCTTCTTGCAAAGGAGTCTATTCCATTCTCCTAGTTTCTTTGTCGCATCTGTTCGGACGATGCCACCTTCCTTAGCAGTGCTTCCAATATGTCTTCCTTTTTCCTCAATCAAGGATTCCCTTCCACCGTGGTTGACAGGGCCCTCGACTGTGTCCGCCCCCTTCCCCTTGTCCTCACCTTCCACCCCACCAGCTTCCACGTTCAACGGATCATCCTTCGCCAATTCCGCCACCTCCAGCGTGATGCCACCACCAAACACACCTTCCCCTCCCCTCCCAGCATTCCAAAGGGACTGTTCCCTCCGCGACACCCTGGCCCACTCTTCAATCACCTCCAACACCCGCTCTCCTTCCCACGGCACCTTCCCGTGCAAGCGCAGGAGATGCAACACCTGCCCTTTTGACTCCTCCCCCCCTCACCTTCCAGGGCCCCAAACACCCCTTCCAGGTGAAACAGTGATTTACTTGCACTTCTTTCAATTTAGTATACTGTATTCGCTGCTCCTGATGCTGAGATTTCCCACCCCGAGAGAACAAATGAGCAACTGGTGTACATATACCTACAACCTTTAGAAAGTGATAGGCCACATTTTGACAAGTTCCAATCCCACCAGAGCGCAGTTTGGGTTAGGATTCTGTTTTAATTTCTGATTTTTCTTTTAAATGGGTAGCAAAGAAAACAAGATCAACACTTCTCAGCTAAAGTAAGTAAGGGAAAGCACAGGAACTTTATTTAAAACAGTATCCAGGTTACATGTGGTAAACCACCCAATCGTTTATACAGCAGCTTCTCACATCCTGAAGTGGATCGCATACAATTAGTTACTTTGAACTGCCGTCAGTTTTATGGAAACAAATTTAGACACAGCAAGGTCCCACAAATAGCTGTTGGATAATCAGCGAGTTAATCCATTTGGGTGTTTGTGGGGGGGGAGGGGGGAAGAGATCGGGGGCAATGTTGGGCAGCACACCAGAACCCCCTTGCTCTTCAAATTATGCCGTGGGATTTTTGACACTCAGCCACAGCAAGGCGCAGACCTGGAGGAGATATTAAACCTCAGTTTAATATCTCACCCAAAAGACAAGAGTGGCAGATGAGATGATGTGTGCAAGTCCTGGAGTGGTATTTGAACCCACAACCTTCTGATCCAGAGGCAACAGTGTTACCAAATGAGCCAAACTGACATTTGTAACGGGTAAAAATATAAATAAGGAAATGCATTTGGGGAAATGCCTACAATTTGTTGAAGCAATGTTCCATGCCCTGCTTTGAGTCCGGTTATATCTAATATACCTAAACACAAACACAAGAGGTGGCCATGCTTCTTTAGCGACTGATGCCAGTATTCCATAACCAATATGTACGTGAAGCAAGTCAACAACAACAACAACTTGTATTTATATAGCACCTTGAACTTAGTTAAATGTCCCAAGGCGCTTCACAGGAGTGTTACAAGACAAAAAAATTGACACTGAGCCACATAAGGAGGAATTAGGGCAGGTGACCAAAAGCTTGGTCAAAGAGGTAGGTTTTAAGGAGCGTCTTAAAGGAGGAAAGAGAGGCGGAGAGGTTTAGGGAGGGAATTCCAGAGCTTAGGGCCTCGGCAGCTGAAGGCACGGCCGCCAATGGTTGAGCGATTATAATCAGGGATGCTCAAGAGGGCAGAATTAGAGGAGCGCAGATATCTTGGGTGTTTGTGGGGCTGAAGGAGATTACAGAGATAGGGAGGGGGCGAGGCCATGGAGGGATTTGAAAACAAGGATGAGAATTTTGAAATTGAGGCTCTGCTTAACCGGGAGCCAATGTAGGTCAGCGAGCACAGGGGTGATGGGTGAATGGGACTTGGTGCGAGTTAGGACAGGGGCAGCCGAGTTTTGGATCACTTCAAGTTAACATAAGAAATAGGAGCAGGAGTAGGCCATTCGAGCCTGCTCCGCCATTTAATGAGATCATGGCTGATCTTCTGCCTCAACTCCATTCACCGGCCCTATCACCATATCCCTTGATGCCCTTACTAGTCAGAAATCTATCGACTTCTGTTTTGAATATATCCAATGACTGAGCCTCCACAGCCCTCTGGGGTAGAGAATTCCAAAGATTCACCACCCTCTGAAGAAATTTCTTCTCATCTCAGTCCTGAATGGCCTACCCTTTATCCTGAGGCTGTGGCCGCTGGTTCTAGACACCCCAGCCAAGGGAAACATTCTCCCAGCATCCACCCTATCAAGCCCTGTAATAATTTTGTATGCTTCAATGAGATCCCCTCTCATGCTTCTGAATTCAAGAGAATACAGGCCTAGTTTACGCAATCTCTTCTCATACGACAGTCCCGCCATCCCAGGAATCAATCTCGTGAACCTTCGTTGCACTCCCTCTATGGCAAGTATATCCTTCCTTAGGTAAGGAGACCAAAATTGTACACAGTACTCCTGGTGTGGTCTCACCAAGGCCCTATATAATTGGAGTAAGACTTCTTTTACATAGGGTAGAATGTGGGAGGCCAGCCAGGAGTGCATTGGAATAGTCAAGTCTCGAGGTAACAAAGGCACGGATGAGGGTTTCAGCAGCGGATGAGCTGAGGCAAGGGCAGATGCGGGCGATTTTACGGAGGTGGAAATAGGCGGTCCTAGTTATGCTGTGGATATGTGGTCGGAAGCTCATTTCATGGTCAAATATGACACCAGGGTTGCTAACAGTGTGGTTCAGCCTCAGACAGATGTTAGGGAGAGGGAGGGCCGAGTGGCTAGGGAACGGGATGGAGTCAGCGGCTAGGGAACGGAGTTTGTGGCGGGGACCGAAAACAATGGCTTCGGTCTTCCCAACATTTAACTGGAGAAAGTTTCTGCTCATCTAGAACTGGATGTCGGACAAGCAGTCTGACAATTTAGAGACTGTGGCGGGGTCGAGAGAGGTGGTGGTGGTGAGGTAGAGCTAGGTGTCATCAGCGTACATGTGGAAACCAACGCTGTGTTTTCGGATGATGTCACCGAGGGGCAACATGTAGATGAGAAATAGGAGGTTAACAGGAAACATCAACACAAACCACAGAAGAAACCTACAATAATTCAGTAGGCGGCACAGGGTGATGCACTGAGCACCAACAAGGGAAGAAGCACAAGTGCTTGACAGGGCAGAAAGCAGGCATGCTGCACACCCATGAAACAACCCCTTCGGAAGTAAAGATCTTGGACGGGGTCGGGGGGGTTAAAGAGCACTAGCATTAATGGCCAACTGATCACCCTCACAGACAAGGCATATAAAGACTTGCATTTATACAATGCCTTTCACACCCACAGAACGCCCCAAAGCGCTTTACGTCCAATTAAGCACTTTTTGAAGTGGAGGCACTGTTGTAATGTAGGAAGCGCGGCAGCTAATTTTCACACAGCAAGCTCCCACAAACAGCAGCGTGATAATGACCAGATAATCTGTTTTGGTGATGTTGGTTGAGGGGTAAATTTTGGCCAGGACACCGGGGATAACTCCCCTGCTCTTCTTCGAAATAGTGGCCATGGGATCTTTAACATCCACCCGAGAGAGCAGACGGGGCCTCGGTTTAATGTCTCATCTGAAAGACGGCACCTCCGACAGTGCAGCACTCCCTCAGCACTGCACTGGAGTGTCAGCATAGATATTTGTGCTCAAGTCTCCGGAGTGGGACTCGAACCCACGACCTTCTGAATTATAGCAGCCACTGAAGGGGAAGAGTTTCCCACTGCAGTCAGACAAGTAAAACATGACACACTTCATTCTCAACAAGATCATTTTAATACAGAGATTTTAAAATTTGTATCATTTCTTCACGAAAACTAGATGTATACAGTACTAGTGAACACCAAAGTACAATCAAAATGAACTACAGTGGGGGGGGGGAAAAAAGATTTCAAATCAACTCTGACAGAGGCACACTGACAACCAAGGGAAAACACAAATCTACATTTAAAACCCAGTTCAGATACAGAAACACTAAAAATGATATTCAGCTTTTAGACTCCTACCACGGCTTTCTTTGGCTAACCTTCTCCAATGCAGGATTGCTGTGTATATTACATTAATGGAATCCATTGCACAACAACATCAGGGTCTTCACTCGTCCTTCAGTAGACAGGAAAATTCCATCACCCGACAACCCCTGATCAGGACACCAGACTTAAAATGAACAAAAATCTGACTGGATTCCTCACTCCACACTATTGTGTAATAATTAGTTATTTAAAGTTATCCGCCCCATATCTTCAGTCCTGTACTGATTCCATTATTGCTTATTTTTTTTTTTACTTGGTTTCTTAATTATTTTGAAATGCACCCAAAGGCTTAAATGAGTAAGGGCACTGCTTGGCATTGTCTGGAGACATGCCGATCAGACGGTCTCTCTGTGCTAGCCTCGGCTTGGCCAGTGGGTGCGGGGCCAAGATTGGCCTCAAATGTCGAGGGGCCTCAGGTGGGAGAAGCCAGGGTTCCTGCTCTTACTTGCCGCCCTCCCTCTCCCCCCACCACCGCAAGCGACACGTTGTGGGAAAGTTCGGAGGCGAGCCAAGGTGACGATGGGGCTTGGAAGCGACGGCGTCAAGTGGCCCCATACCCTGCTGACCGTGCCACAGCTCACTTCGGTAAGGCGGCGGCCAATGGCCCACCGCGGAGCCGTACCCTAGCAACAGGCACAGCTTCGGTTCGGGGAAAGGGGGGGGCGGGGGCGGTAAACAAAAAAAGTGTAAACAAGACTTTGATCCTGGGCCGAGAGCGTTGCAAATAACGCCAAGTCTTGACTGTGTAGCCACAGGGTCAGTAAACAATGCTGTGAGAACGGAGGTGGAGGCGGCCCTACTGCCAGTGTCAATAATGGGCTTTTAAGATGATTCCATAGAGGTAAGAAACCATAAGGTGTTCTGTGAAAGTAGAGCAGAAACCCTTGGGAAAAAAATTGCATGTTTGAATCCCTAAAATTTAACTGTGATAGTGAGGGAATGCAGCCCAGAAACAGATCAATTTGATGTATTCCTTACAGCATTTGGTTAATCATCTTGTCATTTTGCACCCATCAAGAACATTGAACGTGTACCCCATGAAATTATCTGGTGTGACTATTACACAAGTGTTTAATATGTTCACATTAAATTAATTTATCTATTTTATTGGATGCTTAACTCGCTTCAACATGGGCTAAACGCCTTCATAAAAATAGCAAAATAATGTCATGCGAATGGGCAAAGAGTCTGTATGATAATATTCCAGTGCAACGTTAAGGCTGTAGTCTGGGCAACAGTGAAGTGATTGATGTGGGGAGGAAGGCCAGTGTCTTGGCAGGAGGTCTGATGTGTCAGCTGAAGTCTAACTCCAGCCTGGGAGACCTGTTCTGACAGACCCAAGATGTCTGAATCTACAACTGGAAGTTAGTCACAATGTTAGTTTGCAAAGATGGAACCTCTTGGTGAGAGTCAAACCATCTTCAGAACGACTCAAAGGCCATCAATACCTATAGCTGCTGCCCTCAAATCATCCCCTTGCTTTTGGTGGTCCAGTTTCGGCAGTCCCCAATTATTACGACAACACTAATAGCCAACGTCCCCACTAGCAGCGGGGCCTGTTCTTTTCAATGCCTTCCAAAAGATTTCATCATTGCGATGGCAACCCAATCCCATCTCAACTCAACTCTCTTGCAGAAAATTGATTTTTTTGAAGGAGCTTTCAACGACTAGAGCAAGGCAGTGGCTCCTTATTGCAGCCCAAGAGCAAGGCTCCCTCCCCAAACCCATCAGAAAATCAGCTCACTGAACATATTGCAAAAAAAAAAATGGAGCAAGGCTCCAATATGCACCTGCATTGAAATTAGGGCAGTGTTGGTGCAGTATTCCTCCCAACATCCATCACCAGAACAGGTCAGTGCTCTTTAATGTAATGCCTAGGTAAGTATTCAAGTATCAACAAATTGATAAAACCATCCACTGAAAATGCAACAGCCAAACACACATGGCTTTGGATTTACAGAGCAGTGTACATATATTCATCTAAAAATAATCGACTTAACTTCACTATTTTTGCGTTCGCTCTATTCACAATATTCTTTTTTTTTGTCAAAATAGGGCGTGCTTCCAGAAACCTCCTGCATATTAGAACAAGTTTGTGGAAAGGTCGCAGAAAAGTCTTCTAAACCAATCCAAAACGTGATGGGGAACAGAGGTACAGATAAGACACGCGGCACACCCCCTGTAAACGGAAATTGATTTAGTGCAACATTTGCTCAAAGCTCTGTAGTCTTGGACCTTCGGAAAACACAATTTAACAAAAACACAAGTCTTTTCACTTTCATTAAAAATAAGAATGCGGAAACCAAACGGAAGAAAGAAAGAAGCTTATTCCCAGAATTAAGGCGAAGCATATTTGCGCTGAATAGTTGCATGATGGTCAGCGCTTTATCCGAAAGGCCTCTGTACATCGATCGAGTGCCCGACTCACCCTTCCTTGCAGCTTGTTCTACCTTTAAGATTGCTGCTTGCAGGCAGCCTGTGAGCAGACTTCTCTAAAAAGGGGGGCTTGGGGAGGGGGTTAGCTGTACCGACTGATAATCACTGGTTTACAGTAAAATTAAAACAGGGAAAACTGCAAATGCTGGAAATACACAGCAGGGCATTCAGTGTCTGTATAGAGCAAAGAGGTTGTGGCATTTTTGGTGTGTAGCCTTTATTAGAATGATGAAGGGCGCACACTTGACACGTCAGAACCGGTCTCTTCTCCCCAGTCACTGTTAGCCAGTAAGAGAAACAGAAAATGTTGGAAAAATCCATCAGTATCTGTGAGGAACGTAGGAACAGGAGTACGCCATTCAGAGGCTGAAGGGGTTAAATTACAAGGACAATTTGCATAGACTCCTTTGCGTATAGAAGATTAAGGAGTGATCAAATTGAGGCGTTTAATATGATTAAAGGATTTGATAGGGTAGACAGAAACTATTTCCTCTGGTGGTGGGGGGGGGGGGAGGAAGAGTCCAGAACAAGGGGGCAGGGGGGGGGAAGAGAGTCCAGAACAAGGGGGCACAAAAATTAAAATTATAGCTATCCGTTTAGGGGTGATGTCAGGAAGCACTTTTTCACACAAAGGGTAGTGGAAATCTGGAAAACTCTTCCACAAAATGTTGTTGAGGCTGGAGGGGTGGGGGTCAACTGAGATCGATAGGTTTTTGTTAGACAAGGGTATTAAGGGGTACGGAACCAAAGCAGGTAGATGGGGGTTAATATACAGCTTAGCCATGATCTGATTGAATGGCGGAACAAGCTCGATGGGCTGAATGGCCTCCTCCTGTCCCTGTGAGTTGGGGCACAGGTCAACCATGATCTAATTGAATGGTGGAACAGGTTCGATGGGCTGAATGGCCTCCTGCTGGTTCCTGTGTCCCTCACAGATGCTGACTGACCTGCTAGTTATTGCCAGCATTTTCTGTTTGTATTACTGGCTTACAGTGATTAATGAAGTCAAATTCCTTTTTTCTTAACCAGTGCTCTGGGATCACATTTTAACATCTAGTTTTTTTTCCCCCATGAAAACATTAGACTATTTTCTTGCTCATAATTTGCAAAGAGTCTGTCGTTCTCTGATTGGGGCCACTGGTTAAATCATGACTTGAATAATCAGAGGGCCAGGTTAGCCAGCGTTTTTAAGAATCGCATTCCAACAAAAACATTAAAAAAGGCCTTGTTCATCATGTGTTGGAGCAGAACTTTATATAGAGGAGTTCCACACAAGATGTCTGCCCCTGAACTACCAGTAACGACCAGCTTTGAAGTGTAAACACGGTAAGAGGGGTCGGGTTGGGTGGGGGAAGTGAGACATCGATACACTGACACTTCACACTCAACATTAGAACGGAGACACAATTCAACGGAAATACAATTTTCATTTCAACACAGGGGACTAGTGCTACATTCCATAGGACAGACGATAGATGCCAAGTTCAAGTTATCCTGCGCATCAGGGGACACAATTTTCCCTCAGGCTGGCTGGGAATTTAGCAGAAGTGAAGCAATTTTCAAAGCATCTTCACTTTTTCTTGCTGACCCAGCTTTACTTCAATGTCTACAAAGCAGTTTTTTTCTTCAGCCAACAGGCCTCAACCCTGGTTGAAATAAGGCCACCTTCAGCCAGCCTTCATCAGCACGGCTGATTTATTTACCCACTCGACTGACAACAGGCCTCTTTCCCCCGCAAAACTCTCCCAGTTCTGACTGCTCCCCCTCTCACCGCCAATCAGAGCTGTAGAAAAATCTCCGGCCTAACAACCAATCGTTTTTACAGTGACTTTTGACGTGGAAATCCCTCCAGGTTTACTTGCCCGATGAGAGTTTTGTGGGATTTTTTAAACCAGAATGACAATTCAAGAGCTTCTTAAAAATGATTACACTGATTTCACAGAATTCCTGACTTCAGGAAAGACGGGGACACCCGGCTACTCGCAGCCCATCTCCAGTGCCTGGAGAAAGCCAACCAGAGAGAAACCAAGAATATATTTTTTTTCCAAAAAGAAAATATCTTAAGGGCTTGGGACATTAACAATTCATTGAAATCCCAATGACTGTGATTTTATAGAGCAGGTAAGGAATGGAAGGTGCTAATGTATGATCACCCTATTTGGCAAATTCTTTTAGCAGCAGTTTAACAATTATTGCCAATTTACTGTGGTGTTGTATTCAGCATTTCTCAGAGAGCTCAACATTATTCCAGATTATCAGATTTGCTTTCCCCTCCCCCACCCCACGCTCACATTTCTAAATCAACCTGGATTGTGCAAGTTTTTTTTCCTTAATACATTAAGCCCCTTCCCCCCACCCCACATCAGTTTCAACACCCACCCCGATAAGCATCGCCAGCCCACAACCGGTGCGGAGGTACAAGCCAGCGTTTTGGTTGCAAGGCCCGATGGTGTGACTGCCACCAGATTTCAAGAAGCCTTGCAGAATAACGTTGAACGGGAACTACATCCAACTTCAAAAATGTAGTTTGATCACTTTGATTAGTATGCAGCTCAAAATGACAACTCGTTGGTGTGTACACACACACTGAAAATTGAACGGAGTGGTCATGTATTTTACCCATCAAAATATATCTTCTCAACACAAATCTATCCTGGTAAATCTTATCTGCGATCAAGATTCACGGTGCAAATGAATTAAATTCAGACCTCCTCAGTGTTATTTTTGTTTAATGCAAGAATGGGAGATCTTCAGTAGAGTCACTCAAACGAAGGCATCAGCTAACTTATAGTCACACTCAGGGCTGTGTTAGCCCGAGATCGTCGGGCAAGCATTAAAGGAATCTCTGATTGTACCACTAGCATCTTGTGTTCAATGCGCAATCAAACAGTGTTACACTGCACACGGTGTCACTAGAAACCACACTCCACACTGTGAGGACAGCACCGTCAGAACAGCAGCAGGATTGTGTTACTACGAGTGTCTAGATGCTTGCAGTATCCCAATTCAATGCACACTTCCATCTTCTGGAAAGAAACTAGTCTACTTTTGAAAGGCACTGTTAAATTGCATTTTTTTTTCCCCCTTCAATTTACAATTAGGCAGTTTAACAACATTTGGTTGCATGGTAGTGTTTTATATTTACACATTTAATGCAGTTTTAAAAAATAAAAATCACATCCACAAGGAGACGAATCGAAGGGATTATTGAACACTGTGCAATGTGAAACACTTTTCTGGTGGATTTTTGGTCACCCCCAAGTATCGAACTTTTACAACCATGTTTGAGGTTAGGTCCAGCGCAGAACGTAAATAAGGTTGGACTCCGCACAGACCTCTGCTGAAAAGCCAGAGAAACTTCCAACCCAATTGCTAGGGGGGGGAAACACTTTGCATTCTCTTCCCTTCCATTGTATTTGTGGGGCCGGGCAATACTGAGCCATGCGTGGGGAATCTGTAGTGCCATCCGGAACCGTCTTGCGACTCGGCATTCTGTTCTAGGTCAGACTGAGAAGGTGGTAGTTCGGTCAGACTGGGCCTCCTTTAAACCTGAATGCCAAGAGAGAAATTCAAAGATCTTTTGCACAATACCATGGCCTGAGATTCGACAATTTAACCGGTTTGATGCAGTCCCGTTGAGGCAACGAGGAACAGGCCTATTGTCCTTAACTGGTCATGTGCTAAAAAGAGAGATACTGCAATTTGAACTAATGCTTCCCTACCCCCGTTGCCCCCCCACCCCAGGTTAAGGTTTCTGATTTCGGGATTTAGTGGGGAAGGGAGCTGCAGCAAACGGGTCAGCCCCATGCACTTGCGAAGTCCTCGGGTGCAGAGAGGCAGGGCTGTCGGCTCCTTGCACGGCCTGCGTTTTATCTGGAGCCACCGCGGGCGGCTGATTCTGCCACTCCTTCTCTTTGTAGTGACGGGAGTATTTGGATAGTGCCTGAGGGCGGAAGGGCTGGGGGCTCACCGACGCCAGCAGCGCTTCCTGAGCTCGCAAAGTGCCGGGAGGATGCATTTGGTGGTTCTGGAAGTCACTGGACGCCGCTTCCTTGGACTCTTGCTGGCTGGCGGCTCTGAAAGCGGCAGTGGCGGCGGGATGCGGGACTCCCCCAGATGGGTCTTTAAAACCAGGGAACCTACTTTGACCCGTCTGATGGGCGTCCGGGGCAATGCCTCCAAACTGGGGCTGCTCAGGTATTTCTTCTTTTGAGGCTAGTGGGTACGAAACCGTCTCTTCCAAAGTTGCCAGCGTTTTCTTCTTGGAAAACGGTGCCCGTGTGAAGACATCAACTTCCTCGGCTTGATTTCTAGCAGCATTGATTTTCGCTTTAAAAGGAGCCTTGGTAAAAACATCAACGGCACCCTGCGCCGTTTCAGCACCCCTCGCGTTCCTGAACGGGGCGGCGGCGAACACGTCCGCCTGGTTGGCGGTTCCTTCACCCGTTTCCGCGTGGGCCTTGGCCGGCGGCTCCAGCAGGGCTGCCCCACCTGAACGGGCAAGCTTGGGCTGTCCTTCCGCCCCCTCGCCCAAAGGGCCCGCCGGATTCTGGGCTTTGCCGACGTCGTCATCCTCTTCGGAATCCATCAGGAGGGGCCTGTGGCCGCTGCTGTCCAGCAGGTCGCCGCCGTCTTCGATGCACTCTTCGTCGCTGCTGTGCGCAGAGCTGCTGCTGGAAGGACTGGCTCGGCCAGGCCAGTTCAGGCTCAAGGCGTCGGGCCCCTGCGATTCGCCGATCTCGGGGCAAACAGGAGCACCGGTAGCAGACGACAGGAACTGCTCCACGGGACAACCAGCCGCGTCCGTTGGGAAACCTGGAACAGAACAAGAGCTGGTTAAATCCTCTCGGGACAGCAGTGCCGCCGCACACCCTCAACACAGTAGGATCGATATATAGGCCGTGAATAAATCCCACTGCTTCCCAAAGACTTTGGAGCCTGGCTGCAGCAAACTGGCTGCTGCCACACCACCAACATACAAGAGCCAGGAGCCCGCGCCTCCCTTTCACAATCCAGTGAAATCCCAGTCACAAGCAGCTGGTCGGGAGATACAGAAACCATTGTTTATAATCACAGCAGTAACTGCAGTTCAACTGGATAAGTTTGCCCGTGCTGGAGTTTGTTCATGGTGCACCGGGACACATGTGGTTCAAATGATAGGATATGAAGAAGTCATGTCCTTCAGGTTGTGGAAGCTCTGGGCTGCCATGACTCGAGGAAGTTCACTGGAAACTTTCTAAACTTCTGCACCCAAACTTTACTTCTGTGCATATAATACACTCCCGTATTGAGAGACAGACAGACAGACAGACAGAGAGGCTAGACTGTGTTTGAAGGAAGCAACACATCGTGCGGTTCTGAAGATGGGGCAATACACTGCAGCTGTACTTTGGCAGCTCAGTTACTTGTCGTTGTCCTTATCCCCTGCTACATCATCTGCTCTGAACTACCCCCCCCCACAAAAAAACCCCTTCCCTTCAAACTTCATCTCCTTAATCAGTTGTGCCCTTTTCCACTCCTGCTCTGCTCCCACCGTTTCTTCCCGTTGTCCCATAACACCGAGCAACGCATTGGTGCACGAGCAGCGTTCTATAAATATAAAGTTGCTGTTAACAGGACGCCACCTCCACCACGCGATGCATTCGTGCCTTGAAACACTTGCCAGCCTGTGCTTCGTCTTTGCTTTATGAAGTATGCAGTACCATATCAAAGGGGAAGGACTCGAGAAGCTTTTGATAACAGAGGCTCGCGGGGATTGCTGTGCTGTACGAAAACTCAGCTTCAGTTACTGAGAAGCACAGCCTGGGTCTGATCAGAAACAGGGATTTCTGCATTTCAAGGGCTAAGTACACAGCATGTACAGTACCAATAAAAAGTTAATCAGCTACCTCACCTAGTTGGGGAATGTCTGTAAAGTCCAAGAGGTACAGGACTAATTAGATGCAACGATCTCTGGAGCTCCTGGGTTGATTAAAAAGTGATCAGTGACCATTCTGCAAACCAACACTCTTGCACGGATTCGAGGGTCATTGAATGACCAGGAAAATCCCAGCAGGGGATACCAGAGCCAATGAAAGACGAGGGAAGCTTCAATCGGGATCCTAGGCCCATTGAACAATGAGGGAGACTCCTAGCAGGGATCCTAGACCCATTGAACGACCTGGGAGATCCCAGTTTCCTATGTGGTTCTTGCCCCCACAGTTTTCTGTACTTAAGAGTTGCAAGGCCGCAATTATTTGGTACAAGAAAGTTTAAATATGTTGTATATTAAATAATTCTACCGAATAACTGTGGCCTTTCAACTCTTCTCTTGAAAAAAAGGCTGAGGGGCGACCTAATAGAGGTCTACAAAATGATGAAAGGTTTTGATAGAGTGGATACAGAGAGAATGTTTCCACTTGTGGGGAAGAGCATAACTAGAGGCCATCAATATAAGATAGTCACCAAGAAATCCAATAGGGAATTCGGAAGAAACTTCTTTACCCAGAGAGTGGTGAGAATGTGGAACTCGCTACCACAGGGAGTGGTTGAGGCGAATAGTATGGATGCATTTAAGGGGAGGCTAGATAAGCATATGCGGGAGAAGGGAATAGAGGGTTATGCTGATAGATTTAGATGAGGAAAGACGGGAGGAGGCTCGAGTGGAGCATAAACACCGGCATGGACTGGTTGGGCCGAAAGGCCTGTTTCTGTGCCGTATATCCCATGTAATCCTATGGAATGTAATCTTAATGTATAGTTCTATGCAAGGCCCTCACTGCCTGCAGATACTGCGGACTGGAACTTGCAATATACTCGGTTAATGGACTTAATGAATTCAATGAAAACTTTAAGAATTTTTGTTGTGTAAAGTTTAAATTAACTGGAGTCCAATATTCACTGCCGGCACATTTAAATGAAATCGCAATTTCATGTGTGGCACAAGACAAACTTAGAGTCAATTGGATCGGCTGGTTGCTGTTTTGTGGATCGTGCTTCCCAAAGGACAACCAAAAATCCTCAAATCCCTTGTGATAAAAATAGGATCTGCCTTATTCAGTCATAATAAACCAGTGGCCCTGCTGGTCAGACACGCGCATATAAATCATGCATTTAGCAAGGAAAGTTAAAGACGATCTTTGCAGCCAAGTGCTGGCCGAGAAATCGTGAACCCGCCCGGGGGGGGGGGGGGAATTTTCCGCCCATTAATTTAAACAGGTGGAAATTCCGATATTGTGAGCCAGAATTTCCCAGCCACAGCTCCCTGCAAATACAGCTCTGCATCCCTAGAAACAGGTTAACGGTTTCCTACTTTAGTTTGGTTGAAATACTTGGGACAAAATGGACCAGGTGCCATTTTTCAGCGAGTGACACCTTTTACAGCAGCTGCTAAGGTAACTGGGTGGAATTGGTTGAAAGCTGCATAAGAAATAGGAGTAGGGGAAGGCCATTCGGCCCCTCGAGCCTGCTCCGATATTCAAGATCATGACTGATCTGATCTTGGCCTCAACTCCACTTTTCTGCCTGTTCCCCATAACCCTGGACTCCCCTGTAGCTCAAATATATGTCAGTCTCCGTCTTGAATAAATTCAATGACTCCGCCTCCACAGCTCTCTGGGGTAGAGAATTCCAAAGATTTACGACCCTCTGAGAGAAGAAATTCCTCCTCATCTCCGTCTTAAATGGGCGACCCCTTATTCTGAAACTCTGCCCCCTCGTTCTAGATTCCCCCACGAGAGGAAACATCCTCCCTGCATCTACCCTGTCAATAAGATCAGCTCTCATTCTTCTAAACTCCAATGAGTATAGGCCCAACCTTTCTTCCGAAGACAACCCCTTCATCCCAGGAATCAACCTAGTGAACCTTCTCTGAACTGCCTCCAATGCAAGTATATCCCTCCTTAAATAAGGGGACCAAAACGGTACGCAGTACTCTAGGTGTGGTCTCACCAACGCCTCAACAGTTGTCGCAAGACTTCCCTACTTGTATACTCCATCCCCCTTGCAATAAAGGCAAAAATTCCATTTGCCTTCCTAATAACTTTGTGTTTCATGTACGAGGACCCCCAGATCCCTCTGTACCGCACCATTCTGTAGTTTCTCTCCATTTAAATAATATTTTGCTTTTCTATTCTTCCTACCAAAGTGGATAACCTCACATTTTCCCACATTATACTCCATCTGCCAAATTTTTGCCCACTCACTTAACCTATCTATATCCCTTTGCAGACTCTGTGTCCTCCTCACAACTTGCTTTCCCACCTATCTTTGTATCGTCAGCAAATTTGGCTACAGTACACTCGGTCTCTTCATCCAAGTCATTAATATAGATTGTAAATAGTTGAGGCCCCAGCACTGAGCCCTGTGGCACCCCACTAGTTAGTTTGCCAACCTCAAATGACCCATTTATCCCGACTCTCTGCTTTCTGTTAGTTAGCCAATCCTCTATCCGTGCTATTATATTACCCCCAACACCATGAGCTCTTATCTTGTGCAGTAACCTTTTATGCGGCACCTTATCGAATGCCTTTTGGAAATCCAAATACACTACATCTACTGGTTCCCCTTTATCCACCCTGCTCGTTATATCCTCAAAGAACTCTAGTAAATTTGTCAAATGCAATTTCCCTGTTTGATTGTATTATGATTTTCTAAATGTCCTACTACTTACTTAATAATGGATTCCAGCATTTTCCCAATGACAGATGTTAGGCTAACTGGCCTATAGTTTCCTGATTTCTGTCTCCCTCCTTTCCTGAATATGGGCGTTACATTTGTGGTTTTCCAATCCGCTGGGACCTTTCCAGAGTCTAGGGAATTTTGGAAGATTACAACCAAAGCATCCACTATCTCTGCAGCCACTTCTTTTAAGACCCTAGGATGCAGGCCATCAGGTCCAGGGACTTGTCAGCCTTTAGTCCCATTAGTTTGCCTAGTACTTTTTCTCTAGTGATAGTTTTAAGTTCCTCCCTCTCTTTTGCCCCTTGATTTTCCACTATTATTGGGATGTTTTTAGTGTCTTCTACCGTGAAGATAGATACAAAATATTTGTTCAACGTCTCTGCCATTTCCTTGTTTCCCATTATTAATTCCCCAGTCTCATCCTCTAAGGGACCACCGTTTACTTTAGCTACTCTCTTCCTTTTTATATACTTGTAGAAGCTCTTACTGTCTGTTTTCATATTTCTTGCTAGTTTACTCTCAATCTATTTACTCCCTCTATTATTTTTTTGAGTCATCCTTTGCAAGTTTCTAAAGATTTCCCAATCTTCTGGCCAACCACTCATCTTCGCAATATTGTATGCCATTTCTTTCAATTTAATACCCTTTCTGCAACAGAACGGCAACAATTCAACACCGTTGGATTGCAGTGGAGTTATGAATGACCCAGCAGATTTTACAGGGCTGACGTCTTGTAAAAGAGGTAGCAAATGGCAATCTTCGAAAAAAAAAATCTGCGCCTCCTCTACATCCCCCCAAATATTTCCTACATTACTATACTTCAGAAAGTACTTCATTGGCTGTAAAAGCGCTTCGGGACATCTGGAGGTGGTGAAAGGCGCTATATAAATGCAAGTCTTTCTTTTTAATCTGAAAAGTGGTTTCACTACAGGGGAACAACGAATGACGGGAGTGAGCAAAGCTGTAGGACATGAGTTATGGATGGTAAGAGGTCATTCTGGAGAAACTGCCCCCAGGAGGCAGTACAGTCAAGTTAAGGTGAAGGGGAAAGCGAATGCAGGAATTCTGAAACTGAAAATGCTGGAAATACACAGCAAGTCTATCATCTGGGGGTGGGGGGTGGGGGGCAGGGGTGGGGAAAGAGAGCAGGCCAAGGTTCCTGGTGTGGACTCTGGAGAAAGTTCTGATGGAGGGTCGACACTTCAAGTGGCAACCCATCTTTTGTTCTGTCGAATGCCGGCGGACCTGCTGTGCGTTTCCAGCACTTGCTGCTTTTTGCATCTAGTTCATTCAGACATGTGGTGAAAACAATACTTCGAATTTAGTTTTTCCACAAAATGACGACGGCGTGGCTAATTTTTACCGATCTCAGAATTATTACGCTAAGCCATTAAAAAAAAAAAATCATGTCTCATCAGTCCTGTACCTCTTAATCTTTACAAACATTTTATAACCAAACGTACGAACCACGTCAACAGAAAATCCGTTGGGACATAATTTTATTCCTAACGTATTTTTAATTCTGGAAATACACGAGTGTCTTTGAGAGAGTATGCAAATGTGAGCGGTTTCAACATCACCACACAGATTGACAGCCAGTTCGTAAAACACGCAGAGTCATGCCCAGCGGGCAATGAGTGCCGAACCTTTCAAAGACGTTAAAAAGGTGTTTTTGGACAATATACACGAGTCCATCACTCCTTGAAGTTTTATCCTGCTCATGAATAATACATTTCAGAAAATATACACAACATTTTAAATCCAAAGTAATATTACTGGTACTGTGCATTCTCAGTGTAAAACCCTTTAGCTTGCGGGATTTTAAATTGAGATTCAAGATTGCAGACTTAATCCAAGTATTGAACTTCCAAAAAAAAAATCTCTCCAAATGCTGACGCAAGGCATCAACTGCAACAGATTATAAATAGCAAGGGCTTTGACTAAAAGCTCATGATAAATGCCACAAAAATAACAGGTTTTACATGATTCTGAACCGCCAATCTACAGTATTGCAAGTGGGATCAATATTTAAACATTCGCCAGGTTCCAGAAACACACTTTAAAAAGATCTTACCTGAGCAGAAGTACCATTATGCTTTAAAATGCCATTTCTGCCAACGTCCGGTTGCATTTGCAGAAAAGCTCGGGGGAGAGTTTAGTACAGTTTAGAAACAGGTTATTTCGTTCTTAGTTCCATTTCTCCCCTTCCCTCCCCACCACATGATGCCGTTCTCACTGGCAATTGCCCTTTCTCAATCTTATGTGTGCCCAGAATTCAATCATGGGTTTAAAACAGCAAGATTTAAAAATACACTTTCTTTTTAAAAAAAATGAAAAATGTATTAATTTACAATTTTTCATTGAGTAATCTCCGCAGGATTCCAGGCGATGGGCAACTTGTGCACTCCTCTTTTCCCTCCTCCGATCACGCCTCTCACCCCCCACCCCCAGTACAGTCAGCATCAACCAACCCCAGTCAACATCAGTAAGATCCAAGATAAAGCCGCCTCATTTGTGCCCCAGTGCGGTTTAACCCCACCTTCAGGAGGGTTACCACCAACTGTACCAGTGAGACATTCCCACCTACCCCCATGCCAGTCTCTCTGAGCAAGATTGCCAATCACTGGGAGGTTTGCGCTGCGGACCCACAGCCGTTAGGGAACCAGGCCGAGGTGCCCAATTCATTCCTTTTGTGACACTTATTGCAAGCAGATAGAGGGATGTTCAGCCCATCTATCAGGGCTGGATTCAAAGCCAGGTCTCAGAGACCTGTCCCCTGGTCCGCCCAGCCCTTTCTCTGCTCCAGGGTGCGTTTACATTGAAACAGCAGCCTCTGTACTCTACCGGGGAGCCTCGTTCTGCTTTGTGCTGGAGCCAGATCAGGGCCTGACCCCGGATTTACAGTACTGGTGCAAAGTGAAACCACTTGGTGTTGACAGCATCACTGTGGTGCAAATGCACCCTTCAACTCTGGACCAACAAGTACCCGCTTTACCTTTCCCATCATCCCAATGTGACTGGAACGAACATATGAAACAAGACGATCTTGGGGTTCCTTGCGACAGTTTTAACAGTTCAAGTTGCATTATCACCATCTGAAGCCCGTACCCAAATATTGCATGGCAATCATTCCCAGGAATCAATTCCTATTTTCAAAATAGCCTTGTAGGTCAAAGATCTTCAAATAAAACAAGAACCGCTCTTCAACTCTTGCAGCGTCTGTTCGCAGCGTGCAAGTTTCTCTTTTGGAGGGGGCGGGGCGGGGAGGGGGGTCCTGACAATCGACTGGCAACCTCGGCGATGGGGCGGTGGTGGCCGAGTGGGTTAGAACCATGTGCCAACCCTCTTTGGATTCAGTCCGGCTTGTTCCACAGTTTGAACACGTGGACACAGAGCTCAGCACCAGAGACCTGCAGCAGCAAGTGGTGGCGGGGGAGCAGATGATCAGGAAAGGAGGAGATTAAAACACGATACAAAGCTTATTTTTAAGATATATGCATCAAAACATTATTTATTGGGAAAATGATCACTTGGATACATTATTTATTGGGAAAATGATCACTTGGATACATTACAATGTAAAGTATAGATACAACGTAGTCATCGGCAAGACCCCCTTTAGTCACTAGAATCTGTACAAAAATACTCTGCTTTGATTTGCAGCTTTACTCTGCTCAGTAATGCTGCAAACATTCACTCTTCCGCACGACTTAATGCAAACTACTTACAAGCATGCCAATAAGCGTTGTGATTGCAGAGAATAGAAGCTGGAGCATCTCTCCTTTAGGGGGTTTACACAGGTCTTCAGTTTTTTTTTTTACAACAAATCGATCTTTGGCAAGCAGGCCACGACGGTTTTGGAGGGGGGGTGGGGGGGGGCGCGCGGGTGTGGTCGCACATTTCGCGGTTGCGTCTCTGCCGCTTTCAGAAATATACTTGATGCGGAACAGGGACTTTTTGCCTGCCACGCGACGTGCGGTCGCCTACACATTTACAAAGCGTTAAACCGGGAACAACCACTACCTTAGGAGGAGAAGGAAAACCAACCAAACAAAAGGTGCGTTTTAAAAGCCTGAATTGGAGAACAACAGAAGCAGCGTCCATGTGGAAAAACGGAAATAAAGCACATCACTGACACACAGTCTGTGTAAGCCAGGGGTGGGAAAAAGAGAGATACTGGAGCTTTGAAATCACACAGCAAAGTCCAAGCAAATCAAAGCCTCTCGAAGCAGAGCTACACAACTGTTGTCCTAGCTTTGTCACAAAGCCTGTGTAGAGCTTGCTTCTTGCACTGATCATAATAGACCCTTTTACTTTAAATAATACCTAATGATTTTATTTTATTATTAAACCAGAGCACCTCCCTTGGTTTAGGTTTTTGAAAGGTGCACATACAACAGACATCACATTACACTAGAATTGCACAATACTGCTGCTGGAAAAACTACAACTTACAACGGTATAGTTTTATTGATATGAATCTAAAACCCAAAGGGAAAAAAAAAGAAAAAAAAAGACTGACCTTCGAGAAATCTACTTGTTAACCCACAATGATCTGAGACTACGGTAGCATAGATTGCCACAGGATGGCAACGCATGAACTTGCAATCAAACTTCAGATTGGAAAGAGGGCATTTTTACAGGCAGTTCAAATGTACATTATTTCAACTGATGGAATTAGAAAAACAAAATTAATTCTGTTGGAAGCAAAACGAACAAGTAAGTGCAGGTTACAAAGATGAGACTCCAGGTTACAACAATAAAGACATTTAGCAGGAAGAAGAATGCAGTTTAGTGCAGTATTAGAAGGAAGGTACATAATCACAGCAGGAAAATTCATTCATTATTGAAACAAAGTAAGTCAAAACAGATTGACTTCAAATGGCTTAAGCTTGGATACTGAACAGGAATAAAAATAGGAGGTACATGAATAGCATTAGAATTAAGCTCTCTGGATATGGTTACGTTATAAATTCATACCAGGAATTTTTCATTTTATGGCAAAGGTTGGTTAGGAGTCATACAAACTCTCAACAAAATGATCAAATTTATTCAACACATTTTTCACCACTATTATATATATATATATATATTTTTATTTATTTTGAGACCTAATCCTTGCCGTTTCTTTGCGGTGGGCTGCTTTGCAGGTTAATGCGCCAGCTACCAGGAGCCCAGCGGTGTCTGCCGACACCGGCACTGCTCTGCAGACAGGCCCAGCAGCAAGATTTCACGCAAAACCCCTGCTCCCTTTTCAGCCTGTGCCCTGCGGCTGGGTAAGGGAGTCGATGAAACGTTGCATACAGGAGAAAAAAAGTATGATTTTCTGATGAATTTACACCAGTTATGGCTGAATTTGGCGTACGAAAGATCCGGACGGACTGCAGCCAAATGGCATTCTGAATCGGTCGCTCCACCTCGGCTTCTGCCGCCCGGTGAAACCAGGGCAAAAATACTTGGTCTGCCTCAGGGTAGCAGCTAGGCCAATGCAGCACTGAAAAGCCTTTGTCCCACGCACTACATAGCGAAACAGCTTGCAAGCACGGCCCGGAGCCCTCCTCAATAATGTTTCCACCCGCTTACTTAAAGAGCGCCACTGAACAGTTCAGCATGCAAAGCGTGCAGCGGCGCTCCGCACCCGTGTGCGCGGGCATTACGGGTCGGGTCTGATGAGGCAACATTGTTTGATGCACTGCGAGGGCAAAAACAGCATTGAATTAATCGCCTTACAATACCACCATTAAGCATGAAGCCAAGCAAGTAATTTTCATGAAACCTCAGCTACATAGACCTCCCTCTCTCGAAGCACACGAGCTACGGATAAATTCACTAACTGCAAAATACTGCCGCCTCCCCTCCCCCTCCCCACTGGTAACGTCCAATTTTGACCGTACAGTTGGGACCACATTTTGTTTTCTATCCCAGTCAATTTTATCCAACAACTACATTTTGGCGGAACAAAATGAAATCTTGCAGTTGCGACCGGCATGAAGAAACCAGTGTTGCGGAAATTAATTCTAAACTGTCTGGAACAGTAGAATGAGAGACGTAATCAGTTACTGGAAAAGTAAATGTTGCATAGAATTTACAATTTTTGATAGTTTTATTACACATCTGGCAAGTGCTGAAATTTCATTCACGATTGGTACTGTGAGACCGAGGCATATCTCTGTACCATCGCAAGGGGCGGGGGAGAGAAGGGAAGAGGGGGTTGGGGGAAATAAGTGCTGTGTGTACGAGTGCAACTATGAAAGTCTAACACACACAAACAAAAGGAGCAGATATTGGCGAGGAAGTCGAACATATGCCAAACAGGTTACTCCATATTAAATTTATCTAGCGTTTTAAATTGTCACAAATGGCATGTACACCGATCATGCACACACCACTTAACCACCCTTCCTCAATGATACACCAATCTTTTATCAACATGTGTACCGTATATGTAGACAAACGAGATGGGACACTGGCAACTGCTGTTTGGTGATATTAATTAAGACAACAGCACTTGGTCTGTTAGTCTTAATCAAATTTTTTAAAGATGAGAACATCAGGAAGGACAGACTTCCTTCATCGTCCCCCAGACGGTCTATACAAATACTGTTGCACCAGAGGATCCAACAGGCAGACCCAAGAGATGCCCTTTAGGATCACGGGGAAAGCGAAGGGGCCATTAGAGATACTCAACACGGCTTCAGGAAAAGAAGGTTGCGTCTGACAAACTTGATTGAGTTCATTTTTTTCCCTGAAGAAGTCACTGGGTGAGTGGATGAGGGAAATCTGGTAGACATTGTCCATTGGGACTTCCATAAAAGGTACCTCATGCTAGCTTACTTCACAAGATGGTATCAGTGGGCATTTGATACGCTGGATTGGGAATTGGTACCAATCCCGTATCTAAAAAGTTGTAGTTAATGGATGTGGATCAGCCTGGAGACATGATACTAAGTGGTGTTCCCCCAGGGATCGGTCCTAGGCCCACTACTGTTCACTGTTTTTATTAATGTCCTGGACAGTGGCATTGGGAGCATGGTAAGTAAGTTTGAAGATTATACTAAAAATCTGTACAAGATTCAAGACAGCACAAGAGCACAGTCTAATGCATATAGATTTAGATGCGCCAAGGGAATGGGCCATACAATGGCAAACTGCATTTAACCTAGATAAATGCAGTGTCATGCATGTTGGTAGGACTAACTCAGAATGTAAGCATCATTTACAGGGAACAATACTGAAAGCGGTTTAGAGAGAAAAGGATCAAGGTGTGATTGTGCACAGATCACTGAAGGTTCACGTCCACCGCCAAAGCAAACAGGGTATTGGGTTATATTAATAGAAAACAGTCAGTAAAATTCAAAGGACGCCATTCTCTGTCATTATACAGGTCCTTGGTTGGACCGTATTTAGAGTACTGTGCCCCGTTTCTGTCCCTTCACATGGTGGGTGGCCTTGGAAAAGGTTCAGAGCAGAGCTTGGAGAATGATTCCTAGCATAAAGAGCCGTAGTTACTCAGGTAGGCTTAAAGAGCTGGGTCTACTTACTCTTGAGCAGCGTAGACTTAGAGGCGACCCGATAGAGGCTGACAAAAATAATGAAAGGGCTGGATTGCGTGCCTAGTGATAGATTATTCCAATTTGACAAATGGGAAGGACCAGGGAACATGCAAGTAGGAATAGGCGGTTGTTCTCCTCACCCCCCCCCGCCCCCCCGCCGAGAGTAGCGAGCCTCTGGAATATGTTGCCAGCTGGTGTGGTGGGTACTGACTCTCCGCATGCCTTTAACAGGGTGCTGAACCGGTTCCTGACTGGAGCAGAGGTCGCATCATATAGAAGGCAAGTGGATAATCAGATAACTAACACATGGTCAATGTGATCTCCTGGACTGGTTGCGATCACCTGAGGTTATCGGAAATGGGGGGGGGGGCGGTAAGTGTCTAGTCAGGATGCTCTAGGCAGTGTGTGTGGGGGACAGGCTTGATGGGCCAGCTGATCTTTTCCTGCATCAACAGCCTTCCTTAGCAACAACAGGATCTCCAGTTCCAGTGGCATCTCCGCCCCATCTTACCACCTAGACCTGGCATATCCAATCATCCACTTCTTGATTAAATCATCGCTCCTCCTCTTTTCAATGCTGATCATGCCCTGCGCTTTGGGGATTGACCCTCGAGTTAGTATTTTTTTTTAAACTGAGAAACCTATGTGCAACATTAACCAACTACAGCAACGTAAATACATCTCAGGCTACGGGTCCAATGGTATGCATTGTTCGGCGTGCACTTCTCATTACATAGCCTATGGAATGATGGCCATTACAGTTTTTCCATGTTCTGAACCAGCAAGAAATGGGGCCAACAAAAACAGCAGGAAGAAGATAACTGTTTTCTTTGCAGAAAAAAAAGAAACAGAGAACTGTAAATGATTTCTAATTTACCAGAACAATCTGGAGGATGCAGCAACTGACAGAAAATAGTGACTTTCAGTGACAGGCATAAAACTTCCACTTGTTCCAGTCACAGCAAACACTCACAGCTCAGAATGGAATTCTTAAAACAGTTAAAGTAAAGCTTCTTCTGCATTTTCATGAATAAGCAGCTGCCATGATTGTAATGAGGTACGGTAGCATGGTGGTTGCCTCACTGGACTAGTTATCCAGAGGCGTGGACTAATGATACAGAGACGCGAGTTCAAATCCCACCATGGCAACTGGGGAATTTAAATTCAGTTAATTAAATAAATCTAGAATAAAAAGCTAATAGCAGTAATGGTGACCATGGAAGTATCGGATTGTCTTAAAAACCCATCTGGTTCACTAATGTCCTTTAGGGAAGGAAATCTGCTGCCCTTACCCGGTCTGGCCGATATGTGACTCCATGCCCACAGCAATGTGGTCGACTCTTAACTGCCCCTCTGAAATGGCCGAGCGAGCCACTCAGTTGTATAGGGATGGGCAATAAATGCTGGCCTTGCCAGTGACGCCCACATCCCGCGAATGAATAAAAAAAAAATGCAATCCTAAACAGTACTACACGTTTATACTGAGCAGGAGGTTAACACCAACAAATTGGGCATCTTGACTCCTGATGCATCCATTGGCACAGTCTGGGGCCGGGGGGAGGAGGGGGGGGGGAAGAATACTGATTTACACATGCTAAAATATAGCCCAATTAATACATTAATCTAGGAAGCATCATTGTGGCTTCCCAGGGGTACAAGTCACACTCTGAACAGCCCACAGCTCAAAATATTATTTCCCAGTCAGTTTAACAGGAAGCAGAGGTACTACACTTAGTAAAGGAAGCCACTGATGCATAGTCAATGATCTGATGATTTCTCCTGCTTTTTGTGATTATATCTATATTAAAAAAAAAAATCAGACACTCTCAGCAGAAAAACGGAGGAGAAAAAAATGGAACTGTTCAGGTTCACAAAATGTCCTCTATTGGGGGGGGGGGGGAAAGCAATATTATTTCATAAATTAATTTAAACTCATTCGCACGGAGACACAGCTCGTTGAACTTTAGGCCATTTCCAATCTCTTAATTTCAAACCGTTCCCCCCCCACCCCCCCCCAACTTGGACACAAAGTGCTTGTCGGAAGGGATAAAGAAAGCCAAAACAAACCCACCAATCCTCAAGATGCTGAATCTAAAACAGATTTAAAACTCCAAGCCAGCAGAACTTTTTCGCTAAAGAGCCAACCTTCTCATAACCTTTCTATCTCTTAAATGACTCCAAGTAAACACATTCATGAACCGAGCACCAAATTCCACCTCATCGAGTCACTTCCCATTCCACTGAATTCCTGACCAAGGCCCAACTTTGATGCATAATCCTGACAAATGAAAACAATGGCCTCAACACCAACATGTTCATTATTCAACTTCCTGGAGATGCCGAGGCCCAGCGAGTCAGTCATTTCTTGCACATAAAGGTCAGCTTATAAAAGATCAGAGTTCTACTGGAATTTAAATCTGATCATTAAATGATGCAACAAAAATAGTATTTTTTAAAGCAGTCCATCAGCTGTCTTGTTTAAAGCGCAACATACGTTGGCAAACCATTAATGCTAATATAATGATGACAACTAAGTTAAATCTCACCTTTATTACATGGGATTCGGAAATTCTGACTAGTGTTTTGGGGATTTGGCAATTCCATCAGTTCATAATTGGGGGGGGGGGGGGGTCATTGATTTAAATTGACCAAATAAGGCAAATTCCCTTTATTACATCAAGTTCTTATTGGTATTTTGTGGATTGAACGTGCAATTTTGTCCATCTTTTTATGAAAAGTATAAATTGGCAGCCTTGGATCATGGGCCCACCGGATGTGCCATGATTCAGAGAACACAACAGAGACAATGCATCAGCTACTGTCCATCTCCCTTTCATCTGAACTGTCTATTCTGCTCTGTGGCTCAGCCAGCGTGATTTGTGCAACAGGTGATATCCATCAGACATGCAGGACTTGGCCACTAGTGCGGACCTGCGGTACTCCCACATGCCCTTTTCCAGGTTTTGAACCTGGATGGGTGAGTAGGAGCAGTTACAACAGGGTCAAAGGACAAAAATAAGTAAAGGACATATATATCTATATATGCTACAAAGTGTAAGCAAGAGAAAAAAGGCCCCCCCCCCAACCTTATTTCCTTTTTGATCAGTTTCACTCCCATCTATCCAAATCGCTCTCAATTTTCTCTCCAATCCAGAGAGGTGCTTGCCCCTTCAGCGGCCTTGGTTAACTTATTCAAACGTTTGCTACGCCTTGGGAAAATACGTTCTGCCCAACTTCTCCCGTTACTTCCTAATTTTTGCCTTGTATTGATTTAACTTGAACCCTGCAAGACTACAAAATCAGAGCTGGGCAGCAGTGCATCGAGAGGGAGGACGACGTCTCTCCAACTGTAACGCTACAACAAACACAGAATACTCAAAGGTCTTCAGCAGCATTCAGTCAAAGCTGGGTCCAGAGTTCAGAAGCTGGTGAAATGTGAGAATCCAGTCTCACTGCTCTCTAGTGGTTGCCAATTGAAAACTCTGAATGGAATCACTCGTATACCACATTAGTTCACAAAAGACCCACCAAAAATATAACTTGACCTCACTGCGTTCTCAGAAATGATGGAGGAAAGCTGCGCAAGTCTTCGGAAAAGAAAATAATGAGCCAATTGATCAGCAAATAATTAACTTTCCTTCCCTGCCTTGAAAACAAATACCCAAAGTCCTCAAGTACATGAATCCCTGTTCACAGTAAACGCCCTCCTCCCCCACAACATCATTGACGAGGGATGAGACTCAACAGATGTATATAAAGAGGCACTGTGGGAGAGTGAACTCGATCACAAAAGGTTTGAAGTATGCATCGGAAACACTAAGCTTTGGAGGCATTTTGAACTGACGTCAAAAAATTAAGGTTAGGGACGCTCGTCACTTTCACATTATAATGCAGTCAGCCTGCAACAATGTACAGGACGTCTTCACAATATGATTGAGGCTGTGGTTATTTTCCGACAATGCTTCATCTTAAGCCACTTAATTTACAGAAACACAATAACATTTTGAAGCGCTGCAGGATCTGGTTGGCTTTAAATCAATCCTACTTCAATAAAAGGCCAGAAATCTCATCTACACTTCACAAAAGGGGAGGACTACAGACGCCACAATTGCTGTATAATGCGACAGAGGTTAGGACTACTTGATGCGCGTTACAAAGCACTACATGCTATCAGAGATGCGAGTGCAAGGGAGGAGAGGGGGAAGAAAGCAAGACAGTATCCGAAATTCTTGACTCCTATAAATCAGTTCAAAAATCCTCTCTCTTCATGAGATTCCAGTTTATGTCGAGAGATAGGCTCAGCTGGAGTTATTTGGAACCCAAAAATCATGGCATTGCACTTCACACTGCAGAGATCAACCTCCACAATGCATCATAAAATCCCATTTTGGCAGCTCTCAACTACAATAAAACTGCGTCAGGAACAGTTATCACTTTCCTCAGTGAGACAGCATTTTAAAAAGCTAACTGTAATCTTTTCCGAAAATGCAAGGGTGGGCAGATCAGACTTTAGGAGCGCTGTGACAGGTGTCAAAGTGCGCTTTACCCGCAGCGCAGCTATTTCAGTTTCCACTGCTAACTGGGTCATACATTTCAGGGTTTGCTATCGCAACCGAACACCGCGAGAGAGAAAAGCTGAATGACTTCTTTTCAAGTGCCTAATAATTTCACCAAAGCAAGAACACGATTTAAAAGTACATTGAAATCACAGTCATTGCACATCAGTCCCTCACTATAACACTGATTATAGCTTTCAACATATATTGCTCAAGACTTTCTGTCCCATACAGGAACCATACAATTCACATTGCTCTATCCAACAATGCCCTCACTAACCTGATTTGATCGACTCCCAAAGACAGCCTTGTAAAGGGAAGAGACTCTTAAAAAGATCTAATGATCTTTTCCAGTCCTGTACATTCCTTAGTTCTTTTTTCGTGAAAAAAAAAATGATTTAACGGCATGAGAGAGTACAATACATTTTCTTTTAAACTTTGGGACCAGTAGATAGATCACAATGGTCTGCTCCGGTCCTGCACATTATGTTTTTAATCTGTTAGTGCCCAGCTATCCTTCTGAGTTTAATCAGACTTTCCTTTTAAAAAGGCCACAGTCAATAGTTCTCCATCCCACACATAAAAATAAAAAACATCTTTAATCTAACACAAGGTCTCAAGTGATACCAATTTCAAATGATTTTAACATCAGAAGGTTCCATTCCCTCGTTACTGCATCAAGGGGCAATGCAAACCTGTAAGTCTTCAGTGTTCACATTCTCCAAACCTCGACAAACTGGTGCCAGAGGCCCACGACCTCTATTGCACCATTGCTAGAAATAAACAAGTTTTGCTACTGCATAAAAAGCCAGCACACAAACTGTTGACATTGGAAATTTCGCAATAATCTGGAGTTTCCCCAATGTGACAATCACGCCTTGAACAAGTGCAACGGTCTCCTTTTTTTCCCCCCCACCCCGTCATTGCATTTTTTTTTTGCTGAAAATGCCAAAAACAAATCAGTTTCAAATATGGAAAAATGTCAGGAAGGACATGCTCGTTAGGTAGGATACAACAGTAAGACAGTAAACGAAAATGTAGCTCAGTTCCTCAGTAAGTAAAACCCTCGTCACAGGTTGCATGGAAAGTCCAGAGGGAGATGAAAATGTCGACGCAGGAGGACTGCTGAACTTAACGTGCTTTTGCTGGGCCATCCTACAGGTCTATCAGTTGATCCACAAGCAGTAAAGACCTAGCTAAGTTGGGAAGACTGGATTCAGAGCTCCCACTGTTGTTTCTAGAATGACCACCTGGAAGGGCAAGACAGAGTGATTTACATCAGGCAGCAAAAGAGTTAACATGGGAGAAACAAGATGGCAGAAAATACACAAGAGCGGGAAAGGCTGGACAAATTTCTAACGAGACCGCCCGCGACGCTGCACAAGGGGGAGTCAAGACCAAGTGTAGTGTGAAGTGGGGTTAGACAGTGGGGGATAATTGGAGCAAGGTCTTGTAGAAATAATTCAGCCCTCATTTTAAAGTCATACATTCTTGTCCTTACTTTTATATTGCTATTATAGATTCCTACATTCACAATGCAAGCTTTCCTCTGTAAATGGACCATGGCGTAATTACATCCTCATTCCCGTGGGTGTGATAATGGTGACAAGTTCACAGAGGAATTTCCCATTATAAATATGGGCATAGGAATTTATAACCGAAAAAGACGACAGGAATTGCACAGACTTGAGGAGTATTAAGTATACGGACCCTGGTGTCACTCAACCTGAATTCTCCTCTACAATGAAAAAAAAATTGCTTCCTACCATGTTCCAAAAGATTTTGCGTGTTTCTAAATGTGCAGCATTATGTACAGTACTTTTTAAAAAAAAACTCTGGAAGATTTAAAATATGAGAGGTGAAAGGTTTTAGAAAAGCAACATTTCAGAAGCAGAGCTAGTTTAATACACGGATTATTCCAAAGTAGTTTTGACTGCTGAATTAATTTAAAATTTTGATTTACAGACAAAGCAAATTTATGCTGACAGAAAAATTGTTGCTGGCTTAGAATGAACTAGAAACGCAGATCGCTGCGACATCAAACTCAACTGAGAGCACTGTTGGTACAAACATGAAAAAAAAAATCGTGCCTTTCCCTTAAAGCAATATCCCTAAACGCTACCGCACATCAGCCGTGCAGTTCGGGAGGATGCCAGCGTTGATCCCTGGTTCAATGCTGCCACCTCTGATTTCAGCTGGTGTGTTAAGGGGAGGGCGGGAAAGCAAGAAGGTGAATGCCAGAAGGAGGAGAACGTATGAGGATACAGGCATCTTCTACCCTTTCAGCCCCGCCGCCGGCCAAGGGCTCAGCCATGCCCCTGCTAAGAATGGCCAGCACCGACTCCTCCAAGGGGGTGAGGTGAGGCTAGGAATGGGAGATGTGCCTCGTCATCAGTGCAGATTGATATGAGTAATTGTCGGGATGGTTGTGCATTGAGCAAAAAAGCCAGAGGGTGTAGATGAGGAGAAATAATTTCACGCAGCGAATTGCTGTGATCTGGAATGCACTGCCTGAAAAGGCAGTCATGATGCGGAGATGCCGGTGTTGGACTGGGGTGGACAAAAGTGAGAAGTTGCACAACACCAGGTTATAGTCCAACAGCTTTATTTGAAATCACAAGCTTTCGGAGCGCTGCTCCTTCGTCAGGTGAAGTGAAGAAAAAGGCAGTGGAAGCAGATTCAATAGTAACTTTAAAAAAAAGGGAATTGGATAAATAATTGAAAATGAAAAATTTGCAGGGCTATGGGGAAAGAGCAGTGGGACTAATTGGAGAGCTCTTTCAACAGAGCCGGCACAGGCAGGATGGGCCGAATAGCCTCCTTCTGTGCTGTATCAGTCTATGATAGCAGGAAAACTACACATTCACTCAGCAACCTTCGATTAGAAAGGGGGAAATCAGCCAGAGTTGCAGCTGCTGATCACCACCAAACTGTGCTGTAAATGTGCCTCTGAACAAAGAAGAGAATTGGACTTCACGGTGACGTCGCCAGAAACAAGGAAAGACTTGTATTTATATATAGCACCTTTCGCGACTTCAGCACGTCCCAAAGTGCTTTACAGCCAATGAAAAGGACAGTTACTGTTGTCATGTAGGAAACGCGACATCCTCCCGCCGCAGCTAGAGTACTGCGTGCCGTTCTGGTCACCGCATTGCAGGAAGGATGCGATTGCGCTAGAGAGGGTGGGTGCAGAGGAGATTTACGAGGATGTTGCCCGGGCTGGGGAATTTTAGCTACGAGGAAAGATTGGATAGGCTGGGGTTTGTTTTCTTTGGCACAGAGGAGGCTGAGGGGAGACCTTACTGAGGTGTATAAAATTATGAGGGGCCTAGATAGAGTGGACAGGAAGAACCTATTTCCCTCAGCAGAGAGGCCAATAACCAGGGGGCATAGATTTAAAGTAATTGGTCGGAGGTTTAGAGGGGATTTGAGGAGAATTTTTTTCATCCAGAGGGTGGTGGGGGTCTGGAACTCACTGCCTGAAAGGGTGGTAGAGGCAGAAACCCTCATCACATTTAAAAAGTACTTGGATATGCACTTGAAGTGCTGTAACCTACAAGGATACGGACCAAGAGCTGGAAAGTGGGATGAGGCTGGATAGCTCTTTGTCAGGTGGAACGGACAAGATGGGCTGAATGGCTTCCTTCTGTACTGAAAATTTCTATGATTCTATGAACCAATTTACAGAGAACAAGGTCCCACAAAAAACAATGAAATAAATGACCAGATCATCTGTTTTAGGTGTTGGAGAGAAATGTTGGCCAGGTCACTGGGAGAACTACCTTGCTCTTCTTCGAATAGTGCTGTGCAATCTTTTAAGTCCATCTGAGAGGGCAGACGGGGTCTCGGTTTAATGTCTCATCCGAAAGACGGGACTTCAGACAGTGGAGCGTTCTCTTGGTACTGCACTGAAGTGTCAGCCTGGATTATGTGCTCAAGTCTCTGGAGTGCTACCACTGAGCCAAGGTCAACACCTTAAAGGATGGCCAGTGCCCTTGGAACCGGTGCTTGAAATGAAATTTGTTAACAGGTGGTACTGGTTTATAAATTGGACTACATTGCGTAAATTTAATTAGCTAAATAAGCCAGTCAGCAAAATTTCAGCATGAAACATCCATGGCACTTTTTTTTTTAAAGAATATTATATCATTCTTGTTTTGTATTCTGAAGCTACTGAGCTCTCTCCTCTTATTCATTTTTTCATGTTGTGTGTGGGAGGCAGATCAGAACTCAGGTGGGAGGTGGCGGGGATCAAGAGCCAGGTCCTTTTAAGGGCTGGGACACCCATCAATGTACCAGCACAGGTCAATGCTTTCTGGCAAAATATCAAATAATCTTCCAGGAAAAAAAAAGTTGGTCTAATATTGAATGACAAACACGGAACAAGTCAAGTAATATTCTCTTGCTTTGGTCAATCTCACCAGTTCTTTGAGATGATCTATTTGAAATGATTGTATAATAATTAATTTTAGCAGAGATTTCAGACAATTGCATGGTTGGGAAAGCACAAGGTGCACGCAATCAAGCAATCTAACTCTTTTGGCGAATAAATTTTAGGTATGATGTGCCTCATAAGAGGCCCAGGGAAAAGACTAAAGCAGAGTCTTGCACCGTCTGGATTCACAAGAGTGCGCCATGCCACCTTGCTTCACTTCCACACTTCATAAAGACCCGTGGACAGACAGCTCTGTTAATGGAGGCAGCTTAGTGTCAAGGCTCAGCTTGCTGAGCGAAACAAATAGCAGAGAGATATTGCAGGATAAACTAAGCCGGAATAAGGCTACTTTACTTACATCCTCATTTGCTTATTCTCTACAAAGTGCCAGAATGTGTGGGTGGATTATTTATGATGTGCCGGCAAGGCCCACTTAAAGGTTCATTAAAATGAAAAAAAAACTTTTGCTGTTTCAAAGTTACATGCAGCTAACTGTGCTTACTAAGAGGGGTCAAGCACTGCCTTACAAATGGACTGGAAACAATCCTTGATTTATGAAGACTGAAAATTCCATTTTACACAAAATAATTACTTATATTCTATACCTTAGGCTATTTCTGTCGTTTAAAAACACTAAAATTGAAAGACTGAGCGCATCAGTACAAGAGGCATTCTCAAAGGCCAGCTGGCATTGTTTACATTTAGATTCGCTTTATTACTCAAGAGACTCAATACCCTTGTTTTGGTAGCGTGGCTTCTTTTGGGTCATGCTGACCCTAAAAGGCTGAAGTTTTTCTGTAGAACTCGAGACCATAAGACGTTAGAATAGAGACAAGAATGGGAGAAGTCATTGAAGAGGTGATGTAATGGCCTTTCAGCCAAGCTTAGAAGCAAGAACATTGTACTGGTCGCAGGGAAGATGAAGGGAGCCATCTGGAGGATTGAACTCACCAGACTGTAATGTAGGCATCTTCTGCGGCAAAGCATCCTTTGTAATCTTGGTGTTTGCCGTGAGCATATATGTAACATTTAACTCTTTATAACACTTCCAAGCGTGTTTGAACTCATTCACATTAGGTAGTACTCTCATTGGAGTTGGAAAATCGTGAGTTGTAGTCCCACTCCTGGAGTTCAGTGCATAACCTAGGCCAACACTCCAGTGCAGTACTGAAGGAGCACTGTACTGTGGGATGCGCCGTCTTTTGAATAAGAGGTTAAACCGAGGCCATGTTTGCCTGTTTAGACGGGCATAAAAGAACCCATGGCACTATTCAAACAGCAGGGGAGTTCTCCTGATGTCCTGGCCGACATTTATCCCTCAGCCAGCACCAAAGAAGATTGACCTGGTGATTTACTTCATCGCTGTTTGTGCCTGCTGCGCTTGCCTTCATAACTTTTTGACGTCTAAAGTAAAAACACGTCTAAAGAAACTCATCGGCTGCCAAGCGCTTTGGGACATCCTACACCTGTGACTAGTGCTATTATAAATCCAAGTTCATTTGTTCTTCATTCGTGTGGATTGAGTTTTCACTTGATCTGGTTGTTGACAATTTGCCAGTTCATAATGTAACGATACATGTTTAAAATCCAAGTGACAATACACCCTTTGGTGAGGGGGAATATCTGAGGCTTTATCAAAAGAAAGCTGCTCGACTTTCTCAATTCTGTAGCTCTGGTGAAAACAACATCACAGCTTCAAAGATGGATTTCTCAAGGAACGTCTGGAGACCAAATTCTTAAAGATGGTACACAACTTTAGCTGCATCTTCAGAATATATAGCTTCATCTGTAGGTCAGATATATGGTAACATACACAGAGTTTAAAGCTCGTAACTTGATGTACTCTGAAATAGAGTCTCACTGTCCAGAACTCGATTAAGTTTGACTGCTCTGGTCAGATGAAAAATAACGTATTCCGCCAAATGGTACATAGTAGTGAAGTTGAGGTCCAGAACTAAGTCATGAGCAGAAACTTTAACAGCAGTTAAGAGTGTGCGTTCATACATGTACACACACAAAACATAAGCTACTTGGGAAATGACTAAAAAAAAAATCTCAAAAGCTATTGAGTTATAAATACCAAAGGGCAGTAGAACCTCGTCCTTTTCAATGTCTCTCCAAATTCAGAAGGGTCCCAGCTCATCACGAGTCAACAAACTCCTCAAGACCTTCAACGAGATCAACTGAAGAATGTGCAGCCAGTGTCAGGGAACTGGTTGAGGTCAGAACCAATGAACAGGTAGAGATCACCGTTTGTTTAGGCTAGGCCAGATAGCTTCATGGAGTTTCACATCTTCAATCGCTGGTTTGACGCACTGAAATAAAGCCCTACTGTCCAGAACTCCATTAAGTTTGACTGCACGGGTCAGATTCAAAAAATGAACTTATATTTTACCAAATGGTACATTGTAGTGAAGTTGGAAACAGAATTATAGGGAAATGTTGAAGGCAAAGGAAAATCGTTTCATGATGGTATTCGTAAGGGAATCGTCCTCGTTCAAAGAGTTACCAGAAATACTTGTAGTTCCACATGGTTGAGGAAAATTGTTTCAAGCTGGTGTTTCTGCCAAGAGATTTCCTGGACACGGGTTCAATTTCACCTGATATTCTAGCTAATCAACTTCAGACATATTGACCAACTCAAGGGCCTACTTGGCACCCTAAGTACAGGCTGATGCACAACAACCTTGTGGTCCAAGATTTTGATGTTAAGGGCACCTTCTTGACTCAGGAACTGGACCGAACCTCCAAGAATCTGGCCTGAAGTTACACTGCACTTGCGAGGAGGACTTCAAGGTAGGTGCTCCACCACCATCCATACCCATCTCATTCCTGCCAAGATTTTAAGGCAACAGCTGGAAAAAGGATTGCAAAGATGCCAAAATTTCACTACTTCCTCCCAGCTCAAGGTCTTCTGAAAATTATTAGTCAAGCAAATAACTACTCTGCCTTTCTGAACAGTTAAAATTGTTCGCTCCGTGACCTTTCACATTTTGACCACAGACCCTGTTCCAAAGACTGAGTGCTGATGGGTGGAAATGTGTCGAGAGAAACCATCCTATATTAGAGATAAAGGCCCATGAAAGTACGCGCAGGTGCTCAATAGTGTTAATCCAACCATCCAGTCGGAGATCAGAATATCAACGCGGACACATCTTTCAGCAAGTCGACGCGAGGCTTCAATCAGAGCTTCGCGAGTCAGAACTGGCAAATTCCACACGAGGAAATATGGAGAACTTGAGATGCAACAAAAAAAAAAGAGGCATTACGAAGTTAAGACTGGGGCATTTGTGTAGTGTAGGTGTGGGAGAAGACTGCAGGAATTCCTGAATGATCAACATTTCTGAAGTAACACTTGCATTGTTTTTTCTCCTGGCCTACGGTTCAATGAAAGGCACATAGAATGTAAACAAAGTGGGTAGAGGACAAGCACAATACCGAATAGGTTTTAATTCAAAGCTTACCTTGTGAATTTTTTGATAACACAGGAATGGGATCAAATTCGTCTTCTTCCACTTTGTCATTTTTAATAGAGATCTCAAAGTCTGAGATGAGGTTAGTGTCCTCTGCAGCATGTAAAATGGAGGAGGCACGGATAGTAAGAGGCAAGATCAACAGAAAAGGTTACTATTAAAAACAGGAAGAAACGGGTTTAAATCTGGCAAAGCTGGTGGCTGAAAACGGGACCTTTCGCAACTTAAAAATTTCTATTTAAAACTTTTGTAAACTTGAGCCAAGCCTACAGTGGACAACTTACAACACAGTACGGAGTGCACCCAACACTGCCCTTTGCACCGACCGAAGCTCTCACCTCTGCAGAGCGCTCTAACGTTGCAAGCCTCCTTGTTTTTCAGAAACTCAGGAGTTACTGGTCAATGACCGGATGAACTACCTTTCTGCCGAGTCACTGATATTGCAGACATTTTTGAAAGTTTATTTTTTTTTTCTTTTCCCGTGGCTACTGCCTTCGTGCAACAACATTCTATGGACAAGAAATAATATCTCTGTCCCCTTCGTTCCCCAGCTTTCTTGTAAAGGACCAGTTCTACAAGGTACAGATCTCGCCATTTGAGTCGATCAGAGGCACAATCCTCCGTTCTCCAATGTCACCTGGGGGTATGTCACTGCTTAACCCTCTGACTACTGCAGATTTTCCCAAATGCAGTTTCTCATGCAAGATCCTCATACAAGGTTTCCTACAGATTTTTTTCCTCGCACAGCATTGTTTTGCTAAAGCGCCATGGGTCAAAAGTCACAACGTTAAGTCAATAACTTTTTAGACTTTGCCATAGAAATGCTTCTGAAAGGGTTAAACTGACGAATCATCTTTAATCACTCAAGAATCCGACAATTTCCATTCCCCACAGACAGTATTCTAGGTCAGACTGGGTAGGACCAAACTCTGCGATTTTATAGTAGGAATTAATGCTTGCTAAATTAGAGTCCTGTTCTTGCAAGCTGTCCATTCACCTCAGAAACCTTATGTCCATTCTAGCCGAGGTTTCTGACAAACGTCTCCGGTCTCTCTGTTGGCCTTGAAGGTCCAACATGGAAAGGGCTTGGGGACCAGTGTCCACCCAACTCCCTGTGGGTGCAGTCCACAATATTAGATACCCATGATTCAGCACAAACCGGCAGTACATCAGTGTCATCATTCAAAAACAGGAAATGGGATAATTAATACTGGTGCATTGAGAGAAGAGGGTGCTCTTCTTGGAATGGGGCTGCTTAATATAGTTGAACGGTAAAGGAAGCTTCAGTGAACCTCGATTAGCAAAAAATTTCCTTTCCAAATGACATCCTGACGCTCAAATTGTATTCAGGATCTACAAAACAGACAGCGACGCCATTAAATCCTCTCCTCTCTCTCGTGAAACTCTTCCATCTTCTGCTCCCCAATTTGCCTCCTGCCACCATTCTGGACTGCTTCCTGCTGCTGCTGCTTCACTTGGGGGGGGGGATCCAACACTGCTTCAAGCAAATTCCTGATGAGCAAGACTTCACTTTGACAACGTGCAGCTGAGACGCACCCCTAAGCAAAGTGGCAAGGAGCTGGGAACAGGGAGTGAGTGGTGACTCAGCGTGAGTGGAAGAAGAGCACCTCTGCAAACTGGATTGGAGGGCGTGAGGAGGGGGCGTGAGAAAGGCGAGGGGGGCAGTGAGGGGAGTCACGCTGCTAAGAACAAGCGAGGAAGCGCATCCTTTCCACTGCAAAGACCACTTATTTCATAAGTTGTAGTTCTGAATAGGTCACTGAATTTGTTTTTATTTTAACACTTTATTGTCTGCTTTCAATCTCCTGGTGCTGGTAAGAGCTCAGTGTTACTTGGCTTTGACACTGGATGTTGTGCTAGGCAATGTAAATAACCAACAGTGCAGCATGTTGTTGCTAATACTGCACAATGTAGTTTCAGCATTCTTCAATTTATTTGGGAACAACGGACCCTTCTGGCCTGCAACGTCACGAACATTTTGGGCAGTGGACCTTGAACAAAAACCAACCCCGTACAAAGACACATACAGAATTAATGACTTGCAAGCAGCAGAACCTAAGAAAATAAGATGCATCGAGAAACCTGTAAACTGCCTGCCCACCAACCCTGTCCCACTCACAGCTGGTTACCGCGCATCCTGCCATGCCATCAGTTGCACTTCACCTCTGCGGCGAAAATCAATCAATCCGTCAAGCCCATTAACTCTGGGTGAGGCCCAGATACAGACCATGCACAGGGACGGCGCAGAGGCCAATCCTCGGAGGTACACAAGCTTTCCACAGCCGCAGCACTGGACTGTACTCCAGCTCGGTCTCCGCCAACACAAAAAACCAGTGCCTCGGACTCGGGAGACAGAATACAGCGACGAGCATCATTTCAACAGCCGAAAGGATGTGAGCCGAGCTGAAACAGATGTCAAGGGACATCTGTGAAGAGAGAGGAAAAAAAAAAAACCCCACATATCCCATGGCCTTAAAACGGGAGGGAATCAATGAACTGGTACCGGCAGCTGCTGCACGGCAAGATGCAGAAGCCCGTCCAAACTCCTGTGCAGAGTGAGCTGTCACACTCTTGTGTACAGACATTCAGACCTATTCCTGCATCAACTGGAGTGCAGGGAGCTGGAGCTGAAGCAGAGAACGTCTGACTGATGAGCAATTCATGGAGTGATACAGCACAGAAAGGGGCCATTCGGCCCATCGTGCCTGTGCCGGCTCTTTGAAAGAGCCGTCCAATTAGTCCCACACTCCCCTGCTCTTTTCCCCCCAATAGCCTTGCAAATTTTTTCCCCTTCCAAGTATTTATCCAATTTCATTTTGAAAGTTACTGTTGAATCTGCTTCCACCGCCCTTTCAGGCAGCGCATTCCAGATCCTAACAACTCGCTACGTTAAAAAAAAATTCGCATCTCCCCTCTGGCTCTTTTGGCAATTTCCTTAAATCGGTGTCCGCTGGTTACCAACCCGCCTGCCAGTGGAAACAGCTGCTTCCTAGCTACTCCATCAAAACCCTTCATAATGTTGAACACCTCTATTAAATCTCCCCTTAGCCTTTTCTGCTCCAAGGAGAACAAGCCCAGCTTCTCCAATCTCGCTACATCGCAGATAATCTCTCCCGATTTTTTACTTGCAATGTGGCCACAGATCTCACTGGACCCACTGCAGTCCTGATAGGGATGACTGTCACCTTTGACGGTAGCAGTCAGGAAGCTGCAATTTTGCCACTGGATGTACCTGGAGACACAACATTCACCTCCTTTACATCACTAGGTGACGGCTGGAGTACAACGCATGAACCGTCAATAGCAGCAAACTATGAAGGTTAAAAAAAAACCTGCCACGGCGGGAAGCCAAGCACTTTCTCCGAGAGTGAAGACATTTTTTTTATTTTTATTAAATAGACCACCTTCACCTTGCCGCCTACTCTCTCATGTCATCACCAATGTACCGTATAGGAAGATCCCACGAAGCAGAGGAAAACTTCCTACAAAAGGACAAAGCCACAGATTTGATTGGGAACCTTTCCCCCAGACTTGTGTGCACAGCCTTCATGTCAATAAGTCATCCTCACTGGGAGCAGAAGAACGCACAGCGCGCCATCTCATCTACAGTTAAGGGAGACTCATGGTTATAGGAATATTAATATCTGCTTGATGCCTCATCTCTTTCCCCCCCATCCACTGGAGATAGAAGGAACCGAATGTTGTTTATAGTAGGGATATTTTAACCTCTCTTTAAATCGAAGAGTCTTCAGTCAAATTGATCACCGTAAGATGGGAGGGAGGGGGTGGGGGGGGGGGAAGGAGAAAGGAAGAAGCAATGCAACGATTATGTCTGCCTTTAACTATCAATTGTTGTGGTTGTGCAGCTAACACAACTGAAAGTACAACTGGATCAACACGAGAAATATTCAGTTCAGAGCTCCTAGGAAGCCATCAGCCCACAAAGTGCACGATCAATGAACACCTCTAGTTTGAGAAAACTGTTCCTTTCAACTAAAATCATTTCACTTGACACAATGGAAGGAAGGAAGGAAGGAAGGAAAGAAAGCACCTCAGACTAATCAATTCCATTGACGGGTACAGGACTGAATACAAGCCCATCCAGCAACATGCTCAGTATAGTTTGTGGCTGTCGGCCGTGAGAGACAGATAAAAGTCACTAAGATTTACAGAAGCATAGCAGCAACACGACATTGGTTTCAATCGAAGCCCTGGTAACCACGGAGACATCTCGCTCTTCTCTCCCATACCAGATGATGAACTTTGGGTTCTATTTTGTTTCGAGGTTCGACTGTGGAAAAGCCAAGTAGCTTGCTCGAAAACCTTAAAAATAATTCTACACTATGCAGCTTCAAGGTGCTATGTGTGTCTTTTTTGAAGAACCTAAGAAAATTAAAGCAGGAGGCGGCCATTTGGCCCCTCGAGCCTGCTCCGCCATTGAATATGATGATGGCTGATCTTCTACCTCATCTCCACCTTCCCGCACTAGCCCCATATCCCTCGATTCCCCTTAATATCCAAAAATCTACCGATCTCTGTCTTGAATATACTCAACGGCTGAGCCCTCTGGGGTAGGGAATTCCAAAGATTCACCACCCTCAGTGAAGAAATTTCCCCTCATCTCAGTGCTAAATGGCCAACCCCTTATTCGGAGACTGTGACCCCTGGTTCTCGACTCTCCAGCTAGGGAAAACATCCTCCCTGCATCTATCCTGTCAAGCCCTGTAATAATTTTATATGTTTCAATGAGATCACCTCTCATTCTTCTAAACCCCAGAGAATATAGGCCAAGTCTCCTCAATCTCTCCTCATAGGACAATCCCCCCATCCCAGGAAAAAGACTTTGCAGTGAAGTATTCAAACAGGGACCATTACTTTCAAACATCGACATTTTGTGAAGAGACCAAAACCACAGGAATAAAATCAAAAAAAAATCACAAAGAATGAAAAGTTAAACTACCAGGAGACTTAGAAAAAGTAACAGGACTGGACTCTCTTACCTGGCTTAACCTGACCAGATGAAACTACAGGAGCAAATTCATCAATAATTTCAGTCACGGGGTTAGAGAGGAGAGAGTAGTCAAGAATGGAGTCCTCTCCGGTGAGAGAGTCTGAGCAAGAGGCAGATGCAAGGCAGAGAAACGGAAAGAGAGAAAACAGCAAATGGTTAGTAAAATACTCCACAACCTGCAGTGACACGTTTCAAAATTCATTCGTCAATGCAAGTCTACCCGTGGGAAACACACTACCCAATTATCCTCTTTTTTAAATTCATTCACGGGATGTGGGCGTCGCTGGCAAGGCCGGCATTTATCGCCCATCCCTAGTTGCCCCTCGAGAAGGTGGTGGTGAGCCACCTTCTTGAACCGCTGCAGTCTGTGTAGTGAAGGTACTCCCACAGCGCTGTTAGGGTCCGGGAGTTCCAGGATTTTGACCCAGCGACGACGAAGGAACGGCCGATATATTTCCAAGCCCTTGTCCTTCTAGGTGGAAGAGGTCACGAGTTTGGGAGGTGCTGCCGAAGGAGCCTTGGCGAGTTGCTGCAGAGCATCTTGTAGATGGTACACACTGCAGCCACGGTATGCAGGCTGCAGTGTGTACCAGCTTAAAAAACTTCTTCCTCGTACTATAAATTGGGAAAAAATTGCTTCAACACACCAGAAAATACTTTACACCAGACAAAAAATGTGCAAAACTTAACTTTCCACCCGCCCCCCCATCATCAGCAAATCTCTTCATCCAATCACGTTCCAGTATGTCACCTTCTTGAAAATGTACTTTACAATTTTCAGAATGTGGTGCGTGGCAAAGTGTCGATGTTTGGATCGCGATGAAACTCAACCCATACACAGAGCTCGGCACGGCCTTCCCACAACAGCGGTAATCTGTCCTCTTCATCTATTCCCTTTCTGAAGCTTAATATTGAATCATTTGAAGCAAAATTGAGACGGTTATCTCCCTCTATCGGCATTGAAAGTAAAGCCCGTCTCACATTGCATGTACCGCACTAGATCAATAGCCCAAGGTGTGTTTTTTTTTTATACTACAACTTTAGCCTCACTGCAAAGGCCGTAATTTTATACTGCTTCAATTTAACATTGCTTGGGGTCGCCTGCCAGTGCAGTGCCAAGTTCGATTCAGAGTGTGCTGTTGATTTAATTCAGACAGTGCAGACGTTCAACCTCGCTGTCTCAATATTTAAATTCTAATCGCAGAATGATCATGAGTTACACTTGGCCAGATATTACCTCACTCATACTGCCTGGCTGCAACCCATACTGTAGCTATTGATCTTGGACCGGGTGCTGCAGTATAAATGCAGCGTTAACGGTACGCTCATGTTTGAGATTGATTCTGCTCACCAGCACAGAGTGATCTCTGCACTATATGCAAGATCGGTGCCTCACAAATGGCACAGATAGCCAAAGTGAACCTGTTAAAAAAATCAAGATCAACTCAACTTTCACTTTCCCCCTTCAGCATGAACTGCTTGAAAGATTATCGTACTAACTGATGACCTGATTGAAGAACTGGTTTAGATTTTAAAATTTGCACCCTTACTTTTGAAGTCCTCCATCGCCTGCCCTGTCCTGCCTTACCTAAGCAATCTCCTCCAGCCAAATGTCCCCACATGCACCCTCTGCTCCTTCCGACATGTTTCCTCCTTAGAACCGTAGAATAGTACAGCACAGGAGGAGGCCATGTGGCCTATCGAGTCTGTGCCGGCTCTTTCAAAGAGCAATCCAGTTCAGCCCACTCCGACTCGTTCACCATATCCCTGCAATTATTTCTCCTTCAAGTATTTATCCAATTCCCTTTGGAAGGCTACTATTGAATCCGTTTCCACCACCCCATCAGGCAGTGCACTTGTTGCGGGGAAAAAAAGTTTCCCCTCGTGTCTCTGCCCTGTGAAACTCCCTCCCCAAATCCCACCACATTGCCACCTCCCTCCCCTCTTTCAAAGGTCTCCTAAAAAAAAAACCTCTGCTCGATCACACTTCAGGTGCCCCTCCCCGTTACTTAGCACCAATCTCACAGCTATAGTGTGAAGGCACCCCTCCTAAACCTGACTTGGGAGTACTTTATGCCGACACAGGGTGCCAGAGAGGAAAAATATGTATTCTTCCACACCACTGACATCCCCCTCACGTTGCTCAATGCAAAAATGAACTAAAAGTTGTTATTTTAAAAAAGTCTGAAAGATTGAAGTGCAGCAAAAGCAGAGGGGAGGAAGAGCGAGCAAAAAACGATAGGCAAGAGGAAAGAGACAAGCAGGAGAGATTCCGGCGCAAGTGTGGAGGGGTGGGAGGGACGAAGGGGAGCTGCGGAAGATTACTCTGTGGCGGCAACACCGAGTTGCCGATTTGAGAACAGGGGGTAAAACGTGAATAATTTGAAGCTGTGGTGACAGCAGGCGTGCCAAGGTTAACTGGAACGTGCGTACCAACCTGAAGCATTTACGACGGCCACAGCGCCCAACGATTCCGCCTGTAGTGGAGCCAGTCGCTGAGGCTTTGGGGGCTCAAATCCAGGGATGAGATTTCCCACCGCTATCTCAGCTTTTCCTTTGCAACCAGAGCACACAAACAGGAGAATTAAAAGCAAGCAGACAGTAAAAAGGACATCAAGGTGCATCAAGAACACCGCCAAGCTGCCACAGAGCGCGAAGGAAAATGGGCAAAAGCTTTGGATAATTTGCACTCTTCAACAAGAGGCCCTTAAATCTTTGTACTATTAATAAAAATGCAGACATGGCAACTAAATTCCTTTGGCTCGTTCTCAAAGGTTAACCCTGGTAACAAAAGTACTTTGATAAAACTTAAAACTGAATTCCCTTAATCTCATTAGAACTGTGCATCAGGGTTATGTTTTGTTCTGTAAGAAGAATTCTTGGTTTTTAAATCGATAGTTCATTTCTGCTGGGGCTGCAGAGATTCAGCATTCCGCAATGGGCCATAACTCGTCGGCAGATTTTTAAAATAAGTGCGGAACGGACAGATGAATCATAAGAAACAGGAGTCGGCCATTTGGCCCTTCGAGCCGGCTCCGCCATTCAGTAAGATCATGGCTGATCTTCTACCTCAACTCCACCTTCCCGCACTATCCCCACATCCCTCGATTCCCTTAAGATCAACCCCCAAAAAAACCTAACCGAGGTTCATTTTAACTGTTTCTTAACGTAGAGTCTCACGGGGATGAGACTCAAATACGTTGTTCTGTCATCTTCCCTTGAGAGTTCTATAAAATAAACGTGCGTCACCCTGTTGACAATTGGCGTCACCCAAGTCATCAGCAATGGACAGTTTCTTCAAGTCACACACAGGGCTGAGGAGCAAATGAGAAGTTGCAGTCATGGTTTTGACAGCTAGAAAATCCATCAAAGTGCCCACGCAATGCGTTCATACCCCGACACGCGCGCTACTGCTGCAGCTGGGTACGCCTCGAAACACTTGATACTGCATTGAAATAAACAGTGTTGACGATCACACCACAACCACCACCCATTACAGAAAGATGCTCACACAATGGAAATGGAGGAGAACAGGGCGAGAAGCTCACGAGAAGTCACAAGACACACGTGTTGTTGCAGAGATAAAGGCACAAGCAGAATCAGTGGGTGTGTGTGAAAGAATAGGAACAAGAGAATTTTCAACCTCAACTCCCAAGGACTGATGACGGAAGTTTTACACAACTGGATTTGGGGAAAAGCCAGTCAGCCGGCTGCAGTTGTGCGGCTGTATTGGCCAATTCACGGCAGTGCCACAGGTGTACGTTACCTTACCAGATAAAGAGGCTCTTTCCGGTTATTCTGCAGCTTTGACGTCGCTGTTACATTCTTGCTGTGTGTGGCGCGTACTGGTGAGCACGCACAGAAAATTTTCATCTTCACTCAACATGCCAAGCACACGGGGGGGTCTCTGAATCGCCGAATGTTTGTACCCAGTGGGGGATACACAACATTAGACACAAGTCCAGAGTGTTTCAAAATCAACCACGTGTACACTCAATTTTGATATTCTACTGATTTATAACACACTCCCTCCCGACGCCAAAGGGGTTTGAACTTTAACGGCTGAAAATACTCCAGATTCCTACGATATGATCATGCACATCAAAAAAAAAGCACCTGGAGATTTTTTTTTACCATTGATATTATCCTCAGTACTCCCAAAGGGGTCACCAAGAGGTAAAAGGTCAGGGAGCAGAAATGAAGTCTCAGGAGACTTCAGACCTTCAATGAGCTTTTCTGTGTCAAGAGGCGAAGGAGAGAAGAACAATGAAACAAGAGATAAAAGATGACATACAGGCAACACAGCAAGCGTACCGAATTATTGGCAGCACGGCTAATTAACAAAACACAGGCTAATCGAGGGATTCAGGCCACATCACCAGCTAAGCCGTAAATTTCTGAGCAACCTGAAGGAGTCACTGAATCCCAAGACTCGATTACAACAGTGATTCAGAGGCCCCTCCGTTTCTGTCGCAGCCTCTCTGCACGCACCTCTACGCCAGATGTTATGCTGGCAATGCACTGGAACCCCTTGGCACTCAGGACGTTCAGAGTGAACGGTAAAATAACGATGGGAAGGTTATTCCAGGTTTACCGAAAGATAATCGGGATACGGTTAAGAGAATTCTACACATGACAATGAAACCACTGGGTTTTCCGTTTGCACGGAGAGCCAGATGGAATCACGGATCGCGATCCCGCAAAGACGAGTTAAAAATCCAGAAATTCTATGTAATGGGGGAAAAAAAGAATTCAACTTATTCAGTCACTGTAAACCGGTGGCTCCGACATCCGGCTCTTAATAAATGAGAGAGACATAGTTTAGAATATAAGCACAGTGCTGTAGCTCCAGAGATGGTGCTCTTTCCAAATGAAGAGAATGGGGCGAGGGAGGGGGTGGGAAGAGAGAGAGTTCTTGGCCATTTTGTGTTCGTTAAAATCGGTCTCCGTCAAACACTGGCATCCCACAATCTACCGTGGTTTAATTCAGGGGAGACAGCTGGCTGTAGACAAGTGTCCAATGGGTGCAATCTTTACACTGGGTTGGGGGGGGGGTTACTTTCCCGATCACAATCCAGTGACTCCTGTTGCAAAGTGCTTTCATAGATTAACTGTAGCGCCGTCAATTCTTGACGCATGGGTCTTCTGCACTCGTACGCACCATAGAATCGGCATAAATCGCCCAACCGACCTCGTTCTGGTGACAATAGACCATTCAACTACTCAACCGCAGGCGATGGGAGCGACAGTCAAGTCTGACCGTCTGCTCACTCCGCCACAGCCAGCATTGGTTCGCAGTCAGGAATAGGAATCCGAGCTGATCTTCCCCTGCATAGGCCAATTGTCACATTCCCTGCTGCCACCCTAGCCAAGGCCAACCGGTAGAACACAGGCAGGGATTGAACCCAAGACCTTTGGTCTGATTAACTTAAGTTACATTTATTGGAGGCACTGGAATCCATACTTTTAAGTGTCAGAGTTCCCACCCATCTTTTTTTGTTACGTTGGGGGCCATTTTCCTTCTCTGGACCCAAGATATTTCTGAACAAGATTTAAATGAGACAATATACTACAAAGGAATTCAATGATGTGCTTGAAATTACTCGTTTTGAGCCAAACAGTCTGCCACAGGATCAAAACTATTCCGCCAAAAGCCAACAAATCCATCCAGTGATTTAAGTCATTTGGGCCGATACTCATCGGAATTTAGAAGAATGAGAGGTGATCTTATTGAAACATAAGATTCTGAGGGCTCGATGGGGTAGATGCAGAGAGGAGGTTTCCCCTCGTGGGGAAATCTAGAACTCAGAGGCATAGTTTCAGAATAAAGGGTCCTTTTAGAACTGAGATGAGGAGGAATTTCTTCTCTCAGAGGGTCATAAATCTGTGGAATTCTCTGCCCCAGAGAGCTGTGGAGGCTGGGTCATTAAATACATTGAAGGTGGAGATAGGCAGATTTTTGCAAGATAAGGGAGTGAAGGGTTATGGGGAGCGGGCGGGGAAGTGGCTTTGAGCCCAAGATCAGCCATCATCTTATTGAATGGCGGAGCAGGCTCGAGGGGCCAAGTGGCTAATTCCTGCTCCCATTTTTTAATGTTCTTATGAAATGGTAAAGTTGATGTAATCCTGAGCATTACACAGAACACCAAGTCTATCGAGAAGCAGTTGCCCGCTCATGCGCCTACTGCAGCAGAACCTCATATTCCCCTGCCGTGGCCCAGCTTGTGATCATGGAGTTGCCTTGTTCTTTTCGCTTTATCAAGAGGTCATGGCAAATCAGTGAATGCAGTGCGCTTTCCACTCGGAGGGATCAGAAACACCAAGTATCAACACAAAGCCCGTCATGCCCATTTATCAAGTCATTGGAACAGAACTTCACATCAAGGGGAATGCAAGCTGCCTCCAACTCGCGGGCTTTACGGAAGACAGCACGAAGCAACAGAGCTTCAACCTTTCCGTTTAGAATTGAGACGAAAAAGTAGAAGACGCTTCCCTTTTAACTAGCTTGGTAGAATTAGAAGGAAACAAGAAAGGCTCCCAATACAAATGGTCCCAATACATGTAACGAGGGGAAAGAAGAGCAAACAACCTTCAATTTGTGCCGGCTTCAAAAAAAAAAGGTCACAACAAACATCAGTTAATGTCTAACATTCTAACGACCAATGTCCAACGTCTCAACAATAATAATGACAATATTAGTTCAAGCCGTAGGGAAAAGTCTAATATTGATTTTCTGTGACTGATTTGGCACCGACATGATTAACAGTTTACTCAGCAGCAACAGAATATAAAAATCCAAAACATTCCTGAGTTACAGGATCTCAAGACTCTGTCAGCTGTGGCTCAGTGGGTAGCACACTCGCCTCCGAGTCAGAAGGTTGTGGGTTCAAGTCCCCACTCCAGGGACTTGAGCACATAAAGCTAGGCCGACACTCCCAGTGCAGTGCTGAGGGAGTGCCACACTGTCGGAGGTGCCGTCTGTCAGATGAGACGTTAAAACGAGGCCCCGTCTGCTCTCTCAGGTGGGCGTAACAGACCCCATGGCACTATTTCGAAGAAGAGCAGGGGGGAGTTCTCCCCGGTGTCCTGGGCCAATATTTATCCCTCAACCAACATAAAAAAAAAAACCAGATTATCTGGTCATTATCACATTGCTGTTTGTGGGAGCTTGCTGTGCGCAAATTGGCTGCTGCGTTTCCCACATTACAACAGTGACTACACTTCAAAAAGTACTTCATTGGCTGTAAAGCACTTTGGGACGTCTGGTGGTCGTGTAAGGCGCTATAGAAATGTAAGTCTATCTTTCTTTTTAAAAGGGCAAATTAACTTTTTATTTTAAAAATGAGTCTCGTCGTAGCTTTCGGTATTTAAAACTACAATTTCTGAGACCAACTGACAGCTTCCAGGCTAATTTGATTTGATTTCCAAGAATTGCAACCAGCTAAACAGGCCTGTGAAGATGGCTTCAGTGCAAATTAATGGGCAGCTGCAGTCAAATTCAAGTGTTTTTTTTCCCTAAAACTTCTGGGTGAAATATCCTACCTCCTCACTGCAACACTTTTGGACACCCAACCTCTGACCAAACTCCTTGTACCCTTGAGGAAAAATAGAGAGGGGATCGATCACTCTACAGCATTTTCCCCCACTGCGTCTCCCAAAGCGAGCCTTCTGGAGAGAAGGTCGAGTCCCAAAACATTAGCGGCAGTGAGGGAAAGGGTGACCGAGGGGCACGTAGAAAGAATAGTGAGCTTCCACTGAAAGTTCGCAGCATTGCTACCTTCAACTACAAGCACGGCAACAGAGCTTGGCCTTCTCTGATGCTCCGAAAGCTTCGAGCTTGTGCTACAACGCTGTTCTGAGGCAGCAACCTCACAGTGCAGTGACTTCTAAAGCAGGTTGCTGCTTGATGGAAAGCGTGGGCCGGCAGCAGCTGCTTTTAGCACCGTCGAGTGTGCTCGAAGCAGCAGGTATAATCACACTGCCTCCAATAAAACAGACGGGATAAAAAGGAGAGACACAAATAGTTGGAACCCCCTGCCGAGATACTGCACGACCTAAAAAAAAAAGGCCTTCTGAGGATCAAAATCTTAATCTTTGTCCCCAGCAGCATCCTTTTGTCCCAGCCACGACCCATGATGTGTCGTCATCATGGGTCTATCCAGCTAAGTTACGTTTTCAGATGTTCAGTCCATCACAGCATTTAATAATTCTCGAGTGCAGAGAGTTAAATACAAAAATGCTCGTTACCCGCCTCAACCTCTCTCCTTGACAGCCGCAACATCAGAGTGGTCTTAACTTCAGATCTTCCAGCCTGCGGAAAATGTCTTCAAGGGCAAATGCCCGAGGTGTGACTAAATTTGCTGGGGATTGGAGGGGCTGCTTTGGGCCTTCATTTATTCTACTTGCTCAGTAAATAGAAGTGCAATATGTATTAAAAAAACTGTGGAAATTGTTCAGAAGGTGGGGGTTGGGGGGAGGCAGCCTTGAAATGAAGAGGAAGTCGTGGGGTCTCTCCCTCAAAACAGAGATAAAATGGAGGCCAATTGACAACTATTAAATTTATAACAAGCCCTTTAAAAGGTTCGTCAGCGCCAGTTAACTGCTAATATATTTAAAAATAACAGACTTGTTCCGTTTGGACACGCTGGTAACCCGAGATCCTGTTAATTCCCCACCAGAGGGGGTCTCGACTGACCGGCTTCAACTCTCGAAGGGATGGAAAGGTGCACTCGGCACTCATTACCTGGCGGCTCAGATGATGTAACAGGAGTGAAAGGATCAGGTATGTTGATTGGCAGGACGGCTGCATCCGGAACCAACAGTTCTATGGAGTTTTCTGCTGAACCAACCGAGCAGATAGAGAGAGGCAGACACAGGGGGTGGGGGGGGGGGGAAGAGAGAGAAGAGAGGTAGAGGTGGGGGGAGATGCAGGAGGAGGAGGAGAAGGCAAGAAAGAGCAGCAAGGGAGGGAAGGAAGGAAGGAAGGAAACAGAAAGCAATTATACACCACCAAATGATTTACTTGCTTCCCATCTGCCCAGCCAGCCCGTCGCAGAGTTCTTACGTCGTATTTATCGAGCTGAGAAACAGACCATTCGGTCCATGCCGGTGTGTTTATGCTCCACATGAGTCTGTGGCTGGATTGGTTTATCCATACCATCCAGAAATAGTCAGCATGTCAAAGTTTAGCTCGAGTCGCAATCATCCAGCTTATTTAAAAAAATATATTATGCAGGAAGAGATTATGCCCAACAGCTTCCTCTGAAAAACTTTATACCATCAAGAAAGCAGGAAAGTAATCTGCAGCTCTGGAAGACCAGCCCATTAAATAAAGAAAGATCTTACTCTTCATTATTTACCTGGCAAAATCAAATATATTTCCCAATCAAACTTTAGTTAAAAAGGAATAAAAACATTCCCGTCACAAGATTGCTACTCTGAAAAGTATCTTTCAGTGATCTCCAAGACTGGGTAAAAGAAATATGTTGTTTGGGCAAGGCTCCGGATTGACAGCACAGAGTGCTGGGAGCGGAGACTCGGCAACGGAACATCATCCCGACTGGTGGCTGAATATCTTGCATTTTCTTTTTGAATCTGGATTGGGGTTCTCCGACAAAAAGGAGCAGAGGCTTATTTGTAGGTCCTCAGCTTGGAGTTTTCCGTAAACTCCTGGGAGCACTTGCACGAGTCTTCAAGCCTTACAACAGCTGAAAAGGGTCACTTGCAGTCTACTGGGAATCGGTGACAAATTTGCACTAGGAAGTCGACAGTGGCAGGGGGGGAAGGGAAATTACTTTGGAACATCTGCACAGTAACGCATCTCGTTATACAAACCCTTTCGACTTGAGAAATTATGCCTGTGGTTTACCAAAACCAAGTGTGCGTAAAGCTGCGCGATGAATTCCTCACAGTCTTGGTTTCATTTTCTTTTCCATTTCAAGTCGCTTCCCTTGGGTAAGGTGATGAATAAATTATCGTCTCAAACGTTTCCTGACCTGCTGTGCATTTCCTGTATTTTCTGCCATGGAATGCAGTACCATTTCGGATCGTGAAAACAACAGTCATGAGAGTACATCAGGATTGGTTGGTGCACTAACCTGTCTCAGAGGCAAAGGGATCGATTCCAAAAGCATCTGCCTGCGACTGCACCTGTGCTGGAGGAAGCCCTGGTATCAGGCTCTCAGTGGATGTATTGGTCTTCTCAACCTTACCTGTAAAATCCAGAAACAATTCTAAGCTTTTGTCTGTCTTTTATGAATGTATTTGCATCAGGGGACGAAAATGTCAACACAATGATAAACAGTCACCGGTCAACTGATCTCTGCATTTTCTTATTCAGTAGCTACCTTACTGTCGTTAACTTAACCTACAATTTAAACAGGTTAAAAATGCTGTTTTAAAAATGTAAAGGGAGGCAGTCTTGAGGAATAAACTTCCCTTTAAAATACAAACACTTTAGGCGAAAGGTCATTGTTAAGTTTATTACAACAGCACCCTCTTTATTCTGAGAATCGATGAATATCTTACTGCTGTTTGTGGGGAGCTTGCTGTGCGTAGATTGGCCATTGCGTTACATAAGAACATAAGAAATAGGAGCAGGAGTAGGCCATTCGGCCCCTCGAGCCTGCTCCGCCATTCAATAAGATCATGGCTGATCTGATCTTGGCCTCAACGCCACTTTCCCACCTGCTCCCCATAACCCTCGACTCCCCTGTAGCTCAAATATATGTCTATCTCCGCCTTGAATATATTCAATGACTCCGCCTCCACAGCTCTCTGGGGTAGAGAATTCCAAAGATTCACGACCCTCTGAGAAGAAATTCCTCCTCATCTCCGTCTTAAATGGGCGACCCCTTATTCTGAAACTATGCCCCCTAGTTCTAGATACAGGAAACTCTTGTTTATCCGGCACCCAAATATCCGGAATTCTCGCTTAACCGGCAAAAATCATCCTCCGAAAACTCCTCTCAAATAACCGGCAATGTTGCAGAGTCGCAGTCCGAGTCTCCGCGAACGCCGAGTACTCCGAAAACTCCTCTCAAATAACCGGCAATGTTGCCGATCCAGAGTCCGCGAACGCCGATTTAGTCAGTAGGGGTAATTTTCAAAAGTGCCACTACTCGGCCTCCTGGCGCTGTCGGAAGTCCGAAACACTGCAGCAGCAGGAGTTGATTCTCCCGCGCTGCCGGGAGTCTCACTTACTGTTAAGTAATTAAAGAGTTATGGATTACTGTCAACTGGCATTACTGTACTTAATCAAGCATCTTCCACCATCCATTTAACACAACATTCTGTCAGTGAGTACCCAAATACTGTATACTGCACATTTCTTGATTTTTTTATTTTTCTTTGTTAAAAATAGCCTCGGTAGATATAACTCTCTGTTATCCGGAACTTTCGATCAACCTGCACCACGCCGGTCCCGGATACCAAAGAGTTTCCTGTACCCCCACTAGGGGAAACATCCTCTCAGCATCCACCTCGTCAATCCCCCTCAGAATCTTATATGTTTCAATAAGATCACCTCTCATTCTTCTAACCTGCTCAACCTTTCGTCATATCAACCCCTTCATCCTAGGAATCAACCTAGTGAACCTTCTCCGCACTGCCTCCAATGCAAGTATATCCTTCCTTAAATATGGAGACCAAAACTGTACGCAGTACTCCAGGTGCGGTCTCACCAGCGCCCTGTACAGTTGCATCAAAACTTCCCTACTTTTATACTCCATACCCTTTGCAATAAAGGCCAACATTCCATTAGCCTTCCTAATTACTTGCTGTACCTGCATGCTAGCTTTTTGTGTTTCATGTACTAGGACCCCCAGATCCCTTTGTACCACAGCTTTTTGTAGTCTCACTCTATTTAAATAATAATTTGCTTTTTCTATTCTTCCTTCCAAAGTGGATAACCTCACATTTTCCCACATTATACTCCATCTGCCAAATTTTTGCCCACTCACTTAACCTGTCTATATCCATTTGCAGACTCCTTGTGTCCTCCTCACAACGTGCTTTCCCACCTACCTTTGTATCGTCAGCAAATTTGGTTACAGTACACTCGGTCCCTTCATCCAAGTCATTAATATAGACTGTAAATACATTACCTACATTACAACAGTGACTACACTTCAAAAGGTACTTCATTGTCGGTAAAGCGCTTTGGGACGTCCCGAGGTCATGAAAGGCACTATACAAATGCAACTTCTTTATTTCCTTTAACATTAAGTGGAAAAATAGAGCAAATCAAGTTACAAACAACAGAGTGACTGCTGCCAACGAACTGGAAGCTGCGCAGAAATGTTAACTTTCATAAGCCGACTTAAAATTTTTCTTTTCCTGACGCGGCTCAGTTTGGCACCACTCCCTCCCCTCCTCCTTTCTCTCTCATCAATCTGAGAAGTCCGGCGAGAACAAAAAAAAAACCCCACTGGAACTGCGCGCGCAACTACTTCATTTCGTTGGCAGCAGTCGCTCAATGCTCAAAACAAATGAGAGGAAGGCCAAATGGACTACCAGAAAATCAAAGACAGACAAAAAAAAGAGGTGTGCTACTTAAGGGGTTATCTTATGAAGAAAGGTTGAGCAGGTCGGGCCTATACTCATTGGAGTTTAGAAGAATGAGAGGGGATCTTATTGAAACATATAATATTCTGAGGGGGATTGACAGAGTGGATGCAGAGAGGATGTTTACCCTCGTGGGGGAATCTAGAACTAGGGGGCATAATTTCAGAATAAGGGGGCACCCTTTTAAATCGGAAATGAGGAGGAATTTCTTCTCTCAGAGGGTGGTGAATCTGTGGAATTCTCTTCCCCAGAGAGCTGTGGAGGCTGGGTCATTGAATATATTTATGGTGGAGATAGACAGATTTTTGAACGATAAAGGAAGTCAAGGGTTATGGGGAGCGGGCAGGAAAGTGTAATTGAGGCCAAGATCAGATCAGCCATGATCTTATTGAATGACGGAGCAGGCTCGAGGGGCCGAATGACCGACTCCCGCTCCTACGTCTGATGTATGTAAATGGAAAGGAATGAGCTTAGCTACAAGGTCACGGTTCATTCAGTACTGCAACCCTTCACTCTTCTCCAGCTCTGATCTGCTTCACCAGCCATGGCCTAAGCCTCCAGCCACAACACCGCTGCTCTCTGGAATTCTCTGCTCCCTTGTATGGCCATCTCCCTCCCTTCAAATCAAAACCTACATCTTTGTGCCTTCAGATACCTCCCCGAGCGCCCTGCCTACTCTGTGCCCATCGCTGTCCAGCACAGCAACTTTCATTGTTTGAGAAGCGCTGTACAAGTACTGAAGAATTAAAAAAAACATTCTTGGCGTGACTCAGCCATTCTGTTATTAGTTTTTTTTTCCTGCCCAAATCAATCTCTTTTCCAAAACCAATCTCTGAAGGGTGCCCTCACATGGTGTGAAAGGTAAACTGCACGTGCTCCAGTGACAACCAGCATAAGGATCCCCAAGGGGAGGTCCCATCCCCAACAGTAGGTCTGCCAGACCACTCGCGAGTTTGCTTTTGTTCAAATTAAGCTCAATCTTCCAACAAAAGCGGAGGGTCTCGAATTTAAAAAGTACCAGAGCTTCGATGCAGTGCAGCGCTGTGATTTAATCAACCAGTCAACGGGAGAGATAAGAACATTAGAACATAAGAAATAGGAGCAGGAATAGGCCACTTGGTCCCTCGAGCCTGCTCCGCCATTCAATAAGATCATGGCTGATCTTGGGCTCAAAGCCACTTCCCTGCCCGCTCCCCATAACCCTTCACTCCCTTATCTTGCAAAAATCTGTCTATCTCCACCTTAAATGTATTTAATGACCCAGCCTCCACAGCTCTCTGGGGCAGAGAATTCCACAGATTTACAACCCTCTGAGAGAAGAAGTTCCTCCTCATCTCAGGTCTAAAAGGGCGACCCTTTCTTCTGAAACTGTGCCCCCGAGTTCTAGATTTCCCCACGAGGGGAAACATCCTCTCTGCATCTACCCTGTCGAGCCCCCTCAGTATCACATGTTTCAATAAAAATGAGAAGTCGCACAACACCAGGTTATAGTCCAACAGTTTTATTCGAAATTACGAGCTTTCGGAGCTCTGCTCCTTCTTCAGGTACAGGTAGAGGCACACTGTACCTGTACCTGACGAAGGAGCAGCGCTCCGAAAGCTCGTAATTTCGAAATAAAACTGTTGGACTATAACCTGCTGTTGTGCGACTTCTCATTTTTGTCCACCCCAGTCCAACACCGGCATCTCCGCATCATGTTTCAATAAGATCACCTCTCATTCTTCTAAATTCCAATGAGTATAGGCCCAGCCTGCTCAACCTTTCCTCATAAGTCAACACCCTCATCTCTGGAATTAACCTAGTGAATCGTCTCTGAACTGCCTCCAATGCAAGTATATCCTTCCTTAAATAAAGGAGACCAAAACTGTGCGCAGTACTCCAGGTGTGGTCTCACCAATACCCTGTACAGTTGTAGCAGAACTTCCTGCTTTTATACTCCACTTTAATTGTATTTAATGACCCCGCCTCCACAGCTCGCTGATACAAGACCTTGTTGGCTGCCGCAGCAATTGCTGCATTACTGAAGCTGCATCAGCAACACCAGATGCACTTGTGCCGATCGCCCACCGACAATGGAAACAGACACCGATCCCAGGTGCCTCCCAGTATCTGGAGCCCTCATTCTGCTCGCACATCCCATTCAGCGGGACCGCTGTCTGAAGTGATTGCGCTGTACACCCCTGAATTCCAAACCGCAGAACCGGATACAAACTGCAGCACATCGGCGTGCAGATAAGTGCCACTGAAGCATAAATCATTGCTTTGTACAAATGTCAGACGACAGACCGCCACAATCGCGCTCATTTATGCGCTAATGGTTGCTGCTCCTATCCATTTTCCTCTTGTTCGCTTGAAGATAAAGATTCACCGTTCTTCCCCAATGTGCTGAAATAAGCACCTTCGAATGCTTAACTTAGTCACGTGAAGTTTCTTTGTCTGCTTTGTGAACAGAGATGTTGACCCATTTGAAACAGGTTCATGCCTTTTAAAGTAACACAAAGTGGGTCCAAATGCTAATATTCAAAGACTGATTGTTTCGACTGTAACTCGGCCTTTCCCAGGACCCCTCAACCGTAGAATCCTTTACCTCCTTCAGTTTCTCCCTGCTTTTAAACCGCTCACATGCGTTTCACAAGAATAAAATCAAATTCAAGATCAATACCTCACAACATCTATTCAAAAGTCGGACTCACCATCTTTGAGCTTTTCAAAGTCTTTGTTGAGTAGCTCCTCCGCAGTGAGTTTGGAGAAATTGTCGTCAGCAAACGGATTCCACGTAGAGACATCAGGAGGATTGTACACGTTCTGCTGTGAGGTCCGGGGAGACCCTGAGGGAGTGGTCGTAGCTGACCTGAGTGGAACAGGGCCACACGGTAAATACCTTATGTTGGTTGGTTAAGACTTAATAAAAGCTCCTCTAGCATTTTATTAAACTCAGTCAAGAGCACCCCAATGGCTTTGTAGGTAAACAGATTGCCCCATGTAGTAGCGAGCAGACCAGAAGATTTCAGGTTCGATTCCTGGCCTATCAGTTAATTGCCATCAGTTGGGACAGCAATTGGCTTCAGTATTCCTGGACTAGGGAAGACTGGAAAAGACATCAATTAGGGTTTCCCATGCTTAAATTGACTCTTGACAGATGATGGATGGAGAATGAGGGCAGCATTGGGCTGAACAGCCTGCCAACACTTAACGTCCAGACTGGTACTTGAATGGCCGCTTGCACCGTACCAAAATGGTGTGAATTTGGAGCTTCCTACCGCATGCTCTCTCAGGCGGTACTATTTTGAAGAAATGCAGGAGAGTTCTCCCTCCCCGGTGTCCTGGCCAATATTTATCCCTCAATCAACATCACTAAAAAACAGATTACCGGGTCATTATCACATTGCTGTCTGTGGGAGCTTGCTGTGTGCAAATTGGCTGCCGCGTTTCCTACATTATAACAATGACTACACTTCAAAAAGTACTTAATTGGCTGTAAAGCGCTTTGGGATGTCTGGAGGTCACAAAAGGCGCTATATAAATGCAAGTCTTTTCTTTTCTTTTTCATGGAGTAGTTGAGGCGATTAGCACAGATGCGTTTAAGGGGAAGCTAGATAAGTACATGAGGGAGAAGGGAACAGGATAAGTTGATAATGTGAGATGAAGTAAGGCGAGAGGAGGCTCGAGTGGAGCATAAACACCGGGACAGACCCGTTGGGCTGAATGGCCGGTTTCTATGCTGTAAAATTCCATGTAATTCTATTGAGACAGGAAATAATTGTAATTAAGCCAGGCACTCAAAATATTGACTTATTTTAATAAAATAAAATTGAACCTACTTGGATTTGTTTAAACCAGCTTCAGCGGCTGCAGCTGCCAGGAGCTGGGTCGATTTACTGACTGGAACCCCAAAGACTGCACTGTACGTGACGTCACTCAGGATCCTCCTGTGGCCGGCGCGCTGTGTCTTGGGAGACGACGGAGGGGTCAGTGACACCGACACCATTTTCGGAGACTGGTTCGGTGCCACTTGTGGTGGTGGCGGCGGCGGCTGCTGAATCTGGGTCTGCAAGGGAAAGCAGTAAAAAGGAAATCAGCGCGTTCCATCACCAGCGTCCCATAATCACACGCCCTAGTCAAAATACGCCTTTGTAAAACCTCGTCATTAGGGTCAATTGTTGGGGCCACTGTATCTCCAAATTCAACTGCTGTCCCAGATGCTTTCCTGGATATCACCACTGACTTATCTAAAAAGGGACTGGAACCTATAACTTTCAAATATTCAACTTCCAATTAAGGTACCCAAAAGCAGTATTGGACAGTCTTATTCTCACTTCCCCTACCTTATTTATGAATGTGAGAAAAGTGACAGACTGGAAAAAGACCGAATGGTCCACCCAGCCTCTCCCGTACAGTTGTGATGCCCTATTCATCACAGTACCTACATTCCCCATCCCACCCGGAGCCATTTAATCACCCGGGGTGTGGGGGGAAAAAAGAGCGCCAGATTAAAAACTCAGGCTGATTTGGGGGGGGGGGGGGGGGGGGGGGAGTCTGTGAAATTTCTCCCCCATCCTCTTAACTGGGGTTTGGGAGGGAACACTGGTCCATGGCCTCTTCCCAGTGGATGAACCTAGACTCACTGCATTCGACTGCCATCAGCTGATCCACAGGAGGGAGAGGATGAGCAGAATCATATGACTTCGAACAGCTTTATTAATACTTCACCAAAAGCAGGATCCCAATTTAAAACCAATTTCCTTCCAACCAGTTCTTTACAATGCTGAGGGGGATAGACTATGCAGATGTCTATTTGAATTAGACTGCGAGTGCAAAGCTAAAGGACACAAGGTTAAGATCAAACCTCAAGGTTAAGATTAAACAAGCTTCAACTGAGATGACAAAGTAATTTTTCCTCCCCCTCCAAAGCTGCAGTTGTCCCCTTCAAAAGTTCTCGATATCCATCCAGTTAGGAGCAGGATTTGAGAGTTATAGGGTTGGGTATAGATGGGGATCATCAAATACTCCGTGGGATGTAATGGAGTTCTGCTGTTGGGAGCTGGGGTTGGGAAAAAATAGCAGGACAAGACTATAAAGATGGGAGTAAGGACAAACTAAGCTTTGGTTGATAACCTTTAGAGAACAAGGGGTATTTATCCAGAACTTCAAATTGGCAGACAGTCCGCAATTACAGATGGTTTGGGGGTAAAAGCAGGTGGAATGGTCTCTCATTCAGGAAAGGATGAACAGGCTGGGTCTCTTTTCTCTTGAAAAGAGAAGGCTGATGGGTGACCTAATAGAGGTCTTTAAAATTATGAAAGGTTGTTAGAGTAGACAGAGAGAATGCTTCCTTGTTAGCGACGCCCACATCCCATAAAACGAATTTTAAAAAAACTTGTGGGCAAGAGCATAACTAGAGGCCATCAATATAAGATAGCCACCAAGAAATCCAATCGGGAATTCAGGAGAAACTTCTTTACTCAGAGAGCGGTGAGAATGTGGAACTCGCTACCACAGGGATTGACGGAGATAAATAGTATAGATGCATTTATGGGGAGGCTGGATAAGCAGATGAGGGTTGAAGGGGAAGAGGGTTATGCTGATAAGAGTTAGATGAGGAAAGACTGGAGGAGGCTCGAGTGGAGCATAAACGCTGGCATGGACTGGTTGGTCCGAATGGCCTGTTTCTGTGCCGCATATCCTATGTACTTCAATGTTCTTCTTTAAAAAAAAAAGCCAGGATGTGGAGATGCCGGTGTTGGACTGGGGTGGACAAATGTGAGAAGTCGCACAACACCAGGTTATAGTCCAACAGCTTCACCTGACGAAGGAGCAGCCGCTCCGAAAGCTTGTGATTTCAAATAAAGCTGTTGGACTATAACCTGGCGTTGTGCAACTTCTCACATTAAAAAAAAAGAAATGACCCCAACTCCTCCACATGGGAACGCATTTTCTGTAAGGGTTAAACAATTCAGTTGTGAACTCTTACCATTCCCTGTTCCTGAGAGGCTGCTTGTGGCGCTGCTGCAGCAAGTTGCTGCGGTGGGGGCAATGGTGCGTGCTGCGGGTGCGCGGCGGTCAGCTGTGGCTGGGCAGTGGCAGCCTGCTGGCTCACGTACTGCATCGGCTGCATGGCTGCGGCAAGCTGCTGTTGCTGGAGATAGTAACTCTGCATCATCTGCTGTTGCATGACTTGCTGCTGAGCTTGCTGCTGCATGGCGTGGTACTGGCGCACAGACACATGCAAATAAAACAGACCCGAAATAAAATAAAATAAAATAAAAACCTTTAAAAAGAACAATGATGTAAAAACACAAAAAAAAACTCTTCAAAAAGGAAAAAACAAGGAATAACTAAAGTTGACGAGACTGGATTTTCACCATTCCCAAATCACGACTGACAACAAATACAGGCTCTGCATTTGTGTTACATCACATAACGTCAGTGTAAAAACCTGGGGCAGCAATAAGATAAGCACACCTCTGCAGCAAGTAGATAGGGTTAAAAGAGGCTGTATTTATATAGAGTGCCTTATTACGATAAAACATCTTGAAATGCTTCATACAATGTACTAACTAGTTTGGAGTGCAGTGTCTTATATAAACACAGCAGCCATGTGGTGTCAGAGACATCAAGTAAGCAGCAACAAGGTGACTTGATCTTTTTTGTATTATTGGTTAAGGGAGGATTGTTGGCCAGGACACTGGGAGAAGTAGCATGGGATCTTCAACAACCCACCTGAACAGGCAGACTTGGCCTTGGTATGCACGGCTCCTCCCAAAGGCTGGCACCTGCAACAAGGGAGGGCTCACTCAAAATGGCACAGTGGTGTCAGCCTGGATCACGCGCTCAATCTCTGACTGTGACCCAAAACCACAGTCTTCTGACCCAGGGCCAAGGGTGCTACCAGTTGAGCCAAGCTGACATATGGCCTTCATTGCAAGAGGATTTGAGTACAGGAGTAAAGAAGTCTTACTCCAATTATATAGGACCTTGGTGAGACCACACCTGGAGTACGGTGTACAATTTTGGTCTCCTTACCCAAGGAAGGATATACTTGCCATAGAGGGAGTGCAACGAAGGTTCACGAGATTGATTCCTGGGATGGCGGGACTGTTGTACGAGAAGAGATTGAGTAAACTAGGCCTGTATTCTCTTGAATTCAGAAGAATGAGAGGGGATCTCATTGAAGCATACAAAATTATTACAGGGCTTGATAGGGTGGATGCTGGGAGAATGTTTCCCTTGGCTGCAGAGTCTAGAACCAGGGGCCACAGCCTCAGGATAAAGGGTAGGTCATTCAGGACTGAGATAAGAAGAAATTTCTTCACACAGAGGGTGGTGAATCTTTGGAATTCTCTGCCCCAGAGGGCTGTGGAGGCTCAGTCATTGGGTATATTCAAAACAGAAGAAGTCGATAGATTTCTGACTAGTAAAGGCATCAAGGGATATGGTGATAGGGCCGGTGAATGGAGTTGAGGCAGAAGATCAGCCATGATCTCATTGAATGGCCGACTCCTGCTCCTAGTTCTTATGTTCTAATGGATGCGACCCACCTACTTGCTGCAGAGGCAACTGAATGCGTGTAACATCCAGTCCCAATCCATCATTCTGCTGATGCACTAACGCTGTGCAAGGCCTGTATATACACTGAGCAGACATTAAAACCGAGCAGACAAATTGACAGTGATATTTGAACACACTGCAAAATAAAAAAAACACAAACTGAAACAGAAGATTAAAGACTAGACCAATGATTCTGAACATTAAGAAAATAAATCATAAGGGTGATGACATTGTAGTTTCCCATGCTTTTTCTCCATTTTAATATTTGTATTGATTTCAACACTGAAGTTGCTTATCCCTGTTTAACACATTCTTCCTGGACTATGCATTAACGCTTCGAAGAATTACCTTGGGGTGGCGGGGGGAAAAATCAAGCTCAACGCTAAAAATTGTTTTGATATTATAAAAGATTTTAAGCCTGTAGGAGAATTTTATAATATAGTGTGGACCATCATTGTTCCCTTCCTCTGTGTACCATCTTGATTGAAGTCTTTGATGAAGTAACAGAGAAGGTTGATCAAGGTAATGCAGTAGATGCTGTACATGTGGACTTCGGAAGGCATTGGACAAAGTGCCACACAGGAGGCTTCTTCAGATGGTGGAAGCCCATGGAATTAAGGTGAAAGTGGCAGTATGGATATGGAATTGGCTCAGTTAGCAGAGGGTGGTGGTGGTGGATTGATGTTTTTCAGACTGGGAGGTGGTTTGCAGTGGTGTTCCCCAAGGGTTAGTTTTGGCTCTTTGCAATTTTTATAAACGACCCAGGCTAGGGTGTAGGGAGCAGCATTATAAAGTTTGCAGATGATACAAAACTTGGCAAAGTAGTAGATAGTAAATGAGGCTAGTTATAGGCTTCAGGATGACAGACAGGATGGTGAAATGGGTAGAAGCATGGCAGATGGCGTTCAACGCAGAGAGTGAAGTGATGCACTTTGGGAGGACTTGTATGGAAAGACAGTATATTATAAATGGCACGATTTTGAAAAGTGTAGACGAGCAGAGAGACCTCTGTGTCCATATACACAAATCCTTAAAGGTAGCAGGGCAAGTTGATAAGGTGGTTAAAAAAACATGTGGGTTACTTGAGTTTATAAATAGAGGAATAGAATATAAAAGCAAAGATATCACGCTAGAACTTTATAAATCACTGGTTAGGCCTCAGCTGGAGTATTGTATTCAATTCTGGGCACCACACTTCAGGAAGGATGCAAAGGCCTTAAAAAGGGTACAGAGGAGGTTTATCAGGATGCTACCGGGGAATGAGGGACTTCAGTTATGAGAAGTTGGAAAAGTTAGGACTGTTCTCCTTGGAACAGAGAAGGTTTAAGAGGTGACCAAGTAGAGGTTTTCAAGATGATGAGAGGTTGTGATAAGAGTAGAGAGAGAAAAATTACTCCCTCTGACGCTTGGGTCAATAACCATAGATTTAAAATCACTGGCAAAAGATCTGGAGGGGAGAATTTTTTTCCACTCGAGAGTGGTCAGGATCGGGAATAAATAATTTTTAAAAAGGGAGTTGGACAGGTACTTGAGGATGAGGGAACTTAAGAGTTACGGACAAAGAGCAGGGGGGGAGGGGACTGAGCACGACTGCTCCTTCAAAGAGCCGGCACAGGCACGACCGGCCGAATGGCCTCCTCCTGTGCAGTAAGTTTCCATCACTCGACGGTCTCAGCTGACGTGCGGCGTTCAGATGCACCTCCACTGAAACCAAGAACTCAGCAAGCAGTCGGAGGGATTACATTGGCCTGAAATTTTGAGAAGCATTCCCAATAAATGAGCCAGTTATATAACCTGAATAAACCAAAAAGCGGCCATTATTTTTTTTTTGTAAACTGAGGCTTTTCTCACCAGGGTTCCCTGCTGGTCTTGGGAAGAGTTTGGGGTATTTCGAACGGGCAGGATTTGTTGGGGGCAATGTTGCTTTCCAACACAATTTCCATGTATTTCCTGGTCAGGTGACAAGAAGGAACATTAACCGTAGAAGGAGCTGTACTGTTGGATTATCCTTACCCAAAGCAGGAACAAGATTTTAGTGAGGAGGAGGAGGAGAAGCAGAAAATTGTTCACTCGAAATTCATCATTCTGCCATGAACACAATGTTAATTGGAAGTAATCTTTTCCGGACACTGCATTTGCAACATTTACCTGCTGAGCCATGATCTGTTGCTGCTGCTGCTGCTGCTGGTAGTACACCTTTGGCTGCTGCAGGAAGAGCTGTGGCTGCACGGGCGTTTGTTGCGGGGCAGGTGGAGGCTGCACTGCTGCCTGGGGCTGCTTCTGCTGGGCTGCTGCTTGCGGTGGGGGGGGCGGAGGCTGCTTCTGTTGCACCGCTGCCTGGGGCTGCTTCTGGGGCACCGCTGCCTGGGGCTGCTTCTGCTGCAGCAACAGCTGCGGCTGCTGCAACTGAGGTTTCGGTTGTTGCGGAGGCTGTTGCAGGCAAGAAGGCGGAGTGTTGTGACCGCTGCCTAGAACAACACCTGGAGAAAGATGGGGGGGGGGGGGGGGGGGAGATAAAAGAGGGAGATTTGGAAACGGCATATTTTCAAACACATTTTATTGAAATCCTGACCTTATCCAAACTCCTATTTTAAATCTACTTCAACCCGATAACTCAGTAGAGAATCAGAAACGGTGAATCGAACTTAACTTTTCGTACCATTAAGCTTTGGAAAATTGTAAGAGCAGGTCCTAATAGAGGTACTCAAAATTATCGAGGAGGTCGGTAACCAGAGGTCATAGACTTAAAACAATTGGTAAGAGAACCAGAGGGGAAATTAAGAGAAATTTCTTCACACAGAGGGTTGTGAAGATCTGGAACACACTACCCGAGAGAGAGTGGCGGAATCAGATTCCATAGGAACTTTCAAAAGGCAATTAGACATGTACTTGAAGGGGACTCATTTGCAGGGAGATGGGGTAAAAGCTGGGGTGTGGGACTAAATTGGGCAGCGCTTTGCAAGAGCTGGCACAGGCATGACGGGCCAAACGGACTCCCTCTGTGCTTTAAGATTCTATGCTTCTCAGATCAGTGCCACATAGACAGGGGATCGTTACTGGACATGGAAGACAGCCACAGTACAGATACCTTAACAGTCTGCGCTTAACTTGATGGCCTGCTGCTACCTTATTGTAGCAATGCAAGTAATGCGACATGCGCTATCCTGTAGACAGTAATGCAGTGAATTGAAAAAGTAAATGGCGCTGCGGAACTGGATCGGCATAAGCCAAGGTAGCCCACCATCTAAAGCAAACGCAGAGGGGGAAGAAAAATGAAACTTCAGAAATGCAACTCAAATCCTAACGACTGCAAAATCTTCAGAAAAACATCACATTGAATAGCACGCGCACTATTCTCATTAAATCGGGCAACTCGAGTGAAGGGCTAAGGTCCTTCGTGCGGACATCAAGGTTGAAAACAGTCGGCGAGGAGGCAAAATAAATCATCAGATGGTTGTTAGGCAATGCCAAGTTTTAAAAGCCTGCACGGTGAAAAAGGAACGGGGAGAGAGTGAGCGAGCTCAGGAATGCCCAAAGTTTTGGGATCCTTGTAAAGATTGAATCACAAGGAGGAAATAGTGCGACAAGTTTTAATTTCAACACGGTAAGGATGTGAAAAGGAGGAACAAAGTGCAGGAAGATAGATTTGCGGCTTAGAATGAAGGAGCATGGATAACATTAGTATCAATAAAATAGGGACAAGGATACAACGGAGTGAGAAATTGGGGGCAAGAGGAGAGAGCAGCATCCTAATAGACTGGAGGTCTTCTCCTGCCTGAAACTGTTGGTAGGTAATCCCAGATTTGAGAAGTCCTCTGAAACACTGAATGACGGAGGGATTGACGAGTCTGAAGTTTTGCAATGGGCGAGACTTTGACAACAGAGAATGGACAGCGAGGGCGATATTTCATTTGAACATGTAATGAAAGGGTGCAACTTGCATATGCGCTTGAAGTGCCGTAACCTACAAGGCTATGGGCCAAGAGCTGGAAAGTGGGATTAGGCCGGATAGCTCTTTTTTGGTCTGGCACAGACACGATGGGCCGAATGGCCTCCTTCTGTGCCGTAAATTTCTATGATTCTGTAACTATAAAAGATGTCTGAAAGCCCTACTCTGCTGTATTCACTTGTCATTAATTGGTCAAAAATTGTGCAATAGCCAGAAACGAACATGGGAAGTGCTTCACACACCAAAACTAACAAATAAAGACAGGATGTAGAACAAGCCGTCAGACATCACTCTGATATACACTAATCGGAGGATCTGTAAATCAATCAACAGCTCGAGTCTTGGGCTTCAAAGGAAAATTGGTGGAACAAAACCAGAAAACAAAGTAGTAAACTATTCCAGTGTCTTTAACACACGGAGCTGAGATGCCCAAGACAACTGAATAGAACCAAATGGTTTTTGACAGTTTAATCTAATAATGCCACATGCCTAATTACCTATTAAGTGGGGCATAATTGCTTTGACAGCAAGATAGAAATCCATATTCCACAGGAAATGCTGGATACACATGCATGATTTTGAAATTTGTTGTTTCAACGAGAGGCAATTCACTGCTGGAATTAAAGTTACTGTTGGCCAAGTTAGTTTGGCATGTGCTTTGATAGAAATAATTCCTTCAATCTAAGACTGTTGTTTCTCCAAGAATTGCAGCTCCTTGCTTGGGTGGACATCGATGAGCACAGCCCTTCCTCCGCTCTTCAATTGACTCATTCACATCCTGCACCTTTCGGCAGCTGAGAGGCAAGGCAAACAACCTGCTTCCAGCCCCCTCCCACTCCGCTATCAACTCTGGACACAGCAGCAAGGCGTTGTCCAACAACGAGCTCAATGGATCAACTCAGCCAACATTTAGCCCCCTGGTTGGGGGGGCGGGGGGGGGGGGGGGGGGGGAAGTGCCAGATGTCGAGTTGCAGACTCGCCGAGAAGCGCAGTTGCTGCCAGTCTAACTGCTCGCCTTGCCCATTCTGGTGCAGGGCATGGTGTACCCTACTGCAGTGCCTTAAAGAGAGCCTAAATAATATGGGGTAGAGCTTCCACGCAAGTCGCCCGAAATCGGCCAAAGCAGCGCACAAGGTCGAGGATTTTCAAGCGCAAGTTACGTCCAGCGCAAACTGAGCTTCCGCAATCTTTTGCGCTGGTTTCAGAAAAAAAAAAAAAAAAAAAAAAAAAAAAAAAAAAAAAAAAAATCGCTCTGGAAAAAGGCCCCACCGAAACTGGTCACGCCCCCAGATCGGATTAATCATAATGGTGAGCTTCCGCTAATTGAGCCCGTTTCTAGCCCGTCGAGGAGGCTCTTAAAATTAAGCTTTTTTAAAAAAGGCACAAGGGCACTATTAGGCACCTTTTAAAAGCTCTTAGTAAATTAAATATTTTAAAATATTTAAGATACTGACTGGTGTACACCAATGAAACTAGTAAATGGTTCTGTATAGTTTTTTCTTCCAAAAAGTCATTTTCAGTCATTTAAAATCAGGTTACTCACTGGTGGTGGACTGGACAGTTTAAAAATACAATTTTCTTTCGTGATGAACCCATTTTCAGCTGTATTAATAAAACTGCTCCAAGTTACCGCTCTCAAATATATCAAGGACAATTTTTTTTTAATGCGGGGGGGGGGGAAATAATTACGTTCTGCAGCGCTGCCCGATTGCGGTGGTTCGTGGAAGATTGTGATTATGCAAATGAGTTTGAGCGGAAATTTGAACCATAACTTCACTCGGGAAAAGTAACGCAATCCGCGTCTGGATTGTCGACTGCAGCAAAGCAGAAACTCTAACCCCTATATCGATTATAGTTGTTGACCAAGAAGGAACAAAAGCTTTAATCCATGAACTGTACGAACTCCTAAAACTTATCTGAAGGGCCAAGAGCAATGAGTTTACTGCAGAGTAAGTTCATCAACAACAATGTGATATTAAGTGAAAATTAAAACCCAAGTTTCAAAGCTCAACGCTATTCTTGGGAGCCCGCGAGAAATCTGCAGCATTTTGACCGATCAGAGTTTGTTGACTGGGTGGGTGGTGGGGGGTTTCATCTCCTCGAGCACCGATAAAGCAACCCGATGTGCGTCACGAACTGAAGAGCGAATAATTTTTCACTCCTAATAAGACAGTAATCATATCCAACAACTTGGACATGATTCATCACTCTGACTTGGTCATTCAGCTCCTATTTTATAGGGAGGCAGCTAAAATTGCCGTAGAAACCAAACGAACAGATAAACAGCTCTGGTCTCCTGCTTTGGAGATGGGCACTTGATATATCGAATGGGTGATGAATATAATTTGGAAGGTACATTCAGAAATGATGCTCCTCTCGAACCCAACATCTATTTGATCCAAAAAGTTGGATCATTATTCGGATAGATTTTTACACATTCAGGTGTCAAAGACTGTGTGTGGCCATAGTCACTGCATTATCACTGTTGGATTCCACTTCTTCTCGTCATGTTCTGACAAACACCGGTGACACAAGAGCCAAGCAGAGAGATTTGAGTGGTCTGGTGCCAAGAACACTGTAAAAACAGGACTCTGATCATTCCTTCCTCATGGCTAGCAACAGAGCGTCACTGAGAACCCATCACCCTGCTTTCGACAGTTAAACGATGGTAGAAACTCAGGTGGGGGTGGGTGAGGGAGGGTATAAGAGGAGAAAGGGGGTAGGAGAGGGCAGAGAGAATGCAAGTGAATCTCTGGTTGGAGAGATGAAGTCTCAGGATTGGAAACCATAACAGGAAGAAATGTTTTCTGTACTAGCAGTAAGAATCCAAAGAGGAGACAGGAACCATAAAGGACACGAACAGGGCTGAAATGCAGGATGACTATGACAGAGTTAATATTCTGAATGATTAATTCCTCTAAATATTTACCAGCAACATACTCTCGCTAAGCAGTCATCCAAGTAGAATTAATAATTTTGATATATCCCATTTCCCTGCTATTTCTCCACATCAACCATGGCTCGGTGGGCAGCACTCTCGCCTCTTGAGTCAGAAGGTTGTGGATTTGAGCCCCACTCCAGAGACTTGAGCACAAAATCCAGCCCGACAATCACAGTGCCAGTACTGGGGGAGTGCTGCACTGCCGGAGGTGCCGTCTTTCGGAGGAGACGTTAAACTGGTGGACGTAAAAGATCCCATAGCACTATTCGAAGAGGAGCAGGGGAGTTCTCCCCAGTATCCTAGCCAATATTTATCCTTCAACCAACGTCACAACAAATTGCCTGGTCATTATCACATTGCTGTTTGTAGGAGCTTGCTGTGCGCAAATTGGCTGCCGCGTCTCCCTACGTTACAACAGTGACTACACTTCAACAAGTACTTCATTGGCTGTAAAGCGCTTTGGGACATCCTGAGGTTGTGAAAGGCGCTATATAAATGCAAGTTCGTTCTTTCTTTTCTCAAAACAATTTCTGAAGCTCTGCACAAAAGGCTCAAGGTTGTGTGGTTCCCAAGTATAACTTTTGGAATGGATAAGGAATTGGTCAATGTTTGGAAAAGAGCGGGTAACAGATAAAGGTGGATAAGGAAGGCCTTGTGTGGCGGTAGGGAGGGCAGAAAGAGCGCTGAGGGATCGGTATTGGGACCCGGTGGTTTCTAGTTTACTTCCAGCGACTGGAATCCAGAAACGCAAGGCAAGTTGTCTAAATTTGCAGACGATACCAAACTAGAAGGAGAAGATGGTTCTGAGGTGGCTTGGGAATTACAAAACGGGTTGCACAAAAATATGTAAACCAGAACAATAGTAGGTGAAATTTATGACTCCATGAATGGTGCTGGGAGCAGCTACGGGCGAAGTTGAAAGAAACCTCGGAGTCCTTGTAGACCCTACACTCAACATGTCCACCTGCTGCAGAGCCGCAATCAATGAAGCAAAGGGAATGCTGAACTACATAGCGAAGGCAGTCCAGTGAAAGACAGAGGAAGTCATAACCAAACTGTATAGTGATCTGATCAGGCCGTACCTTGACTGTGTCCAATTCTAGGCACAAGGGAGACATTTAAGCCACAGAGACACTGCAGAGAAGAGCTACAAGATTGACACATCGGAGGGTTTCTTGGGCATTAGGAGGGAATGGAAAAAGCTCGACTTTTTAGAGCCTTGATAGGAGGCGACTCGGAGCAATCTTATAAAAAGGTATACAAGATCGTAAGTAGTTATGGAGAAGGTAGATCTGGAAAATTATTTCAAACCAAATTGCGAGAGTACGACCAAGGGGACCATAGGTTCAAACTAGTAAAAGCCAAAAATAAACAAACAAGGTTAACTTTATATTAAATGCTCGCTTGCTACACATCAGTTTTCAATTATCAAGGCAAATATATTGAAGGCCCAAAAATTGATATATTAAACAATATTATTAAAACAATACCCAGGCTAACGGTAAACAGCCATTTTCTCTGGATGGCGACAAACTGCAAAGGAAACAAGATGCAGATCTCAGACCTGCTGGTGGTAGGACTGCCTGGGTAGACGGCCTCTTTCGCGGTGTCAGAGAGGGCTGAATCGGCAGCATCCCGGGATTGGCTGGAGCCTGCCCAGCTTTGGGCCTCTGGCGAGGGGCTATCGAGGTCTCAGTGGGAGGAGTTGGGTCTGTGAGCCTGAGAAGTGAGGACAACATTTTAATCGCAATTAATCTATGAAAAAAAATACCAAAACTCAATACATCATAACATGCATCTCTCTCTCTTGCCTCTTCTCCCCAATTTCTCTTTTTTTTTTTTAAAGCTGCAATCTTGATCAGGATGAGTGCAGGCGGCACAACAACTCAGCCATAGAATGAGGATCATCAATTGTTACAGGCCACTTTTACCACTGAAATCTGTGCTGTTTTCTCCCCATTAACAACCTGGTCTAATCCCACTCTCCTCCTCATCCCTCATTAACCTTTAATATTCCTATTTTTCAAGCAATTAATTCCCGTTAATAAGAATTCACAGACACTGCTTCAACAATGTGGCAGAGAATTCTACACTCTGCATAAAGAACAGTTGAAGATCATAATTTTGTGCCTTCTGGTTACCATCTCACCGACCAGTGGAAACAAAAAAAAATCAATCACTAGTTACCTCATCACAATTCTTCAAAATCTGGAAGGCGGCCAACATGTCACCTCAACCTTCTCAGTTCGAATCAAAAAAGTCTTCAAGTCTCTCTTTACAACCGCAAACCCCTTAAATCTCTGGTAACATCGCAGTGAATCTACACTGTAGCTTTTCCATTGGTTTCTATAATGGGGTCAGAACTGTAATACTCAGCCTGCGGCCCAATCAAGATCTTGTACAAGTTCATTATCTCCTTGCTTTTGTGTTCAATGTCTCTGGACGCAAAACCAAGGATTCCATTTGTCCTTCTGGTGATCTTATTCGACTTGTGCTACCCTCCTTCCGAGTGCCTTCACTTTTGAGGACTTTTTGTTTCCCTACTCTACTGAAATTACATAGAAACTACCACACGAAAACGGCCCAACCAGGCAGTGTTGATGTTTATCCTCCACCTGAGCAGTTGTCCTAAGTACCATGTGCCCACCCTGTTCCCCTATCCTTCTACCACACGTCTACCTATTCTTAACTGTTGACTTAGTCTTCTCTTGAATCGCCAACTCTGGTAATGCACCCCACAGCTCACAACCCTTTGTATAAATGTTTCTCCTGCTCTCTGCTCCAAGTCTCTGACGTTTAACTGTATTCCTGTGTCCTCTTGTTCTAATCCCCTCCACTACTGGAAACAGTCTACTTCTCTCTACTCTGTCCCATCCCTTCACAACTTTAAACTTGTCTATCAAAACACACCCCATAATCTCCTCCGAACAGAATCCTCAATTTTTTCCAAGCCTTTCTTTGTATTTGTATTTCCTCCTACCAGACAGTGCATTAGGGAATTTCTATTGCCTCAACATCCTTCCGATAGTGTGGACCTTCTGCTCCACGGGAGGTTCCTGTCCTCCCTGTGCTCGCCTGAAGACACCTGCGTTACAGTGAGACAGGTGTGCTGTCCCAGTCAAACTCCCCAGCTGCCATTGTCCCCGGAGTGGGTCCAAAATTGCACAGTGCTCCTATTTTGGTGTTCCTCAGGTTTTATATAGATTCACCATTACATTGTGACTTTTTTTTTTTAATTCTATACCTCTTGCCCAGTGTTCCATTACCTTTCTTATTAAAGTGAGAAGTCGCACAACACCAGGTTATAGTCCAACAGCTTTATTTGAAATCACAAGCTTTCGGAGCGCTGCTCCTTCGTCAGGTGAAGTGAAGAAATGCATATAGGCACAGCATATATAGTCAGAGAACAATGCCAGACGACTACAGTTAATCTTTCCAACTGCCCTTTATCACACCGCGGCAGAGAGACAATCACGGCAATCAAAGGTGTGGATGGTGAAAGCTTGTGATTTCAAGGGCAGTTGGAAAGATTAACTGTCGTCGTCTGGCATTGCTCTCTGTCTATATATGCTGTGCCCATATGCATTTCTTCACTTCACCTGACGAAGGAGCAGCGCTCCGAAAGCTTGTGATTTCAAATAAAGCTGCTGGACTATAACCTGGTGTTGTGCGACTTCTCACTTTTGTCCACCCCAGTCCAACACCGGCATCTCCGCATCATATAAAAGAAAGACAGACTTGCATCTCCACATCATGGCTTTCTTATTAAGACCTTATGCTTGTGATCCTTAACTTCCAAATCCCTCTGCTCTTCCACATTACCCACCTTCCTCCAAAAGTATAATTACTACTATTTAAAAAAAAAAAATGTACCAACCTCATATTTACTGACACTGAATTCCATTTGCCATTTCAAATCTACATTTAAATCAAAACACAAGTTTCATCCCTACCCAATACAAGTGGACAGGCACCAAAAGGAGTGGCACCTACAGTACTGCCCAGCAGCCAATAGGGGGAAATAAACCAGAAGGAAGGGAGAGGTGTTGCCTAGTAACCAGCCACAGGAGCAGTGGAAGCGCACAGACAGCTTGCTCAGCAGCAGAGGGACACAGGTCCACGGAGAACGACAACAACTTTGAGTTATACAGCGCCTTTAACGTAGTAAAACGTCCCAAGGTGCTTCACAGGAGCGTCATAAAACAAAATTTGACACCGAGCCACATAAGGAGATGTTAGGGCAGGTGACCAAAAGCTTGGTCAAAGAGGTAGATTTTAAGGAGCATCTTAAAAGGAGGAGAGAGAGGCGGAGAGGGGTTTAGGGAGGGAATTCCACAGCTTAGGGCCCAGGCAGCTGAAGGGGTGCCGCCAATAGTCGAGCGATTAAGATCAGGGATGCGCAAGAGACCGGAATTAAAGCGCAGATATCTCAGGGGGGGGGGTTGCGGGGCTGGAGGAGAACAGGGATGGGAGATACGCAAAAGGATTCTTGACCCACCTGAACCTGCATGTGTGTGTCAAAGCAAGTCACGAGATAGAAACTTCTGTGTACGTGCATCACTTTAGCAGCTGAACACTGACAGTTGCAGATAAAGGAACGAATTACCCACACAAGGGAACAGTAGAAGGGATCGAAGCAGTGCCCTGGCACTCTGGCAGGGTGTGTGGATGCACAAAGTATGGTGCCACCAAACAATTAAAGAGCAGAGTTAGCAGGAAACGGAAATATACTACCGCCCCCTTAAATGACTATCAGTTTTTATTTAAAGGCACATAGTAAATCACATCTGCAAGGTATAAATACTGTAATTATGACCCTTAACGAATCCCACACAGATGTTACAAGTGAGGCAACTGTGTTCTCGCGTTCCCCTGATGGTTCAGTCAGGAAGAAGCAGGGAATTGAAAAGGTGCCTAGGGTGGAAGGAGGCTCCAAGACAGCATCAGGTTCGATGGTCGGTCTGTGCGAGTTTAGCTGATCTTAGCCGGAGTGTCAGTCAGTATAGGGGAGCAACAACTGGGTTCAGCACCTGGGAAGAGGGAGCCTTCCCGCTCTCCAATGATCCTCAAACACCATCGCCAAAAAACAGAACAACTGGCACTTCCATGTGGGATCTTACTGTGCACTATAGAATTTTACAGCACAGAAACAAGCCATTCGGCCCAACTGGTCTGGGCCCGTGTTTATGCTCCACGCAAGCATCCGCCCACCTTACTTCAGCTAATCCCATCAGCATAACCTTCTATTCCTTTCTCCCTCATGTACTCATCAAGCTTCCCCTTAAATGCATCTATCCTAGTGGCCTCCCTCTGATTAAAAACGTTTATTAGCGATTATCGTCTTTCGGATGAGACGTTAAACCGAGGCCCCGCCTGCGCACTCAGGTGGATGTAAAAGATCCCATGGCCACTATTTCGAAGAAGAACAGGGGAGACCTGGCCAATATTTATCCCTCAATCAACATCACTAAAAAAAAATTATCTGGTTATTTATCACATTACTGTTTGTGGGAGCTTGCTGTGCGCAAATTGGCTGCTGAGTTTCCTAAAGTACAACAGTAACTACACTTCAAAAAGTACTTAATTGGCTGTACAGCGCTTTGGGACATCCGGAGGTCGTGAAAGGCGCTATATAAATGCAAGTCAGTCTTTCTTTCATATGCCCGCTGAGGATCCCTGATTATAAATCGCACAACCGTTGGCGGCCGTGCCTTCTGTTGCCTGGGCCTTAAGCTCTGGAATTCCCTGCCTAAACCTCTCCGCCTCGCTACCTCTCTTTCCTCCTTTAAGACGCTCCTTAAAACCTACCTCTTTGTTCAAACTTTTGGTCACCTGCCCTAATTTCTCCTTATGTGGCTCGGTGTCAAATTCTTTTGTCTTCTAATACTCCTGTGAAGCACCTTGGGACTTTTTACTACGTTAAAGATGCTATATAAATACAAGTTGTTGTTGACGACTTGTTCATTTGTCTATGCATCAGTCACTGCATTTCAAAGTAATTAATTGTACACGAATCACTTGGAGATGCATTAAGGCATTGTATAAATTGTCTTTCCCTGCTGGGAAATATCTATGTGGACATTGTGTGAAGATCCGACTAAGTAGCCTGCCGGAGCTTATTGTCTAGGCTGGCAGCCACGTCTGTGGTGCACTGAGTCAGTCCTTCAGGAGAGAAGCAGTAAATCAAATTGCGGTTAGAGGAAAACAAGGCTAGCCCAAAACTACCCCACAATGTTTGGCAATGCTAAATTTGTAGTCCACGCATTCAGAAGACTCCCCCATCCCCCCCCCAAAAACACATTAACACTAAACCCAAGAGCCTGACGCTGCTTTTTCGAAACCACTGTCGCAGTTACAGGCAAGCACCTCCTCCACTTAATTATACACAAGATGAGGTACTAAATAACTCACCTCGCCTTGGGCTGTGTCTTCCTAGCAGCAGCTTCACTGGCTTTTACTGGTTCAATAAGCTTGACTGGAATGGGAGAGTTCTGTGAAACAAAGCTACTGTTACATCAACAGGAAAATCAAAGAACAAGCACATTATTTCGCCACAGCTGAAGTATCGAAGACTGAATGAGATTCCTCACAATTTTCTCTCTCTCTCTCCCTAATCAAACCACCGAGTCTGGTGACTTTGGGTCCATACAGCCTCGGAACGGTTTAGCCACAGAACGTTGTTCCACAAGAGAGGCCAACGAGTGTGCACACCAGATTAATTCGGTTTGCTCAACCCTTTAAAAAGAACCACAAGCGTTTCTGGCTCTTAATATGCATCAGTACAGCACTTCACAATTCTACGTACTGTACACCATTCAGGCACAGTTCATCACTGAACAGTCCGCTGGACCTGTAAAGCATTCAGATAATCCAGAGGCTGCTTTTCATCAATTTATTATTGAAGAAGTGTTACAGACCATACGGCACTAATGCGCGGTCAGCAATTTGCTTTGAACTGCAAGGGTACAATTTCTGTCCAATTTTCCCACCTTGTCCAGAGGTGCGAACTTGGTACATCCCCTTGATGGACAAGATCAGGAACTCATCGGGTGAAGACTCATGTGCGCAAGCTGGGGGTGTCTCAATTCCATGGCACAGTACACTGGAGCTGAAACATGCTGCGCCACCACAGCACCGTCGGTCTTTAATACATGCGTGTTGGAGGTCTCAACGAGACATCGCATTAGTTTAACATGACATTTTAGTACCACACAGGTTTGAAATTATTTCTAGACTTACACAGGCATTCTGGACAGGGCACTCCTTCCGGATTTGTTTAAACGCAAAGTGAGACACCTGGTAAATGTCGGGTCTCTTGTCTGGATCTGGCTCGAGCATGAATCCTGCAAAGTGAAATCACCATCAGCAAACTATTTCACACCAGCATCAGAGCAGCTTCAGAACTAAGGAAACATCAACCACACTTTCTCTGTACCACTAGAAAACTGTTTTGACCTTGCACGTTCTGAGACGCGTTTGATTTTCAATTTTATGGCGTGTCTATTCTTCATCCCCAACCCCACCATGGAGAACACCTTGGAGACATTGTAAAGGGTCCATTCTCGCACACAACCGGCTATGAAATCAGTCACAGCTGCCCACAATACCAAAGCCCTGCCGTTATTTCCCACTGTTATCCCAGTTTAGTTGCTCTCTGGTCCCAGCAACAGTCCACCTTCTCCCGGGCCTCAAACAATACCATTTGGATGGCCCACAGGGAGGGGAAGGAGTGTGGCCCACAGGACTGGCACCATTTCACAATCGGGGAAGGCTCGTCATCACTTGGAGCCGCCTCCTGAAAGTACAGCCGAGTAAAACAGTCACCCCGCGAGGAATCGTGGGTGCAACTTCACATCCAATCACTGTGACACAGCATGTTAGACATTACACCATGACAGCCCACACTATTACTTGTCGAGAAGATACATTCCATATTTCAAATTACTTTCCCATCAATATACCCATCCTTCACCTATCTTAAAAGCTTTAATTCCTGTTCTATTATTTTTCAGGCTAAAATAAATGCTTCAGACTTGTTTAAAAAAAAAAGGTCTGGTTTTAATTCTGCATAAGTGAATCAGTGGAAATCGAAATATTAGGGAACATTTTTTAAAGTATTTTTCTAAAATTAAGCTTCTCTCAATGTACATGAATTAATTCATTTTGGACCAATAAAATAGACAGCACAGCTCCAGAAACATCTGACTACCCTTTGAAAAGATCTGCTTTATTCTTCTATTAAGCCCTCCTCCTGTGTGCAAGCTCTTCACCAGTGGTCGACTCTAACTTTTTGGCAGTGGCCACATTTCCAACCAAGGTGTTGCCGGAAAGCTGCACACAACGATGGAACATGTATCTGTAACCGGTGGTTCCCACTCAGCTCTTGATTTCAATCATGCCACTGTGAGCAGTTGCAAAGTGGAGCGCACACACAGGATAGCATTCCATTGCCTTCTTTAGCTGTGATGTGGAGATGCTGGTGTTGGACTGGGGTGGACAAATGTGAGAAGTCGCACAAGACCAGGTTATAGTCCAACAGCTTTATTTGAAATCACAAGCTTTCGGAGCGCTGCTCCTTCGTCAGGTGGAGGAGCAGCAGCTCCGAAAGCTTGTGATTTCAAATAAAGCTGTTGGACTATAACCTGGTCTTGTGCGACTTCTTTAGCTGGACAGCAAGAAAAGGAAAGGGAGTAACACTCAAAACTCGGCTCACAACATCCGAGCAGGGCGTGAATAGAGGCGGCAGGCATAAGGAACAGCAAACCTGGCACAGGCAGTAGGTGAAGGGCAGGTGTCGCCTCATCACGAGTAACACTGCTCTGCACTTTATACATCCCCGTGTAATTGAAAATTCCATGTCTTCAGCTACTAGCAATCCATCCTAGCTTTCAACACACGCATCCCATCGCTTTCCTTTTACAGAACAACGGCCAAATGAATAGTGTGTCAGCTTCTGAGGAAGGTGTATTCTGAAGCTGTGTTGACTCCTTCTCCAATCAAACAATGCACATCGGAAACCTATCCTAATCTATTATTAATCTTAGAGTTCGCGTGTTACTGCAGCCCCTCAAAAACGCAGCTCAGCAGAAACCGAAGAGGAAAGAGACTGAAGTTGAACAGTGTGTACTTATTAGGCAGTGCATCTCGCTGGAGTACTTGGAGTTATCTGGAATTGTGAAGCTCCCATCACAGATTGCAACCTGGCTTTCTCCAAACGGTAGCGTAAAAAAACAGAGTTTGTACAGTAAACATCCGAGTGCCTGAAAAAGAGAGAAAGCAACAGAATCATGACCAGACTCAGAATGAAAGACAGCAAGGCGAGATGATTTTCAGAGTTAACTCAACCATTACCAGTTGTCTTCTGGGGCAATTAGCTTAAGTGACTGAAAAAAAACTAAAGTCTTACATCAAACATTTTGGAATCAAAAGTTTTTTTTTTTTTTTTTTAAATGGGCCATTTGTTTTGCTCATAAGATAGGAGATGCAAAGCAAGTGTTGAAAGTAGCAAGAGCTACTGCTGGAACAGTATCCAACCAGTGATGCCCCAGGTGAGATAGGGGAAGCTCCTGCACATCCCAACCAAGCCCTGCTCGGTTCCAAACCAGCCCTTTATCCAGAGGGAGGCAACCCAGCAATTTAAGTAACTGGAAAAGCCGACAGCCAAACATTGCCTTTTGGTTGCTGCATTTAAAAAAACTGTACAAGTGTGCGTGTGTGAATAGGTTTGTTCTGCACATGCGCACACTGCTTTTTAATGTAGAAAACTCTACACCTACAACTCAACCCACCTGGATTTGGTGTAGACAAAATATGTCAAACTTAATTACTATACCAATAATAAATTGCAGCACAGTCGGGAAGGAGTGGCCCTTGGAGTCTTCAACATTGACTCCAGACCCCATGAAGTCTCATGACTTCAGGTCAAGCATTGGCAAGGAAACCTCCTGCTGATTACCACCTACCACCCGACCCCAGCTGATGAATCAGTACTCCTCCATGTTGAACACCACTTGGAAGAGTGGCAAGGGCACAGAATGTACTCTGGGTGGGGGACTTCAATGTCCATCACCAAGAGTGGCTCGGTTGCACCACTACTGACCGAGCTGGCCAAATCCTGAAGGTCATAGCTGCCAGTCTGGGCCTGCGACAGGTGGGGAGGGAACCAACACGAGGGAAAAGCCTACTTGACCTCATCCTCACCAATCTACCTGCCGCAGATGAATCTGTCCATGACAGCATTGGTAGAAGTGACCACCGCAGAGTCATTGTGGAGACGAAGTCCTGTCTTCACACGGAGGACACCCTCCATCGTGTTGTGTGGCACTACCAACGTGCTAAATGGGATAGATTCAGAACAGATCTAGCAGCTCAAAACTGGTCATCCATGAGGTGCAGTGTGCCATCAGCAACAGCAGAATTGTATTCCACCACAATCTGTAACCTCATGGCCTGGCATATCCCTCACTTTACCATTACCATCAAGCCAGGGGACCAACCCTAGTTCAGTAAAGAGTGTAGAAGAGCATGCCAGGAGCAGCACCAGGCTTACCTAAGAATGCGGTGCCAACCTGGGGAAGCTGCAACACAGGACTACATGCGTGCTAAAAAGCGGAAGCAGCATGCGATAGACAGAGCTAAGCGATCCCACAATCAACGGATCAGATCAAAGCTCTGCAGTCCTGCCACATCCAGTCGTGAATGGTGATGGACCATTAAACAACTAACGGGAGGAGGAGGCTCCATGAATATCCCCATCCTCAATGATGGTGGAGCCCAGCACGTGAGTGCAAAAGACAAGGCTGAAGCGTTTGCAACCATCTTCAGCCAGAAGTGCCAAGTGGATGATCCATATCGGCCTCCTCCTGAGGTCCCCACCATCACAGAAGCCAGTCTCCAGCCAATTCGATTCACTCCACGAGATATCAAGAAACGGCTGAGCGCACTGGATACAGCAAAGGCTATGGGCCCCGACAACATCCCGGCTATCATGCTGAAGACTTGTGCTCCAGAACTAGCCGCGCCTCTAGCCAAGCTGTTCCAGTACAGCTACAACACTGGTATCTATCCGACAATGTGGAAAACTGCCCAGGTATGTCCTGTCCACAAAAAGCAGGACAAATCCAATCTGGCCAATTACCGCCCCATCAGTCTACTCTCAATCATCAGCAAAGTGATAGAAGGTGTCATCAACAGTGCTATCAAGCGGCACTTACTCACCAATAACCTGTTCACTGATGCCCAGTTTGGGTTCCGACAAGACCACTCGGCTCCAGACCTCATTACAGCCTTGGTCCAAAAATGGACAAAGGAGCTGAATTCCAGAGGTGAGGTGAGAATAACTGCCCTTGACATTAAGGCAACATTTGACCGGGTGTGGCATCAAGGAGCCCCAGTAAAACAAGTCAAAGGGAAATGGGCGGGGGGGGGGGGGGGGGAACTCTCCACTGGCTGGAGTCATACCTAGCACAAAGTTGTTGTGGTTGAAGGTCAATCATCACAGCCCCAGGACATCGCTGCTGGAGTTCCTCAGGGCAGTGTCCAAGGCCCATATATCTTCAGCTGCTTCATCAATGACCTCCCCTCCAACATAAGGTCAGAAATGGGGATGTTCGCTGATGACTGCAGTGTTCAGTGCCATTCACAACTCCTCAGATAATGAAGCAGTCCATGCCCACATGCAACAAGACCTGGACAACATTCAGGCTTGGGCTGAAAAGTGGCAGGTAACATTCGCGCGACACAAGTGCCAGGCAATGACTATCTCCAACAAGCGAGAGTCTAACCACCACCCCATGACATTCAACGGCATTACCATCGCCGAATCCCCCACCATCAACATCCTGGGGGGGGGAGGGGGTGTCACTATTGACTAGAAACTTAACTGGACCAGCCACATAAATACTGTGGCAACAAGAGCAGGTCAGAGGCTAGGTATTCAGCGGCGAGTGTCTCACCTCCTGACTCCCCAAAGCCTTTCCACCATTTACAAAGCACAAGTAAGGAGTGTGATGGAATACACGCCACTTGCCTGGATGAGTGCAGCTCCAACAACACTCAAGAAGCTCGACACCATCCAGGACAAAGCAGCCCACTTGATTGGCAGCCCATCCACCACCTTAAACATTCACTCCCTCCACCACCGGCGTACCGTGGCTGCAGTGTGTACCATCTACAAGATGCACTGCAGCAACTCGCCAAGGCTTCTTCGCCAGCACCTCCCAAACCCGCGACCTCTACCACCTAGAAGGACAAGGGCAGCAGGCGCATGGGACCACCACCACCTCCAAGTTCCCCTCCAAGTCACACACCATCCTGGCTTGGAAATATATCGGCCGTTCCTTCATCGTCGCTGGGTCAAAATCTTGGAACTCCCTCCCTAACAGCACTGTGGGAGCACCTTCACCACACGGACTGCAGTGGTTCAAGGCGGCAGCTCACCACCACCTTCTCAAGGGCAATTAGGGATGGGCAATAAATACTGGCCATACCAGCGACGCCCACATCCCACGAACGAATTAAAAAAAAGTTCCATTGCATCAACAAACTTAGTGCGTTAGTGCATCCTCCTGTAAATACTCTGCA
>CM059441.1:73284404-73354404 GCA_030390025.1 Squalus acanthias | reverse complement strand
AGAGAGACCGCGAGACAGACAGAGTTCTCCAGGGTAGAGAGTGATTTGCTTCATTTGTTGTCACTTGGTTTACTCTGTGTATTTTTAAATCTGGCCGTCTAATTCCAATCCTGTTTGAGCACACTGTGTAGGCGGACACTCCAGGGCAGTGCCGCCGAAAGGTCTGAAATGCTGTCTTTCGGAGGAGCTGTTAAAATGAGACTCCATTCTACCCGTGTCCGAGGAAACCCATGGCACTATTTGACAAAGACCAGAGGTGGGGGGGGGGGGGGGGGGGGGGCAATTATTCTCCCGGTTGTCCTAACCAACATTCCCGTTTCAGCCAACACCAAAAACTGATCAACAGAACATTCATCTCGCTGCCGTTTTGGGGACTTTATGGCTGCGTTTGCCTGTGTAATGACCACGACTACATTACAAAGTAAATCATTGTGCGCAAGATAACGCGCTACATAAATGCAAGCTTAGCTTCTCTTTACTGGCACCATCATGCAATGAGGGAGGGGCAAACTACACTTAAGCTAAAACATGTGACTCTTGGATCTCGGGCGTCAAAAGTTCAAACTGTATTCCTACAAGAGTCAAGAGTAAGCCATGGGGTTATCATCAACACGCCACATCTCTTAATTTGAAGGGAGGCTCCAGGATCACAATTCCCATCAACTGTTCCTACTTGGAAGAAAGAAACAATTTTCTCCTGTCAGAGTTTGGGCAATAGTTAACTCAAGTCACCGCTTGGAGATTGAAAATCAGGGGTCATCTTATGAGTGCCAATGGAGGCTACTGTAGATCACTCTGGACTGCACGCACCCACCCATTCCATGGTACCATGCTCCTGTCTATTCTTGACGCTCTGGCCCGTTTTGCTTGTCTAGCTCCAGTATCTCCCACGCTGCCGCGAGAGCCAGAGAGCGACACACACAGATTTTAAATTCCTTTCCCACAGAAAACCTTCACTCTAAATATATGCAGACTCTTACAATTTTTGCAACCAGACAATCTTATGAATGAATCTTGTGAATGCTTTCCATGCCATCTTACCTGAGCATTTACTAAAAATGATCACGAGCAAAATGTGACTCCAGGAGAAAGCAGTGTTACAAAATGTTACTCTTCATCAGTCACACTTTACAACAATGGAGACAATCACAGGGGTATCTGTGCCAATAGGAGACTCTGGAAGAATCCATGTGAACTTCCTCTACGGAATGCTGCAGGGTGATTTCATTTCCTTTAATCCTTCCTTTTTTCTTCCCCCCCCACCCCCCGAACGTTACACTGGTGTCCATACTGTTGGAGGTGCTACTTTCGGACGAGATGTCAGCCCTCTTAGACGGGCGTAAAAGATCCCCATGACACCATTTGAAAAATAGCAGGGGAGTTGTCCTAACCAATATTTATCCCTCAGCCAACATCACTAAAACAGATTATCTGATCATTATCACATTCTTACATTGACTGCTGAGAGGTTGTTTCCCCTGGCTGGAGAGTCTAGAACTAGGGTGCATAGCCTCAGGATAAAGGGTCGGCCATTTAAGAACATAAGAAATAGGAGCAGGAGTAGGCCAATTGGCCCCTCGAGCCTGCTCCGCCATTCAATAAGATCATGGCTGATCTGATCCTAGCCGCCAATCTACTATCACAGAACCGTCTCCTGAACCTAACAGAATTGGACACACGAAATAGGAGCAGGATCAGGCTGCACGGCCCCTGGGCCCGCTACGCTACCCACAGGGCCATGACCGATCCGCACCTAGACTCATGTCCAAATTCCTGCCCGCTCCCCGTAACCCTTAATTCCCTTTACTTCTAGGAAACTGTCTATTTCTGTTTTAAATTTATGTAATGATGTAGCTAAGTCTGAGAGGAGGAGGAATTTCTTCACAGAGGGTTGTGAATCTTTGGATTTCTCTACCCCAAAAGCGCTGTGGATGCAGAATCATTGAGTTTGTTCAAGGCTGAGGTGGATAGATTTTTTGGCTCATGGGGAATCAAGGGATATGGGGATCGGGCGGGAAAGTGGAGTTGAGGTCAGAGATCAGATTTATTGATCATGATCTTATTGAATGGCGGAGCAGACTCGAGGGGCCGTATGGCCTACCCCTCCTAGTTCTTACGTTCTTATTGACTGCGCTTCTAAAATACTTCCCAATGTACTGGACAACCAGTTGTTTGTACTGCTGGTAATGTCCAGTAGTCGGTCAACTGCCTGTACTTGCTTGTCCAGTTATTCCCGTTACCTCAGCAGTACAGAATCAGAAAATGCCTGAGCAAGTGTATCCTTTCAAGCAAGTGCTCTCATTCACAACACAGAAGACTATTTTGCTTCCCTTTACTCACCCATATATCAGCCTTTGTGGTGATAGCTTTGCCACAGTAAAGGTTTACCATTTCAGGAGCTCGGTAGGACAGGGTTGTGTACCTGAAAAACACACAGAAGCGGGATGAGATCTGCAACATTCGCTTTACGCGGGCGAGACTGGAACCTCTGGTTTTAGTTCTCCAGGGTAGAGAGTGATTTCCTTTATTTGTTGTCACTTGGTTTACTCTGGGTATTTAAAAAAAAAAGCAGCTTTATCTGAATAAATCTGGCCGTCTAATTCCAATCCCGTTTGAGCACACTGTGTAGGCGGAAACTCCAGGGCAGTGCCGACAGAGTGCTGCAAGGTCTGAAATGCTGTCTCTCAGAGGAACTGTTGAAGTGAGACTCTGTTCTACCCGTGTCCGAGGAAACCCATGGCACTATTTGACAAAGACCGGAGGGGGGGGCGGGGTCAATTCTCCCGGTTGTCCTAACCAACATTCCCGTTTCAGCCAACACCAAAACCTGATCAACAGAACATTCATCTCGCTGCCGTTTTGGGGACTTTATGGCTGCGTTTGCCTGTGTAATGACCATGACTGCATTACAAAGTAAATCATTGTGCGCGAGATAACGCGCGACATAAATGCAAGCTTAGCTTCTCTTTACTGGCACCATCATGCAATGAGGGAGGGGCAAACTACACTTAAGCTAAAACATGTGACTCTTGGATCTCGGGCGTCAAAAGTTCAAACTGTATTCCTACAAGAGTCAAGAGTAAGCCATGGGGTTATCATCAACACGCCACATCTCTTAATTTGAAGGGAGGCTCCAGGATCACAATTCCCATCAACTGTTCCTACTTGGAAGAAAGAAACAATTTTCTCCTGTCAGAGTTTGGGCAATAGTTAACTCAAGTCACCGCTTGGAGATTGAAAGTCAGGGGTCATCTTATACACAATGACTGCCAATGGAGGCTACTGTAGATCACTCGGGACTGCACGCACCCACCCATTACAGATGCTCCTGTCTATTCTTGATGCTCAGGCCCGGTTTGCTCGTCTAGCTCCAGTATCTCCCACGCTGGTGGTACAGACAGGGCATATTAAAATCAAGCAGAGGTACAACAAGAGCTTGCATTTATATAGCGCCTTTAACATAGTAAAACGTCCCAAGGCGCTTCACAGGAACGTCAAACAAAATTTGACACTGAGCCACAAAAGGAGAGATCAGGGCAGATGACCAAAAGCTTGGCCAAAGAGGTAGGTTTTAAGGAGCCTTAAAGAAGGAGAGGGAAGCGGAGAAGTTTAAGGAGAGAATTTCAGAGCTTTGGGCCTAGGCAGCTGAAGGCATGGCCGCCAATGGTGGAGCGATTAAAATCAGGGATGCTAAAGAGGCCAGAATTGGAGGAGTGCAGCGATCTCGGGGGGAGGGGGGGGGGGGGGGGGGGGGGTGGTGCTGTAGGGCTGGAGGAGGTTACAGAGATAGGGAGGGGGAAGGCCATGGAGAGATTTGAAAACAAGAATGAGAATTTTAAAAATCGAGATGTTGCTTAACCGGGAGCCAATGTAGGTCAGCGAGCACAGGGTGAACGGGACTTGGTCCGAGTTAGGATACGGGCAGCAGAGTTTTGTATGAGCTCAAGTTTATGGAGGGTGGAAGATGGGGTGCTGGCCAGGAGTGCATTGGAATAGTCAAGTCTAGAGGTAACAAAGGCATGGATGAGGGTTTCAGCAGCGGATAAGCTGAGGCAGGGGCGGAGTCAGTAATATTACGGAGGTGGAAGTAGGTTGTCTTGGCGATGGAACGGATGTGTGGTCGGAAGCTCATCTCGGGGGTCAAGTATGACACCAAGGTTGCGAACCGTCTGGTTCGACCTCAGACAGTTGCTAGGTTGAGGTATGGGGTCGGCGGCGAGGGAACGGAGTTTGTGGCGGGGAATCGAAAACAATGGTTTCGGTCTTCCCGATATTTAGTTGGAGGAAATTTCTGCTCATCCAGTACTGGATGTCGGACAAGCAGCGTGACAAACCAGAGACAGCGGCGGGATCGAGAGAGCTGGGTGTCGTCAGAGTACACGTGGAACTGGACATTGTGTTTTTGGATGATGTCGCCGAGTGGCAGCACGCAGATGAGAAATATGAATGACTGAATTGACTCAGATTTCGACAGATGGATCAAACCTCTTGGCTGAAAAGCCGAGGTGTGGGAACAAATGGTTACGTATTATATGCATGTTACCCTAAACGTATGACTATATATGGTAATAAATCACAGCAGAAAGCCCAAGCCTGTCCAATGGTATTGATAAAACTGATGTATTCAGATAATTTTTTCTTTGTATCCTAAGAGCTTTGAATTCATAAGCCAAAAACATTTTTTCTTTAAAGAAGCATTACAGAAGGCATGCTGAGAATTACTGTTTATACCAAATATGCTGCTTCACAAGTCTGGAGATATTTTTGTACTTCCACACCTATGAGATCATAATTGGCTGCAGGATCTGGGTCCTTCCGTTCTATTAACATGCTTTTGTGTTTCATGTGGGTTTTGGCAGAGCTACATCAAACCAACCTCTGTGTGCTGCTCGCCTGTGTGTACATTGCCTTTTGCCTCCACTCCTCTATCTCTGTTGAACACAGTTTTGGAAAATGGAGATTCAGTCTCCCAGGAAACTACTTTGGACCAGCTCTGACATTTCTCTCCGTGCTTTAGTCTTAATAACTGGAGAAATGAGAGGTTATTCACTTTGGTAGGAAGAATAGAAAAAACAGAATATTTCTTAAATGGCGAGAAACTTTCAAATGTTGGTGTGGAGAGAGAGATTTGGGTGTCCTCGTACAGGAAAGGCATGCAGTTGGCATGCAGGTACAGCAAGCAATAAGGAAGGCAAATGGCATGCTGGCCTTTAATGCAAGGGGGTTGGAGTACAAGAGTAAGGAAGTCTTACTACAATTGTACAGGGCTTTGGGGAGACCACACCTGGAGTACTGTGCACAGTTTTGGTCTCCTTATCTGAGGAAGGACATACTTGCCTTAGAGACGATGCAATGAACGTTCACTAGATTGATCCCTGGGATGAGGGTTGTCTTATGAGGGGAGATGGAGTAGATTGGGCCTATACTCTCTGGAGTTTAGAAGAATGTGAGGTGATCTCATTGAAACATAGAAGATTCTGAGGAGGAATTGTCAGGGTAGATGAGGAGAGGTTGTTGCCCCTGGCTGGAGAGTCTAGAACTAGGGAGCATAGTCTCAGGATAAGAGGTTGGCCATTTAAGACTTAGATGAGGAGAAATTTCTTCATTCAGAGGGTTATGAATCTTTGGAATGCTCTACCCCAAAGGGCAGTGGATGCTGAGTCGTTGAGTATATTCAATGCTGAGATAGATTGATTTTTGGACTCTAGGGGAAGCGGAGTTGAGGAAAGTGGAAGATCAGCGGGAGCCCAGGAGAGCGCGAGAGTTCGGCGGTACAACACACAGCGGGAGCCCAGGAGAGCGCGAGAGTTCGGCGGTACAACACACAGCGGGAGCCCAGGAGAGCGCGAGAGTTCGGCGGTACAACACACAGCGGGAGCCCAGGAGAGCGCGAGAGTTCGGCGGTACAACACACAGCGGGAGCCCAGGAGAGCGCGAGAGTTCGGCGGTACAACACACAGCGGGAGCCCAGGAGAGCGCGAGAGTTCGGCGGTACAACACACAGCGGGAGCCCAGGAGAGCGCGAGAGTTCGGCGGTACAACACACAGCGGGAGCCCGGGAGAGCGCGAGAGTTCGGCGGTACAACACACAGCGGGAGCCCGGGAGAGCTCGGCGGTACAACACACAGCGGGAGCCCGGGAGAGCGAGAGCGGCTACAACAGACCGGTGAGTGTAAAGAAGTAAAAAGTAATCGAAGAGTGTGAAGTCACCAGAAAACAGGTAAGTGATTGGTTGGTGAGTATTTCTCTATTTCTCGCTTTTTTTCCTCCAAATTTGGGCTTCTAAATTTCAGTGCCTTGGTGTAGATTAAAAGATATACGTGTTCCAAATTTTAAAACTAATTAATTCATTAATTGCGATGGGAGACCAGGCAGTGTGTTGTTGTTGCATGTGGGAGCTGGTGGACACCATTGAGGTCCAAGGCGACCACATCTGCAGCAAATGTTGGTTGCTCGAGGAACTTCGGCTCAGAGTTGATGAGCTGGAGTCCGAGATTCAGACAATGGGACACATTAGGGAGTGGGAGCGTTACCTGGACACCAAGTTCCAGGAGGCAGTCACACCCACTAGAGTATTTACTTCCAATTTGGCCCATGGTCAGGGACAGGAGGGTGTGACTACAAGCGAGGCAGGTATTGGGATCCAGGAAATAGTGATGGAGGAGCCTCAGCCCTTGGCCTTGTCCAACAGGTATGAGATTCTTGCTCCCTGTGTGGACGAGGGCAGGGACTGCAGGGTGGATGAGCAATCTGACCACAGCACCGTGGTACAGGGAACCATTCAAGTGGGAGGAGTAAAAAGAAATGTCGTAGTGATAGGGGATAGTATATTTAGGGGGATAGACACTGTTCTCTGCAGCCGAGAGCGTGAGTCCCGAAGGCTGTGTTGCCTGCCAGGGTTAAGGACATCTCCTCTGGGCTGGAGAGAAACTTGGAGTGGGAGCGGGAGGATCCAGGTGTCATGGTCCACGTAGGCACCAATGACATAGGTAGGACAAAGAAAGAGGTTCTGCTAAGAGAGTATGAGCAGCTAGGGGCTAAATTAAAAAGCAGAACCACAAAAGGTAATAATCTCTGGATTACTGCCTGAACAAGAGTGAATTTGCATAGGGTAAATATGATCAGAGAAATGAACGAGTGGCTCAAAGACTGGTGTGGGAGAAATGGGTTTCGATTTGTAGGGCACTGACACCAGTACTGGGATAAGAGGGAGCTGTTCCGTTTGGACGGGCTTCACTTGAACCATGCTGGGGCTAGAGTCCTGGCAAATGGAATAACTAGGGCTATAGAGAGGGCTTTAACTAAATAGTTGGGGGGGGGGGGGGTGGATCCAGGTGAGCGGGAATTTAAAAAGTCAATGATAAATGAGAACGCAATAGAGCAATATAGAGATGGGGGAAATAATAACCAGTGTGTGACAAGAATGTTTAAAAATAAGAGAAAATGGGACCAAAACAAGGACAAATGGTAAAAAGACGAAGTTAAAAGCTCGATATCTGAATGCACGCAGCATTCGTAACAAGATAGATGAGTTGACTGCACAAATAGATACAAATGGGTATGATCTGATCGCCATTATAGAGACGTGGTTGCAAGGTGACCAGGGCTGGGAACTGAATATTCCAGGTTAATTGACAATTCGGAAGGATAGACAGAAAGGAAAGGGAGGTGGGGTGGCTTTGTTGGTGAAGGATGGGATCAGTGCAGTGGTGAGAAGTGATATTGGCTCAGAAGATCAAGATGTAGAATCGGTTTGGGTGGAGATAAAAATTAATAAAGGGAAAAAGTCTCTGGTGGGCGTAGTCTACAGGCCCCCGAACAGTAGCAATACTGTTGGACAGAGTATAAATCAACAAATAATAGAGGCCTGTAAAAAAGGTATGGTAATAATTATGGGTGATTTTAAAATCAAATTGGCCATGGTAGCCTTGAGGAGGAGTTCAGAGAGTGCATCCGGGATGGTTTCCTAGAACAGTATGTAATGGAACCAACCAGGGAGCAGGCTATCTTGGATCTGGTACTGTGCAATGAGACAGAATTAATAAATGATCTCATAGTAAAGGATCCTCTAGGAAAGAGTGATCATAGCATGGTTGAATTTCAAATTCAGTTGGAGGGTGAGAAAGTTGTATCTCAAACCAGTGTCCTGATCTTAAACAAAGGAAATTACAATGGCATGAGGGCAGAACTGGCTAAAGTGGACTGGAAAAATAAATTAAAGGGTAAGACAGTTGAAATGCAGTGGCGGACATTTAAGGAGATATTTCGTAACTCTCAACAAAGATATATTCCAGTGAGAAAGAAAGATTTTAAGAGAAGGGAGCACCATCTGTGGCTAACTAAGGAAGTAAAGGATGGTATCAAATTGAAAATGAAGGCATACAATGTTGCCAAATGTTGCCAAGATTGGTGGGAGACCAGAGGATTGGGAAATTTTTAAAAACCAGCAAAGGATGACTAAAAAAAGAGATGAATTATGAGAGTAAACTGGCAAGAAACATTAAAACAGATAGTAAGAGCTTCTACAGGTATATAAAAAGGAAGAGGGCAGCTAAAGTAAACGTTGGTCCCTTAGAGGATGAGACTGGGGAATTAATGGGGAATGGGGAAATGGCAGAGACTCTGAACAAATATTTTGTATCTGTCTTCACGGTAGAAGACACTAACAACATCCCAATAATGGATAATCAAGGGGCCACAGGGAGGGGGAACTAAAGACTAAGGAAACAGTACTTGGTAAAATGGGACTAAAAGATGACAAATCCCCTGGACCAGATGGCCTGCATCCCAGGGTCTTAAAAGAAGTGGCTGCAGAGATAGTGGATGCATTGGTTGCAATATACCAAAATTCCCTGGACTCTGGAGAGGTCCCAGCGGATTGGAAAACCGCAAATGTAACACCCCTATTTAAGAAAGGAGGGAGACAGAAAGCATGAAACTATAGACCAGTTAGCCTAACATCTGTCGTTGGGAAAATGCTGGAGTCCTTCATTAAGGAAGCAGTAGCAGGGCATTTGGAAAATCATAATGCAGTCAAGCAGAGTCAGCATGGTTTTAGGAAAGGGAAATCATGTTTAACAAATTTGCTGGAGTTCTTTGAGGAGGTAACGAGCAAGGTGGACAAAGGTGTATTTGGATTTCCAGAAGGCATTCGATAAGGTGCCACATATAAGGTTACTGCATAAAAGATAAGAGCTCATGGAATTGGGGGTAATATATTAGCATGGATAGAGAATTGGCTAACTAACAGAAAGCAGAGTCGGGATAAATGGGTCATTTTCCGGTTGGCAAAAAGGTAACTAGTGGGGTGCCACAGGGATTGGTGCTGGGGCCTCAACTATTTACAATCTACATTAATGACTTGGATGAAGGGACCGAGTGTAATGTAGCCAAGTTTGCGGATGATACAAAGATGGGTGGGAAAGCAAGTTGTGCAGAGGACTCAAAGAACCTGCAAAGGGATATAGACAGGCTAAGTGAGTGGGCAAACATCTAGCAGATGGAGTATAACGTGGGAAAGTGCGAGGTTATACACTTTGGCAGGAAAAATAAAAAAGCAAATTATTTTTTAAATGGAGAGAGATTACAAAATGCTACAGTTCAGAGGGACCTGGGGGTCCTTGTGCATGAAACACAAAAAGTTAGCATGCAGGTACAGGAAGTAATCAAAAAGGCCAATGGAATGTTGGCCTTTATTTCAAAGGGGTTGGAGTATAAAAGCAGGGAAGTCCTGCTACAACTGTACAGGGTATTGGTGAGACCACACCTCGAGTACTGCGCACAGTTTTGGTCTCCTTATTTAAGGAAGGATATACTTGCATTGGAGGCAGTTCAGAGACGATTCACGAGGTTAATTCCAGAGATGAGGGGGTTGACTTATGAGGAAAGGTTGAGCAGGCTGGGCCTATACTCATTGGAATTTAGAAGAATGAGCGGTGATCTTATTGAAACATATAAGATACTGAGGGGCTCGACAAGGTAGATGCAGAGAGGCTGTTTCCCCTCGTGGGGAAATCTAGAACGCGGGGGCACAGTTTTAGAATAAAGGGTCGCCCTTTTAGAACTGAGATGAGGAGGAATTTCTTCTCTCAGAGGGTCGTAAATCTGTGGAATTCTCTGCCCGAGAGCTGTGGAGGCTGGGTCATTAAATACATTTAAGGTGGAGATAGACAGATTTTTTTGCAAGATAAGGGAGTGAAGGGTTATGGGGAGCGGGCGGGGAAGTGGCTTTGAGCCCAAGATCAGCCATGATCTTATTGAATGGCGGAGCAGGCTCGAGGGGCCGTATGGCCTACTCCGGCTCCTAATTCTTATGTTCTTATATAACAGAAAATGCTGGAAAAACTCAGCAGGCCAGGCAGCATCCGTGGAGAGAGAAACAGAGTTAACGTTTCAGGTCGAAGACCTTTCGTCAGAAACGTTAACTCTGTTTCTCTCTCCACGGATGCTGCCTGGCCTGCTGAGTTTTTCCAGCATTTTCTGCTGTTATTTCGGATTTCCAGCATCCGCAGTATTTTGCTATCTTATGTTCCTTCAATGTTATGTTTTTACAAATGAAGTCTTCAAGGATTTGTTAACATGAATCAAGAGGAAAGCAATGGTCCTGGTCTTTGCTTTCACTCTCCTGTCGGCTGATTGAAAGCTAAGAACAATGCAAGATTTTCTTTCTTTGAATTGCCTGCCCGCCCGCGCCCCCAGAAGCAGATACAGTGGGCCGCTGGAGGACAGGGGGTAGGAAAAGAGAGTTTGAAAAAAAAATAAAATAAAATGGATGCAGCCAGCCTGGGAAGTGACATTGAACCAGTCTTGAGTCAGTGTGCTTGTGTCATGACATTATTTTGGGTCATGACACACATTAAAACCAGCTCACTGCTTTTCACACGCCACAGGAGAGGACAGTTGATCTGATAGCAGCTGGGGACACACCCATGAAGAGTGGATCCGCTCTTCCATCGGCTCTGTGCACGTCGGTCTGTTTACTCAGAGAACGGCTGTCGACTGCAAGAAAACTGCACTTGTAATGCAAATGCACCTTGCACAAGTCCACAATGAGCTTTTTAGACTTTGATGTCAGAGCACATGGATAAAACTGAAATAGGTCTTATTTTAAGCTTGCCCCTCGGCTTAATAACCAAACTGATACCATTGCCCTTCAAGGGGAGGGAGGGAAGGAAGGAAATCATACTTAACTCATACTTGGCATTCTACCAAAATGTTTATATGAAGTACTTAATTGCAACACTTGACTCATGATCTCCGATTGCTCCCAAAACTGTCACTTCTCACAAATAACCATCAGTACTTCACCCGACTATTACTGGTTACAGCCTTCTTCAGACACAACCAGCGTTCAGAGAGAGAAACTCTATAAATGCACCGCTGGGTAATTTTCAGAGTTCAAGCGGACATAATAGGCAGATTTCACACGCCAACCATTAACACATTAATGAAATTCGACTGCAACACGTATGACAGAGCTAAACGTTTGATGGCTCAGGTGGGGAGAGCAAACTACTTAGGACGCAGATCCCATGAACTCAACACATGAAGTCACTTAAAAGAATATTTAAGATGCTTGTCAAAGAGTTAAGAGACACTTCACAACACAAACACTGAAGCATCCTCAAGCTCCTTATGGTCCTCATTAAAATTCACTGAAATTAAATGCAGAAACAAATCGCGAGGGGAGTCCGAGCTACAACCGATTATATTTTTAAATTGCATTGCTGCATCAGGATGGGCATCCACACCTGGGAAAGATGCCAGCTCCTGCTTGGTGTACAGAGCACGGATCGCGGACAGGTTTACCCGTTAAGTCATCCGAGTGGGTCTTTTCCAGCCAGGAGGCCGACGACGATGCATCTCCAGAGGGCTGCTGTTGGAAGTCCTGCTACAACTGTACAGGGTATTGGTGAGACCACACCTGGAGTACTGCGCATAGTTTTGGTCTCCTTATTTAAGGAAGGATATACTTGCATTGGAGGCAGTTCAGAGACGATTCACTAGGTTAATTCCAGAGATGAGGGGGTTGACTTATGAGGAAAGGTTGAGCAGGTTGGGCCTATACTCATTGGAATTTAGAAGAATGAGAGGTGATCTTATTGATACTGAGGGGGCTCGACAAGGTAGATGCAGAGAGAATGTTTCCCCTCGGGGGGAAATCTAGAACTCGGGGACATAGTTTCAGAATAAAGGGTCGCCCTTTTAGAACTGAGATGAGGAGGAATTTCTTCTCTCAGAGGGTCGTAAATCTGTGGAATTCTCTGCCCCAGAGAGCTGTGGAGGCTGGGTCATTAAATACATTTAAGGTGGAGATAGACAGATTTTTTTGCAAGATAAGGGAGTGAAGGGTTATGGGGAGCGGGCGGGGAAGTGGCTTTGAGCCCAAGATCAGCCATGACCTTATTGAATGGCGGAGCAGGCTCGAGGGGCCGAGTGGCCTATTCCTGCTCCTATTTCTTACGTTCTTATGTTTATCTCCACCCAGGCTGGAGATGGTGAAAACCTTGCTTTATATTAATACAAAAGCATAAAAATGCGGATGCTGGAAATTCTGACGAAGGGTCGTCGACCTGGAACGTTAATCTGTTTCGCTCTCTACAGATGCTGCCTGACCTGCTGAGTATTTCCAGCATTTTCTGTTTTTATTTCTTGTAGGGAGACTGGCCTACAGCAACTGAATGCGTCAAATTCTGCTTTTGTTGCACAGGATTCTGGCCAGTGTTTCGGGAATCACATTCTGCAGTTCGGTCTTTCATGAAATGGGTAAACAAGTGGTCTTGGCTGTATTATATGCTATTCCCTATAATTAATAGTATTTGCAGCACAGAAACAGGCATTCAGCCCAACAGGCCCACACGAGCCTCCTCCCATCTAACCCCATCAACATAACCCTTCTATTCCTTTCTCCCTCGTGTGTTTATTCAGCCTCCACTTAAATGTATCAATGCTATTCGCCTCAACCACTCCCTGTGGTAGCGAGTTCCACATTCTCACCACTCTTTGGGTAAAGAAGTTTCTTCTGAATTCCCTATTGGATTTATTAGTGACTATCTTATATTTACGGACCCCTAGTTCTGGTCTCTCCCGCAAGTGGAAACATCTTCGCTATGTCTACCCTATCAAACCCTTTCGTAATCTTAGAAGACCTCTATCAGGTCACCCCCCCCAGTCTTCTCTTTTCTAGAGAAATGAGCCACAGCCTGTTCAATCTTTCCTGATAGTTATAACCTCTCAGTTCTGGGATCATTCTAGTAAATCTTTTTTGCACCTTCTCCAGTGCCTCTATCCTTTTTTATAAAACTGAGACTAGAGCTGTTCACAGTACTCCATGTGTGGTCTAACCAAGGTTTGATACAAGTTCAACATAACTTCTCTGCTTTTCAATTCTATCCCTCATGGGATCCCAGGACTTTTATTCGTATTTGGAGTTTCAATAGTGATTCAGCTTTTTTTCCCCCCTCCGAGAAGAGCAGACCAGTGCCCTTGCTTAATGGCGTTTGCGACGAGAGCATTTCAGGTACACAGTTTAGCAGAGTACTCCGCAGTGTGAAGAGAACATCACAGCCGGCTGGAAAACTGGATCTGAACTTCGTGCAAGGATCAGTGCAACTCTTCTTAGGCAGTCCCTCGGGACCGAGGATGACTTGCTTCCACACTAAAAATGAGTTCTCAGGTGACTGATGAGTCCAATGCGGGACCTACAGTCTCTGTCACAGGTGGGGCAGACGGTGGGTGGGTGGGGTGCTTGGGTTGACGTGCGCTCCTTCCGCTGTTTGCACTTGGCTTCCGCTTGCTCCCGGCGAAGAGACTCGAGGTGTTCCGCGCCTTCCCGGATGCTTCTCCTCCACTTTGTGCGGTCTTGGGCCAGGGATTCCCAGGTGTCGGTGGGGATGTTGCACTTTTTCCAAGGAGGCTTTGAGGGTGTCCTCAAAGCATTTCCTCTGCCCACCTGGGGCTCCCTTGCCATGTCGGAGCTCCGAGTAGAGCACTTGCTTTGGGAGTCTCGTATCGGGCAGGTGGACGATGTGGCCCATCCATCGGAGCTGATAGAGTGTGGTCAAAGCTTTGATGCTGGGGATGTTGGCCTGAGCGAGAACACTGACGTTGGTGCGCCTATCCTGCCAATGGATTTGCAGGACCTTGCGGAGGCAGCGTTGGTGGTACCTCTCCAGTGCTTTGAGGTGCCTGCTGTACATGGTCCATGTCACTGAAGCATACAGGAGGGCGGGTATCACTACTGCTCTGTAGACCATGAGCTTGGTGCCAGGTTTGAGGTCCTGGTCTTCAAACACTCTCTTCCTCAGGCGACCGAAGGCTGCACTGGCACACTGAAGGCGGTGTTGGACTTCGTCATCGACGTCTGCCCTTGTTGACAGTAAGCTCCCGAGGTATGGAAAGTGGTCCACGCTGTCCAAGGTCCAGTTCAACTCACAGGGGATGCGACTGGCGAGTTGCTCAGTCAGTCTCGGGTGTGGAAAGTGAAATCTGATTTTGTTGCCGGCTCGGAGAAATCGTCTCGGACGAGAATTCAAGAAAGGTTACCGCAACAAGGTCCTGCTCAGAATATTTCTGCAACTCTCGTGTTTCTGTGGACATTGTTCTGCAGTGTTCAGTGCTGAAACTGCATTCATAAACAGCAATCCATCACTGGCAATGACAGCAACCGTGGCTCCATTTAACGCTACAGGGGATCATTCTCAACCCCAAGCTTTTAAAAAATGTTTTTTCACAAGTGGGAATACCCACATATTATAATTCTTTCCTGATTACTTCCAGTCCCTGAATATTATCAGAATGGGAGGGCATTGGAAGGTCACCGAGAATCCAGAGGAATGAGCTCGGTGAGGTTCAAGTCCGTTGGACCCATCGTGTAGGTATTTCACGCTGCTGCCCAGTGTAAAACATGCATCATTATCAGCACTGTTGTTTCGCTCAGAGTGAAGCCATTCATCTCCTCGGCTGCAAGCATTTTGATGTGATCTTTCACATTGGGCTGAAGTTCAATAATTCATCGCTGAAACAGTTTCATCAGAAGTAACATGACAACCTTTGAAGCGGGGACAAATCCTGAGGCACTCGCGCTGCTTGAGCAAAGTATACCTAAACCCTAACTCCCCTGCCCTGTAATTGCTGAAAATCTTCCAGCAACACTGGAGAAAGACTCCACCACAAACGTCTCAGGGTTTATCACAAACAAAGCCTTGGGATCACCAGGCTGCCTCCGTTGCCAGAAAGGAGATTATACCTAGTTACAGAAACTGCTGGAAACGCTCAGATCAGTCATTGTTGGAAAGAAAGACTTGATTAACATTTTAGGTGGGACTCTACATTACAACCCAAAAAAGAGTTACCCTACCATTCTCTTTCGGAGGTGGAAGAACCTATTTTTTTTTTTTTAAAAACATTTGTTTTCAGGATGTGGCAAGTTGCTCATCTCTAGTTGCACTCAGGTGGTCAGCCATTTTCTTGCTTCACGGTGGTTCGCTAAAAGGCATTGGGGGCAAAAATTGGGTCGCGCCTCCTTTGGGGCGATAACTTTGCCGGGGCGCTACTGAAAAAGTTAGCGCCCCCGCAATTCACTGGTAGCGCCCCAAGAGGGAGGCGGGGCGCTACTGGAAGTGCCCTGCCTCCCTCTCGGGGCGCTGTGAGTGAATATTGTGGCGCTACGTGCCTCGGTACTGCAGGCCTTCCTCCCCTTATTAAAGGGGAGTGGCCTAGCTGGGCCACCAGGGATCGGAGCGCCGGCAAAAGAGTCCGGCACTCAAGAGGAGTGCCGGGCTCACGGAGCGCAGCCGGCACCCTGCGGGGGGGGCATCACAGGAGGCCGGGGACGGCAAAGGGGGCAGGTGCTGGTCGGCGGCCAGCAACAGAAATAGCCTCCCGGCATCTCCCCTTTAATTTACACCCCCCCTGACCCTGTCGGACATAGCACCCGGCAGTAAGTCAGGGGGCGCTACCGAAGATTGCGGCCGGGGCGCTGCGCACGGCGATGATGTCATCGCCTGAGGCCCAGCGCTGCGGGGCGCTAACGGTTACCGCCGCCGCTAACCTCCCGCTGAATTTTGCGGGAGGCGTTAGCGGCACAGGCGCGAGTTGCTTTGCGCCCCGTAACTAGAGGCGCAAATCAACCGAATTTTCCCCCCATTGAGTGCAATAGAATCACACGTAGGCAAGACCAGATTAAAAAAGTACCACGGTCGCTTTCCCTGGAAGACATCAATGAACCAGTTTGATTTTTGACGACAACCTGGAAGCCCAGAAATATCCAGACTTACTCAACTTGACACGATGGAATTAGAGCTCAATTCCTGGCTCACCAGTCCAGTACCACAACCGCTACACTACTGTACCCAATTTTCAGTAAGTTCCCCGACATTGTAATACTTCATCTACTGAGAACCAATTTACTGGAGAAACATGAAAAAAAGTACAAACGCTTACTTTTTAATTTCATCTTCAACTGTGTTGACTCCTTCGACCTGAGGATTTTGGAATTTATTGGTTGCGCTTCCAAAGTCACAGAGGACGTAATGCCCTTTGTCATGAAGCAATATGTTTTCAACCTAAAGAGAAACATTACAAATACTTAGCAAAGAGAACCATCCAGCGGATGGACGTCATTCCTCCACATACACACCGTATAGATTTCTGAATCCCTAACTCTCTGGAATAAACCTGAAGTTATATACAGTAATCTCTTTCTTATCCGGCACCTATGGGACCAGGATGGTGCCGGTTGATGAAAAATTCTGGATAACACAGAGAGGTATACCTACTGAGGCAATTTTTAACACAAACAAAAATAAAAACCACTGACTAACTCGGCCACCGCGGGAGTCTCGGACTCGGCAAAACGAGTGCTGGATGGATTCGGCAAGATTACCGGTTATCTATTTTGCCGGTTATTAAAGCATTCCGGATGATTAAGTGCCGTTTAAACAAGAGTTGACTGTATTTAGTACATCAAAACGTTTCCCCCCCCCTCTTCCCCACTTCTGATTTTCTCCTTTCCCAATGCAGCTCAGCACTCTAGCTGCCCGAGCTTACACAGTGGCCGTCAGCTGGAATATTGTTTTGTGGAGGGAAATCGCAGACACGCTCAACCTGTCCAGCTGAAGTCACTGAACAGCAATCAGCAAAAAAAAAAAACAGCCTGGTTGGTTTAATTTCCCTCCTCTTACTCCCGAACCCAGGAGTGCGGAGGCCAATATGGCACTCTGACCACCAGCGATCAAGTTTGTCACCTTCTGAGTCTGCACCCGCCAGGTCTACGCTCGCAACGGCCCTGAGCAACTCAGCCACGGGAGAAGCCATTAAAACCTGGTGCTTCTCCAAAAATTAAAATGCACTAAAAATAATTACCACAGGGCATCGCTGTAAAAACTTGCTGCTCTGTTATGTGGCAGGACACTGCCTTCTGCTCACAATATACTGGGGAGACGGAAGAAGTAAGGCTCCGTGTAGTAAGACATCGCTTTGTGCTCACGATTTAACACACGGGGGGGGGGGGGGGGGGGAAGAAGTACGGCTTCATCATGTAGAGAGACACATGCTCATGATTCAATCCACTGGGGTTATTGGGGGAGGGGAGGAGAGAGAAGTACTCTTCCATTATATGGCAGGACACTGCTTCATACTCAATTCATTATATGGGACGGGGTGGGAGGGGGAACCATTGCTACATAGGTGACAGAACACTGCTTTTGTGTTCACAACTCACTATTTGTGGGAGATGGCAGTGGGAGGGGAACCCTGGCAGAACCATGCTTTATGGCCACAATTCATTACACTGGGAGAGGGTGGTGGGGGAGAAAGTGTTGTGCGTCACCATGTATAGCAGCACTGTCTGAAGTTACTCCAACCGCACAAAACCTACACGAACTCCTCAGCCATTTAAGAAGTTGCTGCACACGGTGCACCCAAAGCAATTCTTCCCTGCTTTGTGAGTTCTGCGTGTCGCAGAAGAGGGAAATTAAAAAAAAAACGCCAATTCGTCTCACTCAGCCTTTCAAGTCAGTCAGTTACAAGACAGGATTGGAAGACTGGCTAACAGCTTCTAAACAACATTATTCATTGAAACTTGCTGTGGGAGACCCAATCACCTTTAAATCCCGGTGGATGATGGGCGTTTTGCATTGGTGCAACCTTGCGACTGCTTCACACGTGTCACAAAATATCTGCAACACCTCGTTCTCCGTGAAACCCGTCTGCAACCGCTGGTTCATCAGGTTCACCACTTGACCTCCTGCAACGAGAAAAAAGGAGGCAATAAGCTCAATATAGCCCACCAGACCCATCTCCACAAGATAACCCACCCAGACACAACTTAGTTGAAGGAAGAGGAGATACTGGAGCGCCTCAGCCTTGGAAAAAAAAGCAACTTTGAGGGAGCCGGAGAGATATGCAAGATACTAAACAATAGAGAAAGTGTAAATACGCAGCACTACTTCAAGGTAAGCTGCGACAATAGGACAAGTGGGCACAACTCTTCAACTGGTGAGATATGAAGTAGGTCAGAAGTCAAAGAATTTCTTGAGCTAAAAATTGCTAAGTAATTGGAAGAGGTTCCTTTTCGGGCAGCAGCGGTGAGGGTCATTCAAGGGCTAATTAGATGGCGTGACGGGGGAATTGTGTGCTTTGCGTTCGAAATGGATGAGCTGTGATGCGTTGAGTGCTTTATTGTCTGCGTTCTCTACACAGCTCAAGATAAAATTGCAATGGCCAGTTTCGGAAAGACTAAAGTTGCAGAGGGGGTGGTGGGTGTGGGGAAGAAGAGAAAGAGAGAGAGGGAACACCGATGGTCACATTTTTCCTGTTCGTGAAAGCAATTGAGTACAGGATCACCACGTGCTTCTCCGCCTCAGCCATGCCATTGGGATGGGAGGGGTCAGTTCCTACGGCAGCCCTCGCAATAGTCAGAAAACTAGGCAAGACCAAAAATAAAAGACAGACTTGCATTTCTGTAGCGCCTTTCATGGCCACCGGACGTCCCAAAGCGCTTTACAGCCAATGAAGTACATTTTGAAGTGTAGTCACTGTTGTAATGCAGGACACGCAGTAGACAGTTTGAACACAGCAAGCTCCCACAAACAGCAATGTGACAATGACCAGATAATCTGTTTTAGTGATGTTGTTAGGGGGATAAATACTGAGGTCGCACAACACCAGGTTATAGTCCAACAGTTTTATTTGAAATCACAAGCTTTCGGAGCTATCGATTTGCTCCTTCCTCAGGTGAAGTAAATTAGATACAGAATCTCCAAAGCATATATAGATGGAAAACAAAGAATGTGTACTTTACAATTGCAGACCAATAAATTAAATCATCCTGACTATCTGCCGAGGTGTGATAAAGTTAATTAAGTCAGCCAGGAAGGTACCACATCAAAGACATAGCAAGATACAACTGAGACAATGAGGTGTAGTCGCAGGGGTTCTAACGTGTCAAAAGCTGCCGTCTGTATGTAAAACGAAAAGCTAACATTTTTTTACTTTTTTACTGGGAAAATTTTTACTTTTTTTACTGGGAATCACATCTGTGAACAAGCTAACGACGACTCGAGTCCGGATCACGTCATGTATCGTGACATAAACCCAAGATCCCGATTGAGACCGTCTTCATGAGTGCGGAACTTGGCTATCAGTTTCTGCAGAAACTGATAGCCAAGTTCCGCACTCATGAAGACGGTCTCAATCGGGATCTTGGGTTTATGTCACGATACATGACGTGATCCGGACTCGAGTCGTCGTTAGCTTGTTCACAGATGTGATTCCCAGTAAAAAAAGTAAAAATTTTCCCAGTAAAAAAGTAAAAAAATGTTAGCTTTTCGTTTTACATACAGACGGCAGCTTTTGACACGTTAGAACCCCTGCGACTACACCTCATTGTCTCAGTTGTATCTTGCTATGTCTTTGATGTGGTACCTTCCTGGCTGACTTAATTAACTTTATCACACCTCGGCAGATAGTCAGGATGATTTAATTTATTGGTCTGCAATTGTAAAGTACACATTCTTTGTTTTCCATCTATATATGCTTTGGAGATTCTGTATCTAATTTACTTCACCTGAGGAAGGAGCAAATCGATAGCTCCGAAAGCTTGTGATTTCAAATAAAACTGTTGGACTATAACCTGGTGTTGTGCGACCTCTCAATTTTGTCCACCCCAGTCCAACACCGGCATCTCCGCATCAGGATAAATACTGGCCAGGGCACCAGGGAGAACTCCCCTGCTCTGCTTCAAAATAGTGCCACAAGATCTTTTACATCCACCTGAGGGGGCAGACGGGGCCTCAGTTGAATGCCTCATCCAAAAGGCGGCACCGCCGACAGTGCAACACTCCCTCAGCACTGCACTGGGAGCAATAGCCTAGATTTTTGTGCTCAAGTCACTGGAGCGGGACTTGAACCCACAGCCTTCTGACTCAGGGTTTGATACCATTCCCCCCAGCCCCCACTCATTCTTTCTGCTGCAGCGCAAGTCAGCAGGAAAGCAACCCCATCAACCCTCAGTTGTCCAGCAGGTTGGATTCAGCATTTCAAAAATGAGCGTGAACTACTCGCGTCGATGCAAGAAGCTCTCCTCCTTCTAGAGATTTTAATATTCAGACCCGCCTCCGGGTCAGTTTAAATCCCAAATCGGAAAGGTGATCGCAGGAGGAACCAATTTCTAAAAGATTTGTCGGCTTGCGTCCAAAGCTTGTCAAACATGGCAACAATGCATTGCAAATATTACAAAAGAGGGCGTTAACAGATGGAATCTTGTTGAAAAATGATCCCATTGCACAGCCTCTAATCCAGAGGAGTTTCACACAGAAAGCAATTTCACAGACCACAGGATTATTGGAATTCAGTTGCAGCGTCACAACAAGCGGTCCGCCGCTGAACAATAGACTTTGAGATAATGTTGAAGCGGAGCAGAACGCTAGGTTTTTTTTTTAGAAACAAAAAAAAGTTAAAATTGTAGGATAGAGCTGGCCCACCATGGTTCCTATCTGCAAAGGGATATACAGCCAGCAGCAACAGCTTTATCTAGGTGACTGACTTTACTTTAGACCAAAGTGCCAGCAACTAATACCCCCTCTATCAGAGCAATGCTTAAAGTGGCACTGAAACAAATGGTGTTTATAAGAAAGCATGTGGCTTTCAGACAAATCGTTGATGGGTGAATCCCTTTTAGTCTTTCCTATTTGTTCGGCTATTTTGCACCAACAATTTTTTTTTTTTAAATATAAAAGTAAACTAAAGGGATTTTCTTATTTTTTAGCAAAAACTGGGTTAAAAAAATAATTAACATGCACACGCATGAAGTCATCTCCTAGATCGGAGCCAAAACAACTACCGTTTCCCCCCCCGCACCCCCCCACCTTCAGATTTTCCTGCAAGGCCAGGCTGCTGCTACTGCACTTACAACAAGTGAATGGGCTGGGTGGGGGGGGGCGGAGAAGTCATCCTTCCTCATTCTGGGTGGGATCCCACAGTGAATTTGCCAATGTATTGGAACCATCGTGTACTACACCACAGAGTGACAGGATAAGAGCTTGGGACACTACCACCACCAGAACAACTTGCAGCATTCTAAAACCACCCAAAGGTGCTTTGCAGGACAAAAGCTGACATCGAGCCAAGGAAGGAGACATTAGGACAAGTGACCAAAAGCTTGGTCAAAGAGGCAAGGTTTAAGCAGAGTCTTGAAAAGTGGAGGGCAGACGTTTGGGGAGGGAATTCCAGAGCTTAGGTCCTAGACAGCTGAAGGCACGGCCGCCAATGGTGGGGCAAAGGAAGTAAGGGATGCACAAGAGGCCAGAGTTGGATCAAATACCAAGGAATGACAGGACAGTGCCCATAATTCGAGCTGACCAATGCACCCCTTTGCTACGGGAAGGCTCGGTCAGATGCTTCATCATAGGTGCTCTCACGCCACTGCTTTCAAAGCCGTGTTGACAAGAGATATTGGAACATGTCCCTCGCCTGCCCTCTCCATCAGTAAAATAGATAAACCAAGTGGCAAGGAAGAACAACTTCTCGGAAATTAAAAAAAACGCAAGAGATTTTCTTGTGTAGAGCATGCCAGGAAAACAACACACTCATTTCTGGTGTTGGAAGACTGCAAAAACAAAAGTCGGATCACAGGAACATCCAGTTGTAGCCATGGAAACCTGCAATCACCGTCCACTGCTCCAAAGAAGCCCGAACATGCCGACAATTTTGCACACAAGCCGGTTCCCAATGTCTGGGAGCTGCAAAGTGCGAGCCCAACGTACGTCAAGGGAACGGAGCAAGGGAATTCATCTCATTAAAAATGTGGGCAAGTTACCCAAACCGGCTCGCCAACAGCTCGCAGCAGAGTAGCACTCGCAGAGTGGCAAATTTCTTTGCTGCGATAAAGCGCAGCATTTTCTATTCGGCCCAGTAATATCCATTATTCATCTGCACGAGTGCTTGCCCCGGCACTGTCCCAGATTCTCATGCGCGCAGAATACACCCAAGGTGTTCTCAGACCACATGAAAAACCAAATAGGTTCTTTTATATTACAGGAAATGCTTGGGCCTCCCTCCTTTCAGCTGCATAGTTTAAATGCCCTTATTCTCTGGGGCAACAGATGACGTACAGACTGGCACAAAATGTGAGTCTTTGAATGTGCTGTTGGATAGAGAGAGCTGGTTTCAGTGGAGTTAATGCACGGACCTCAAACACTTCGTTTCCACTGGTTCAGTAATTGCGGTCTCTTCACAACACAGCAGAATCCAACACGACAGCATTGGGACAGAAAAATAAAAGAGCAACACACCGAGGTCACGCTCCCTGGACAACCCGGCAATGTGAAAACTTTGAACAAAGTGATGACAGTTTTATCGCCAAACACCCGCGCTTCGGAAGCATGGTGAATGTAATGACTGAGCAAGAGCCAATGCCTCACAAAGAACGGGCAAAGCGGGAGCTCGAGAAAGCTTTTACCGTTGTATAAACACTCAAGTCTGAAGCATTTCTCTCCTGGCGAGTGAACACTTTGGATCATTTACTTACAGAGGAAGTCCCACAGTTGTAAAGGAAGTAACCCGGAACTAGCCTTTTCCACAGGGGATGGTCGATAGAAAAGGGGTCAAGAACCTCCTTCATCCGACTCCAAACCAGAACGCTTCTGTTACCTCGCCCCAAGGCTGTATTTTAACAATGCTGCTCAAAAGGTTGCCATCAACTTATCACTACTGGACTCGTCCTCCCTTCTCTTCTCGAGCTCACCCCTTTACCCAGGATGAAGAGGAAGGGGGCAAGTCATTTGTTAGCACTGTGGCATTTTCAATGCATACAGGACTTAATCATGCAAAATTGGCAGTACTGTACGTACACAGCACTCGGCAAGTCTAGAAATGTGCACGACTGTTAGGGCTGTGGCAGCATGATACCTCACTTACCCTACTCCAAGAGTTTATTTGGAAAAGCTAACGTCTCATCCCCATCCTAACCCCCAAAAAATCTTTGTCCGACAGTACATTCGCATGACCCATATTTGTCGTCAGTCTGTACGGTCACCCGCTCTGCGGAGAGCGAGGGCATTTATGCTGTGGAGGACAGCCAGAAGAGGGAGACCCGTGGCTGGAATCGGGGAAAAAAAAACAACACCTATTGTTTGGCAAATCGTGATGCTTTGAGTTCAAGAATGCCTTGGATGTCTTCTGTGCACGCATGTAAATGTGAGGAAAAAAATCTTGAGACAAAAACTTGTGCAGATGAATCACTGATATTCCTGTGCAAATCCCATATCCTCCCTGGTAATGGTTTAAAACAGCTGTAGGTTTTTTTCCTCTTTAAAGAAAATCTGATTAACATAATGTTTCCAAATTTAATTAAAAGCTCTTTTCCTCAAGAGCCATTGCGCTAATATGACTGATGCAGATTCAGCCTGCTGATGGGTACTGCAGGAAACCAGGAGGGCAAATTCATCATTATCAAGGGTTGGCACTTGACGTTTCTCCCCGCTTTGACTGTCAGATGAGACTCTGTTCCAAGTGACTGTACAAAGATAAAGAAAAACATTTCTTTCCCGTTTCACAGCAAGAACAACCCTCATTTGTTATCTGTCCAAATAAAGCAGCACGGTATTAATCCAGTGAAGTCCGTGAATTTCTGCAACCATCTCATCTCAGAATGGTCGATTTATTCCCCACTGGTGCATTAATATGTAATGAAGGGATTAAAATGAAGGGCGCTGTCATTTCACTCCCCGCCCCTGCAACAAAGCAAAACACACACAAATGCACTGCATTAATGCCGGTTCAATTAGGTAATGGAAGCAAACTCCTCACCTCGACAAAAATCCATCAGGATCAGCACTTCCCAGACTTCTCCGGAGCCGACAGCAGTGGTACTGGAATCAATATATCCAACAATGTTCTTGTGCCCTGCCAGGTCCCTCTGTAACAAAGAGAATACTTGGTCACAGGCAGTTCAGCACTTGTTTTCATTGTCATCATATTGCTGTCAAAATAACCATTTGAAAGGAAGTCATTCTATACTTCAGTCGCACCGGCGTTGATCTCGGTCAGGGCGGCAGTAGAGGTACTGGCTGTAGCATCTTAGGGCTGGGGGGTGGGGGGGGGGGAAAAGAGTGGAAATGAGCCATGACTCCTGACTGCTATCCAGCAACTTCTTGCTAGAAAGTGTGCGCGTGTGGGCTTCAGTGTGAACTGCATCGGTCGTGATGCACCCTGCGCTAACACAGCCTCCCAACACTCACTGTCCGGGGCCCCCCCGCGCGCAGAACGGCTACCTGGGCAAGGCACCAGGGCTGCTCACCAAAGAGAGCACCTTCACCTTTAATCTTCCTCCTGGGTAAAGGGCTGAGGTCGAAGGAGGACAAGTCCAGCAGTGAATAGTTGATGGGAAGGGGGTGGGGGTGGGGGGGGGGGGAAACCCACAAACGGAAATAAGGGTTCAAACCAATCACGGTTAGTGGTGCTGAAAAACAGATTGACAGCTCCCAGTACCGTTCTCAAACTCTGCTTTCTGCGCGTACTGAAAGCCGACATGAAGGGACAGATATAGAAAAAAAATCTACTGTATCTAAAACTCATTTTAGATAGCAAGTTATTCAGTAATATTTCAACACCAATTTATCAATTTATTTTTCTTGAAGCTTATTCTTGGTCTCGTACGGTCAGGGTGCTACACCAGAGAGACGATGATGCCACTGATCTGTTGAAATGTACCGGAGGGCAGGTGGCAAGGCATCAGCCAAACAAGACCTGGGCACTGAAACAGGACAGCAGCGAGGAGACATCCTCATGCAAAGAGGATACATAGGAGGGGCGGAGGCTAAGAATTAAATGAGAGAATGGCACGAGTGCGAGGGGGAATAGCGCGCGGGCAAGGGAACGGCGCTCGAGAGAGAGAGAATGGTGCGAGAGAGAGACAGAGAGGGAATAGCGCGCGCTCGCGGGCAAGGGAACTGGCGCGCGAGAGAGACAGAGAGGGAATAGCGCGCGCTCGCGGGAATGGCGCTTGCGAGAAAATGGCGCTCGCGAGAGGGAATAGCGTGCGCTCGCGGGAACGGCGCTCGCGAGAAAATGGCGCGCGAGAGAGGGAATAGCGCGCGCTCGCGGGTGAGGGAACGGCGCTCGCAAGAGAGAGAATGGCGCGAGAGAGAGAGAGAGACTGAGAGAAGAGGGAGAGAATGGCAAGAGAGAGAGAGAGAGAGAGACACAGACAGTTATTTAATTAATGCAAGAACATAAAATCTGGAGAAAAAGCTACTCGGCCCATCAAGCCCACTCCATCCAGAACGGACGGACAATTTTTTTGCCGCAAATTTCCCTCCAACCACTACCTAATTATTTTACCATGGTCTTTCCTCCCCTCCCCATCACCACCTGTCGAGCCCCCACTTTATGTGGCGCAGAGTTCCCCACGCTCGCCCCACTATAAATGCGCCCAAACCTACTAATCCAGAACTGCAGACCAGAATGATATTCGACCTTTTTCCACTCACCATGATCTGGATCTCTCTCTTGCACACCTGAAGGTCATGTTCATTGTTGACATACATTCTTTTCAGTGCACTTTTAACCCCATTATGAGTCTTCACCAGGAACACTATAGCAAAACCACCTGGGAAATAAATAAGGACAAACCTTAATACAACTTTATTTACAAGTTCTTTAACATAGTACCAAATTCTGTATTTCAGATGGCAGCCAATTTCCTCAGCCAAGCTTTGCATTTTCAACACCCCCAATATCCCTGACTCCACTCACTATCTTAGCTGGCATATTATTCTAAATGTTTAACCTGTCAGATGGACTGCGAGGGTCTTTGGAGCTCTTGTACCTTTCCTTAGTTCCTGGTCGACATTCCTCACTCAAACATAACCGAAAAAAGCAGATCAACTCGTCATTCACCTCCTTGCTGTTTCTGGGATCTTGCTCTGCGTGTGAATTGGCTTCTGCATTCATTAACATAACAATGACTGCACCTGAAAGTAATTCAGTGTACGCGATGTGTTCTTTTGGGAAGATTGAGATGCGATAATGCCGGCTGATCCTCCTTTTATCTGGATGCCCAGCACCTGGTAGAATTTACTAATCATGAGATACTTTGTGTTGAAGATACTGGTAGGATTATAACATCCAGTGTCCCACCACTCCACACCATTTTAAAACAGGAAACCTGGGGGGTCACATTGGCACATGTTGGTAACCTGATTCTGGTCTATTTAGGATGCACAGTCGGGTAAACAGAATGATGGGATTCTGACAAGTGCCATTATCGAAGAGTAAAATACTGCGGATGCTAGAAATCTGAAATAAAAACACAAAATGCTGGAAATGCTCAGGTCAGGCAGCATCTGTGGAGAGAGAATGAGAATTAATGTTTCAGGTCGATGACCTTTCGTCAGAACTGGACAAAGTTAGAGATGTAACAGGTTTTTAAGCAAGTGTAGAGGCAGGGAAAGGGGGCGGGGGGGAGAAGAACAAAAGGGAAGGTCTGTGATCGGGTGGAGGGCAGGAGAGATTAAATGACAAAAGGGATGATGGTGCAAGGCAAAGAGGGCGGTAATTATCTGCCTGGGTTCCCTCCAGATTTGTCATTTTTATTTGTCTGCACATCGAAATCTTTTAGGACCAGCAACTCCCTCCATTGTATAAACCCCAACTAATTGATACTGGGCTGACTTAACATCAATGCTTCCTGCATTTAAAAACAATCACAAAAATATACTTGAGCCCAATTGAGAAAGCAGTAACACAGGGGAAACTGAAACACCACATCCGTTTTCACCAGCTTATAATCAATGGAAAGCTTGGGTCAAATTTTTCCCCATTTAATCATGAAAAAAAAATTAATCCCTCCACTAGTGATCAATCCTCATCATGTGGGACACATTACAATCCGCAAGAGTTGGTACCAGGGGTGGCAGGAGGACACCACTCACCCAATGTGATTGCGGGACCAGTAAACACTCTACGGTCTGTGCCTTCTGCTGCCTGGGCCCTAAGCTCTAGAATTCCCTCCCTAAACCTCTCCGCCTCTCTCCTCCTTTATGACGCTACTTAAAACCTACCTCTTTGACCAAGCTTTCGGTCATCTGTCCTAATATCGCCTTATGTGGCTCGGTGCCACATTTTGTTTGATTAAAACATCCCAAGGCGCATTATTACGCTAAAGATGCGACATAAATAAAAGTTGTTGTTGAATGTCACGAGGCAGACTGTGGCAAAATTCTTCAAAAATGTGGTTCCCATTCCTGGTCCACAGCCAAGGGCTGCTCAGCCTGTCCACAGCAACCCGACACAGGCCACACACCAAGCACGTGGAGGCGCCCTCACCTTGCCTGAACAGGAGAAAGCAGCAAGGCCTTGGTGAGACAATCGGAACCCACTAGCCGTGGATGCAACGAGCTAGTGCAACATTGTGTACTAATCCTACTGTCACTCCTTGGGAAAAAGCAGTGCAAGCATTGTCCACAGCCGGCAGCACATATACTAAAATGGGAACGATACAGAGAAGATTAGCCACAAACACTCAAAGCTTGCTCGCTCACCACAATGTACCAGGTCCACGACAACATGTACGTTTCCTACATTACAACAGTGAATGCACTTCAAAAGAGTAAGTGCGTCAGCTGCGGCTCAGTAGGAAGCACTCTCGCCTCTGAGTCAGAAGGTTCTGGGTTCAGAGACTTGAGCACAAAGATCTAGGCTAACACTCCCAGTGCAGTGCTGAGGGAACGCTGCACTGTCGGAGGTGCCGTCTTTCGGATGAGACGTTAAACCGAGGCCCCGTCTGCTCTCTCAGACAGACGTAAAAAGATTATTTCGAAGAAGAGCAGGGGGGAGTTCTCCCCGGTGTCCTGGGGCCAATATTTGTCCCTCAATCAACATCACTAAATCAGATTATCTGGTCATTATCACATTGCTGTTTGTGGGAGCTTGCTGTGCGCAAATTGGCTGCCGCGTTTCCCACATTACAAGAGAGACTACACTTCAAAAAGTACTTCATTGGCTGTAAAGCACTTTGGGACGTCTGGTGGTCGTGAAAGGAGCTATATAAATGCAAGTCTTTCTTTCTTTAAAAAAAAGCACTCCATTGACTGCAAAGCGCTTTGGGATGTCCTGAGGTTGTGAAAGGCACTAAAGAAATGTAAGTTATTTCTTTCCTTTTTACACTATGAATATAATGTACGGCAATGTGTTTGTTATACATGAGAAACTGCAATTTTAAAAAAATCAACCTTTTGAACCTTTTAAATAATGGGCTCGAATTCCTTCTCCTCCTCTTGCAGAATCTGTTTACTTTCAAGACTATTTTCTACAATTCCCAGCATCGAACCCTTATGCAGTCAGATTGAGATCAGACAACAATGTAGACACGGCTTCCAACAGTAGCCTGGATCAGTGGCAGGAGCGGCTCCGATGCCAAATTCAAACTGGCAAAATTAATCACAAGGACAGCAGCGACAGCAGGCAGCAATTTGTTCTGCCACACGACAGACCGCTCTGAATCACAAGGCACCGCTCCCTGCCAGGAGGCAACAGCAGGAGCGTCACGTCAGGACAAAGGCAGGAGCATACTGGATGCTGGAACTCAGCGAGGACCAGCACAGATCATCAACAGATAAAGGCCACTTGAAATTGAGCTCAAGTTTTGTTTCCTTAATTTAAAATAAAGTAACGGGGATAGATAGCTCAGCTCCCTCGCATTACTCCTCTAATAGCACTTGTTTTGAGTGCTGGACAGGGTAGATGCCGAGAGGCCGTTTATCCTGCCTGGAGAGTCTAGAACTAGGGTAGTCAAGAGGTCGGCCATTTAGGACTGAGATGAGGAGAAATTTCTTCACTGAGGGTTGCGAATCTTTGGAATTCTCTACCCCAGAGGGCTGTGGATGCTCAGTCGTTGAGTATATTCAAGGCAGAGATTGATAGATTTTTGGATATTAAAGGGATATGGGGATGGTGCAGGAAAGTGGAGTTGAGGCCGATGATCAGCCATGATAGAAACATAGAAACATAGAATCTAGGAGCAGGAGTAGGCCATTCGGCCCGTCGAGCCTGCTCCACCATTCAATACGATCATGGCTGATCATCCAAATCCAGTACCCTGTCCCTGCTTTAATCCCCACAGTACACATATCCCACCCTACCCCAGTAACCCCACGTATTTAATTCCCCCTAACATATCCCATCCTATCCCCATAACCCCTAACACTAAGGGTCAATTTATCATAGCCAAATCAACCTAACCCGCACATTTTGATCTTATTGAATGGTGGAGCAGGCTCGAAGGGCCGAATGGCCTACTCCTGCTCCTATTTCTTATGTTCTTAGATCTCTGCACTCCTCCAATTCTGGCCTCTTGCGCAACCCTGATTTTAATCGTTCCACCATTGGCGGCCGTGCCTTCAGCTGCCAAGGTGCTAAGCTCTAGAATTCTCTCCACCTCACTCTTTCCTCCTTTTAAGATGCTCCTTAAAACCTACCTCTTTGACCAAGCTTTTGGTCATCTGTCGTAATATCTCCTTATGTGGCTCGGTGTCAAATTTTGCTTGATAACGCTCCTGTGAAACACCTTGGGACGTTTTACTACATTTAAGGTGCTGTATAAATGCAAGTTGTTGTTTAGTTATTGGTAGTTAAATTGCTTATATTAAGCTGATTTAAGTGTCTCTTGTTCTGTGGAGCTCCACTGCTGGCTGAGTGAATGATTGCCTTGTATGAGGTGATGTAAACTGAAGGAGCCAAGTTTGATCCCTGCTCTGTGCTGAGCTAGCTGCTATTCTCTGGGTGTTGGTAGCGATGCTACAATTGTCCTCGGTGTACCTGGGTTAAGAAAGGGGAAAAACCAGTCAGGATTCCTCCAGATTGCTATCCAGTGCTTCCGATTGGAATGGGCCCATGGTACCCCACTCCAGCAAAAGTCAACATCTTCAGGAGAGGACTGGAGGAAATCCAATGTTCAACAGACATTCTCAAGTGATTTATTTTTAACGTGTCTTCATGGTGTGTTGATATTTTTGCTCAGTGAATGGAACGTAAGATATGGGAGCAGGAGTGGGCCATACGTCCTCTTGAGCTTGCGTCGCCATTCAATAAGATCATGGCTGATCTTCGACCTCAACTACACTTTCCCGCCCGATCCCCATATCCCTTGATTCCCCTAAAGTCCAAAAATCTATCAATCGCAGTCTTGAATATACTCAACAACTGAGCATCCACAGCCCTCTGGGTTAGAGAATTTCAAAGATTCGCAACCCTCAGTGAAGAAATTTCTCCTCATCTCAGTCCTAAATGGCCAATCCCTTATTCTGAATCTGCGAACCCCTGGTTCTAGACTCCCCAGCCAGGGGAAACATCCTCCCTGCATCTACCCTGTCAAGCCCTGTAAGAATTTTGTATGTTTCAATGAGATCACCTCTCATTCTTCTAAACTCCAGAGAATATAGGCCTAGTCTACTCAATCTCTCCTCATAGGACAATCTCCCCATCCCAGGAATCAGTCTGGTGAACCTTTGTTGCACTCCCTCTATGGCAAGTATATCCTTCCTTATGCAAGGAGACAAAAACTGCGCACAATACTCCAGGTGTGGTCTCACCAGGGCCCTATATAATTGCAGCAAGACGTCTTTACTCTTATACTCAAATCCTTTTGCAATAAAGGCCAACATACCATTTGCTTTCCTAGTTGCTTGCTGTACCTGCATATTAACTTTCAGTGATTCGTGTACAAGGACACCCAGGTCCCTCTGAACACCAACATTTCCCAATCTCTCATCATTTAAAAAATACTCTGCTTTTCTATTTTTCCTACAAAAGTGGATAGCTTCACACTTCTCCACATTATATTCCATTTGCCATGTTCTTGCCCACTTACTTAGCTTGTCTTTACCCCCTTGAAGCCTCTTTGCATCCTCTTCACAACTTACATTCCCACCTAGCTTTGTATCAGCAGCAAACTTGGATATATTACATTTGGTCCCCTCATCCAAATCATTAATATAGATTGTGAATAGCTGAGGCCCAAGCACTGATCCTTGCGGTACCCCACTAGTTACAGCCTGCCAACCCGAAAATGTCCCGTTTATTCCTACACTCCGTTAACCAATCCTCAATCCATGCTAGTATATTACCCCCAATCCCATGACCCCTAATTTTGTTTAATAACTTCTTGTGTGGCACCTTATCGAATGCCTTCTGAAAATCCAAATACACCACATCCACTGTTTCCCTTATCTATCCTGCTAATTACAACCTCAAAAACAGATGTCAAACACTATTTCCCTTTCATAAATCCATGTTGACTCTGCCCAATCTTATTACTTTCTAAGTGTCCTGTTACCACATCCTTAATAATAGATTCGAACATTTTCCCTACAACTCAGTTGTGGGGCTGGAGGAGGTTACAGAGATAGGGAAGGGCGAGGCCATGGAGGGATTTGAAAACGAGGATGAGAATTAAAAAAAAAATCAAGGCATTGCTAGACTGGGAACCAATGTAGGCAATGGAGCACACAGGTGATGGGTGAACAGGACCCAAGGGGAGTTAGGATACAGGCAGCAGAGTTTTGGATGAACTCAAGTTTATGCAGGGTGGAAGATGGGAGGCCAGTCAGGAGAGCGTCGGAAGAGTCAAATTTAAACACATTGTATTTGTACCACTACATCCACAATGTAGACTGCTCAGTACATCTGTTATTCAACAGTGCTACTTGCATATTTTACTCATCTGTAAGGACTGGGGCACTTTCCTATCTCACAGGATGCACTTTATAATACCTCGGTACTATGGACTCCTGAAACGTGGGTTTTCTCAGTGTGAATCGCTGACCTCTCTTGTTTTGGCAACAGTTGAGACCCCCTATTTCTGGGTCCCCACACGTGGAAGCGCGACCATTTCCTCCGAGGATCTGATCAGCCTGCAGGAGACCGACAGCAGATTTCAAATGGAAAATGAGAACAGAGGCATCGCTTTTCCAGGACTCGCAATGCAAAAGTGCCTTAAGTCACCTGGCCTACTGCAGTCAAAGTCCAGAATCGGCGTCTTTTAATCATTTATTGTGGAACTGGTTTGAATTCCCAGATCACGGACATAATGGCACTGTGTGAACTTCAAGACAATAACCAACTGGTTAACACTGGCAAGCTACTGCAATGTGACACCAGCCTGTGAACACAGGAGCGCTCCAAGACTGTGCATCGGTACTACTGAAATACTTGTGCAATATTTGTGATGGGCCGGTCACAGAGCTGGAACTTTAAATTAGCTCTGAGATGCATACTTAGCCAAGAAGGAGGAAAAAAAAAAGTGCACTTGCTCCTAATCGTTACTCAATAATTGGTGCTGGAAAGTGCATACTGTGAACATTGGCCATTCTGTGAACATTGGCTATTCTGTGAACATTGGCCATTCTGTGAACATTGGCCATTCTGTGAACATTGGCCATTCTTCTGATGTGACTTCAACAATTATTATTTTTTATTAGTTTACGAGATGTGGGCGTCGCTGGCAAGGTTCAGCATTTATTGCCCATCCCTAATTGCCCTTGAGAAGGTGGTGGTGAGCCGCCTTCTTGAACCGCTGCAGTCCGTGTGGTGAAGGTGCTCCCACAGTACTGTTAGGGAGGGAGTTCCAGGATTTTGACCCAGCGACGATGAAGGATCGGCGATATACTTCTAAGTCAGGATGGTGTGTGACTTGGAGGGGAACTTGGAGGTGGTGGTGTTCCCATGCGCCTGCTGCCCTTGTCCTTCTAGGTGGAAGAGGTCGCGGGTTTGGGAGGTGCTGCAGAAGGAGCCTTGGCGAGTTGCTGCAGTGCATCTTGTAGATGGTACACACTGCAACCACGGTGCGCCGGTGGTGGAGGGAGTGAATGTTTAAGGTGGTGGATGGGGTGCCAATCAAATGGGCTGCTTTGTCCTGTATGGCGTTGAGCTATGGTGTTTTTCCTTACTAAGACTCTCCTACTGTCCATCCTTCATCGATCCCAACCTAAACAGGTCTCAGCTGTCAGAAGAGGACACCAGGGCACAAATGTGACCTTGTACAAGTCAAATAGGCTTGGCATCGTACTATACGTGGCAGAAGACCACAAGATTGGAGAGTCTGGCCAAATACTGTGACATTGGGCCAGTGCGTAGCTGTACAGTTTTCAGCCTGTATTAGAAGATGCTGGGAGGTTGCTATGCTGACTCACTGCTCCAGGAAAGGTTGAGTCAGAATTGTGACTGGCTCCCAGTCAATCCATAGCTGGTACTTCTCCTCTCGTGTTGCATGCACAGGAGGTACAGCCAACATTTCTCGAGCCTAACAGGAATAGATGCCCATAAATACCCGCACCGTCACCCGCAGTACTTCGAGAACACCAACCTAGCAATGCAAAAAATATTTACAGTTATTCTGCCTTAGCCAATGCAGGCAGACAATAACAAAGACTTAATGTGGAACTAATCCAAGAGCAAACAGTCCTGCTGGTTAAGGTTTCTACTTAGCAGAATAAAGCGGGGGAAAAGAACACACACCAATCAAACAATTAAAATGAGTGTTGCAGCCACTACCTTTAATTATACTAAAAATCAGCATCTCAACTTCCAACTCGGCAAGTACATTCACACTCGTTTGTAGCCCGAAACCAAGAGAGATTAACAGATGGAATTCCATATTTTGTTTTCCAAAATGATACTGACACGCTCTATTTTCTTCAGTATTCCTGCAACCTACATCACTCCCAGCCCAATGGATGACCGCCAGTCACAAGGAGTCGTGTAGCAACGGGTAACATAGAAAAATAGGAGCAGGAGTAGGCCGTTCGGCCATTCGAGCCTGCTCCATTCAATATGATCATGGCTGATCCTCTATCTCAATACCATATTCCCGCTCTCTCCCCATACCCCTTGATGCCTTTTGCGTCTCAAAAAACCCCCCCATTGAAAATTAATTGGAGAGCCGTTCTTGTCCTCAAGTGACCATGGAGGCAAAAAAAAAAAATTATTTAAAGGGAGACTTGGCTAAGTATTTGAAAAGGAAGAACATAAAAGAAAGAAAAGACTTGCATTTCTATAGCGCCTTTCATGGCCTCAGGATGTCCCAAAGCTCTTTACAGCCAATGAAGTACTTTTTGAAGTGTAGTCACTGTTGTAATGTAGGAAACGCGGCAGCCAATTTGCACACAGCAAGCTCCCACAAACAGCAATGTGATAATGATCAGATAATCTGTTTTTTGTTATGTTGATTGAGGGATAAATATTGGCCAGGACACCAGGGAGAACTCCCCTGCTCTTCTTTGAAATAGTGCCATGGGATCTGTTACGTCCACCTGAGGGGCAGACGGGGCCTGGGTTTAACGTCTCATCAGAAAGACGGCACCTCCGACAGTGCAGCGCTCCCTCAGCACCGCACTGGGAGTGTCAGCCTAGATTTTGGTGCTCAAGTCTCTGGAGTGGGGCTTGAACCGACAACCTTCTGACTCAGAGGCGAGAGAGTGCTACCCACTAAACCATGGAGAGAGAGCAAGGAAATGGGATTAGAGTAGCTAGCTCCAGCAGCTATCACTGGCACAGACTCGACGCGGCGAATGGCCTCCTTCTCTGCTGTAATTTCTATAATTTGCTCAGGGAAGGAATGCTCCACAGCAGAAGAAAAATGCCACGACACTTCGAGCTGCCCATCAGGTTTTATGTTTAAACACTTCTGCTCTGATCAATGAAAAGAGATTTCAGGCGGAGACCTTCATCAGAATGAAGCGTTAGCGCCTCTCTCCTCTTTTCAGATACAGACATCTGGTCTGTACTCTTCGTTTTAATTCAGATACAATTTTTTTTAGTTCTACTGTATAAACCGAGTATGGAAGGCACCACTAAAAACAGTGAACAGGGACAGAATTCAGAAAACAATATACTTCTCTAGTTATATAAAAAGTGTGGTGAAATAATGTTTTTAAAATGTATATTGCCTTAGTTGTGATTCGATACAAAAAAAAAGTTCCGTCGGCTATAGGAACATGATAACCGTATAATCTCTGCACAGTTCTGGAAATGAATCACAAAGTCACTTCAATGTTACACCCATGCCACATTGTTAACACAAGGAATCATTTTACACAGGAAGACTTGGTCGGCAATCTGGTCACGTCTTCATCGACCAGGCAATCTGTAAACTGCAGTGCAAAGCTGTAACCAAACTACTGACAGGATCTTTTAGGAACAGAATGTACAACAACAACCACCTGCATTTATACAGCGCCTTTGACGCAGTAAAACGTCCCAAGGCGCTGCACAGGAGCGATTATCAAACAGAATCCGACACCGAGCCACAGAAGGAGATATTAGGGCGGAAGAGGTAGGTTTTAAGGAGCGTCTTAAAAAGGAGAGAGGGGGGTAGAGAGCAATGCTCCCTTTTTTTTTTGGTGGTGCGTGGCCCCTTTAAGGGTCTGCGCGGCCCATTCAAAACACCGAGCGTGAGCGGCTTTTCTCACTGGAAAGCCGGCCGCGCGGGAGGTCCCAGGGCTACGCAGCCGTAGGAACATTGGTAGAGGCGCCGAGGGGTTCAGGGAGACAATTCAGAATCTAGGGCTCAGGCAGCTGAAGGCACAGCCCCCAATGGTGGAGTGATTAAAATCGGGGATGCGCTAGAGGCCAGAATTGGAGGAGCGCAGATAGCTTGGAGTGTTGTAGGGCTGGGGGAGGTTACAGAGATAGGGAGGGGGGCGGGGACACGGAGGGATTTGAAAACAAGGGTGAGAATTTTTAAAATCGAGGTGCTGTTTAACCGGGAGCCAATGTAGGTCAGCGAGAACACAGGGGTGTTACGGGTGAACGGGACCTGGTGCGAGTTAGGATATGGGTTGCCGAGTTTTGGATGAGCTTAAGTTTATGGAGGGTGGAAGATTGGAGGCCGGCCAGGAGTGCGTTGGAAGAGTCAAGTTTCAAGGTAACAAAGGCATGGATGAGGGTTTCAGCAGCGGATGAGCTGAGGCAGGGGCAGAGTCGGGTGACGTTACAAGGTGGCAGTAGGCAGTCTTGGTGACGGAGCGGATATGGAGTCGGAAGCTCATCTCGGGGTCAAATACAACACCAAGTATCCAAAGGTTCTGCTGGGGCTTTACAATGGTCACACCACACTTATGGTGCTCAATTCTGGTAACCACACCACAAAAATATTTTAAAAAAATGCTTACAAGGCAATGGAGAAAAGCAACTAATCGATTCCAAGTGTAAACGTGGAAGATGTACAAGAAAACATGAGAAGCAGCTCAGGCACCAAGCCTGGAGCGAAGGTGGTTCAAAGGGAACCTCATCCAGGTGCATATAATATTAATTGACACGGGTAAGGTAAACCCAGAATATTACATCAAATTACGCCAGGAAAGTACGACCAAAGGAAATAAATTTGAGTGTAAAGTTAATTTAAAATAGGTATTGGGAAGAAGCCCTTCACTCAAGAGTAATAATCACGCAGGGTAAAACATAGAAAAATAGGAGGAGTAGGCCATTCGAGCCTGCTCCGCCATTCAATATGATCATGGCTGATCCTCTATCTCAATACCATATTCCCGCTCTCTCCCCATACCCCTTGATGCCTTTTGTGTCTAGAAATCTATCTGTCTCCTTCTTAAATATATTCAGTGACTTGGCCTCCACAGCCTTCTGTGGTAGAGAATTCCACAGGTTCACCACCCTCTGAGTGAAGAAATTTCTCCTCATCTCAGTCCTAGATGTCCTACCCCGTATCATGAGACTGTAACCCCCTCGTTCTAGACACCCCCCCCAGCCAGGGGAAACATCCTCCCTGCATCCAGTCTGTCTAACCCTGTCAGAATTTTATACGTTTCAATGAGATACCCTCTCATTCTTTTAAAGGGTAGCGGAGACAAACATTCAGGACGTTTCAAATACAAACAGGATTGCAATACTGGACAGTTAGGGATGTGAAAACGTCAACAGCCTTTTTTTCCCCTCCTCGACTTGCTGAATTATGCTATAGAACACCCCCTCACACCCAATTCTTTACCAACACTGCAAAACTTCCCCTTCAAGGTTAACTCTCCTTCCTTCTCCATGGCCAGGACTCCCTCCCCACCAACCCGTGCCTTCTGCGACTGCTGCTATCTCTCTCCTTTAACCCCCTTTTCGGTACGGATACCACAAAGCAGGGCCGCAACATCGCTTTGCTTGACCAAGGCCATTACGTTTGGCAATAGGTGACCGACGACGGCACACTGACGTGAGGCGGCGTGATGGCCAAGGCCAGTCACCGGTTGCTGCCAGACACGAGCGAGCAAGGATTCAACAGCCAGTGCCGAAGGCTGCAGGCAGAGGGCTCAGTTACTTATTTGACTAGTCTCCCCGCAGAAATAGGAGCGCGAGGCATCGGGTATCACTCACTCCACAGCTTTGGTTTCAGTTGCGGATGGGCCTCTTTGCACAGCCACAGGAAATAAAATCATTTTAATTTCTGACGGCCATTGTGTAAATTGCCGAACGAGATCACATGGCTGTTACATGTCCCGTTCTCCTCCCCCCCACCACTTAACTCTTGCGGAATTGCAACTTCTTTTGTGTTTCCATGCCTTGATAACGAGGAAGAATTTTAAACACCAGTTTCCTAAACATAGGATAATTACAACAGCATGCCAAGAAAACGCTTTCTTGAACTCCTTCCCAGGAATTGTAGATCCCGCAGCTGCCGATAGCAAGTCATTGGATTCAAGCGGTTGCCAGCCTGCAAGAGCAGGCCTGGGTCATTGGGCAGCTTTTGCCAAAATCATACTACTTGGAAAATGAAAAGCCGCAGTCCACAATTCCCAGGAACCACGTGCAGAAACCTTTTCTTTTTAGAATTTCTTTTTTTTTTTAAAAACATAACAAAGGCAATGCACTGGTCAGGACTCGCACTTCGACAACCGACCACTCACTGTCAGCAAATACGGAGAGCGCCTGAAAATTATTTTTGACGTTCATTTACAAAATCGGTGGACGCACTCAAATTCGGAGATGCAGCAAGACAGCGTCGAAAGCCGTGCCGGAAGGTCCAGTGAGCCGGGCAGACCAGGGTCTGCTTCCCCCATCTCTGACGAGTTAGACAATCTCAACAGGGTGGTGCTGTGGAATTCCTGAGCTAAGGAGGAAATAGTGGGGGGGGGGGGGGGGAAATATGTAGTGTTTCCACTCCCGATTGCCAACCAGTGTTGAAAAGTATATGCGAGGTACTGATTAGGACCTGACTTGGCTGTTACAGCCTCTACACAGTCAAGCAGATGTTTCATATCACAGATAGAAGAAATGGGTACTTGGGTGAGGTACCAGAGAAAGAAAGACTTGCATTTATATAGCGCCTTTCACCACCACCGGACGTCTCAAAGCGCTTTACAGCCAATGAAGTATTTTTTTTGAAGTGTAGTCACTGTTGTAATGTGGGAAACGCGGCAGCCAATTTGCGCACAGCAAGCTCCCGCAAATAGCAATGTGATAATGACCAGATAATCTGTTTTTGTTATGTTGGTTGAGAGATAAATATCGGCCCCAGGACACCGGGGATAACTCCCCTGCTCTTCTTCGAAATAGCGCCATGGGATCTTTTACAGCCACCTGAGAGAGCAGACATCTCATTAAAAAGACGGCACCTCCGACTGTGCAGCACTCCCTCAGCACTGCACTGGAGTGTCAGCCTAGCTTTATGTGCTCAAGTCCCTGGAGTGGGACTTGAACCCACAACTCAGACGCGAGTGTGCTACCCACTGAGCCACAGCTGACAGAGGGCAGATGAAGCCCATGAAACGATACCAGGCAACACCTTCAAGGAGGCAAGAAAATGGGAGAGGGAGGGAGAAAAAAAATCTAACCATGAAATTTGGGAGCTAATTTCAGCTTCCCCATTATGAAGCAAATGTTCATGAACACAGGTTTCAATTTATTATTTTCCAAAAAAAGGTTCAGAATTTTGTTTCAATTTTCTCCGACCCGTGTACCATTGGGTGGGTGAAAAATCTTGCAGGCTTCGTAAGGTTCCTGCAGGACTCGAATACTCAAGGCCTTGCCCAGGGGTGGCAGCAATTGCTCAAACACAGCAAGGTCTGCAGTACTGGTTTTAATCAGCTTCTGAACCTCAATGTTCGGTCCTAGTCCATCCAATCTGTTTCAGGAACAGGACTATCACGGGGGGGGGGGGGGGCACACCATATATCAAGAACGGGTCAGGGCCAGGACAACATAACTATCTCCACAAGGGAGGACGATGCAGATAACTCGGGAATGACAAGGCCACATGTGGGCTGTGCGCATGGGAAATAATTAAATCAATTGGCTTTTCTTTTTGCTGAGGACAAGACACTATTTATTATGAGGTATTCTCTCCTTGGAGTGGTCCCATGCACGCACCATCTCTGGCAGAGAGCAGGTCGAGTGACCTGCTCGGACTGACTGTGAAACCACCTACTAAGAGGTGCACAAAGCGGCGGGCTATCACCTGGCCATTCCTCCCCGTCAGCCAGTGGCTCAGTGGGTAGCACCCTCGCCCCGAGTCAGAAGGTTGTGGGTTCAAGGCCCCACTCCAAGGACTTGAGCACAAAAATCTAGGCTGACAATCCAGTGCAGTACTGAGGGAGTGCCGCACTGTCGGAGCTGCCGTTCAAACCGTGGCCTTGTCTGCTCTCTCAGGTGGGCGTAAAAGATCCCGCGGCCACTATTTCGAAGAAGAGCAAGGGGAGTTCTCCGTGGTGTCCCGGGGCCAATATTTATCCCTCAATCAACATCACTAAAAAAAAGAGATTATCTGGTCATTATCACACTGCGGTTTGTGGGAGCTTGCTGTGCGCAAATTGGCTGCCGCGTTTCCTACATTACAGCAGTGACTACACTTCAAAAAAGTGCTTCATTGGCTGTAAAGCGCTTTGGGGCATCCGGTGATCGTGAAAGGCGCTATAGAAATGCAAGTCTTTCTTCTGTAACAAAATGGCTGGCCTGCTCCAAGCAAATCACAATGGTTTGGCAGAGATCATGAACTTAAGTCTATGGGGCACTCAAGGTCTCTTACGACCTGCGATTACCCTGTGATGACAAAGCCAAAACATGGATAGGTTTAAAAACACGGATTTCAACTGGAATACGTCTACATTCTAATCAGCAATCGGGAGCTGCTTTGGTGATATTACTGCCACTGCAATGTAGCAAGGAAATCGAGCCTCACTTAACGCTGTTGCCATTTCTCAAGTAGTTTAAGCCTGGCACAATTCCAGTTTTGCCTTTATTGCAGAGTTGTCATAATTCAAACCGATTATTCAGGTTTGTTTCACCTAAATCATCTTTAACCAAAAATAGCAGAATTTCCATGCTGTGAAAGTCTCCCCCCACCGCTGCCCATCCCACCCCACCACCCATCCCACCCCACCACCCATCCCAGGACGTGTTACTTTATAACTCAAACTGGGACATCACCTTGAAGAGAGCGTTACTGAAATCAATGAGAGCAAAGGGGGACTCATTCATTTCGAGGCAGCATAGATCTATGTCAGCTTGATCAGAGTTCATCAAAACAAATGTGAACTTTTGTCACTAAGTACATGGAATTCCTGCGTTTCAGGATTGCCACTCTGGAATTCTGCCCGCTTCTTCATCACAAGGGGAAAACCCACTGGCCTACAATACGCAAAGGAGACGCTATTTTGGAATTCTCTACCCCAGAGGCCCAGTCGTTGAGTATATTCAAGACGGAGATGGATAGATTTTTGGATATTAAGGGAATCAAGGGATATGGGGATAGTGCAGGAAAGTGGAGTTGTGGTAGATCAGCCATGATCTCATTGAATGGCGGAGCAGGCTCGAGGGGGCCGAAGTGCCGACTCCTGCTCCCAGTTCTTATCCCGAATCAGAGCCATTGGTTTAACAGACCGAGTCCCAAGTTTCACTTTTGGGACATTGCATTTTGTCCATTTTTCTTGGCAAAAATCCAGTGAACTTGGCAATAAAAATGTGCTGCTCTCCAAAATCAGTCCACCATCAGCTTTCTGGTCCAAGCTACCTCAGTTCCCGGACCTCCCAGACGTTCTGAGCATGGGTCAAATCCAACCTCCCACAAGACCCATTTCTGGCTCGGCTGTCCAACCTCAAGGCCTTCAGCGAGATGACAACTTCGCTCAGCGCTACATAACGCTGGCCAAGCCTGCAGCCGAGATCAATGCTGTTCGAACGAAACAGGAGGTAGATTTTATTGATGATATTCGATCTCCCTACCTACTTTTCCTTCTCTCTTCCCCCAAGAGAGAGCACATATCGCCAGCATGTGTTCCGTAGAAAGGCTTTGCCAAGAACTCATCCAAAGAGCCCACAATTGGAGATCCCATGTTCGCGTTGGGTGGCTTTCAAGTTTAAGGCCCTAGTTGGGAGTCTCTGCTCATTTGGACTCTGCTACTGGAAATACTGCATTGTTGGCCAGTACAGACCCAGAGGAACGGTAGAGCAATGTAGCATAGTTAACCCAATCAAAATAACCGCCTCAGCCAAACAATACCGCCAAACTAGAATCCAAATGCATCACCCTATCAAGCATGAGAATAGGTGTTTTATACAATCTGTCTCCATTTGGTGATACGGGTTCACTAATTGGACTATAACAAAAAAGGTCTACCTCCTCTTTAGTCTTCCCGATGACTGAAATATGACGCTTCATCCTATCCTGCAGTGTGGCTTTATCTGTTGCGTCACTGCATTCCACTCAACGCTGCACTTTTCCGCTATCTCTAGCATCTAGTCACTCATTCCTCATCAGTGCCTGCTTCCCTTTGTTTCTCAATATTTTTACAACATTGGAATGACAAACCTCCTCACTTGGTATGTGTAATGCAGCAAGGGAGGAGCAAAGGTTCATCCAACATCACTGGTTTTGGAGGTCAGTGGCTGAATGGTTGCTGGCCGTTTCCACTGGATTGTGGCAATCAAACACTTCTAAAAGGTACTTGGGTGCTGGCAAGTGGTCTCCCGGCATTGCAAATCACATTTACCTCAGCCGTTAACTCTTTCAGGGGGGAAGGGAGGAAGAAAGAAGGATTGATGAGGTAGAAACGGGACACTGACCATGGGGGGGGGCGGGGGGGGGGGGGAGGCAAGACGAAAATAAAAGGAAACACAATGCAAACAACTTCTGCATTTAACCAGACAAAAGGCTTTGTTTTCACAACAGACTGTTGGTCCAGATAGTTTACGCGTGGATCAGCATTTCTGTTCGGCACGGTTAAAAGAAGCCACTCCAAGACCCTTGGGAACACAGCCCACTTTTTAAAAATTGGCCCGTATTTTCCGATGCCTACGGGTGGGTACGGGCTGTGTACACACCCGCAGGAACTCGCAAGTGTCGGTTTCAGGCGTGCCACGCGCATGCGCTGAAAACCGGCACTTCCGATCTGTCGAGAATCCTCTTGACAGATCGGACGCCTGCCCGGGAGAAGGGCCTCTGCGGGGGTGGGGGGAAAAGAGTGTCGCTTTCTGTAGAACCTCCGCCCGCTGAAATCACTTCAAAATCTTACGCCTGGTAGAAGCAGCATAAGAGTTTAAAATAGTTAAAGAAAATTTCCCCCCCCACTCATTTATAATTTAAAATACTTTTAAAAAAGGTAAGTTTATTTTTAGCCCCGTAAAAAGCTTCCCCCCCCCCCCAAATTAAATTTGTTTAAAATATTTAATTTAATGTAATTTTAAAAACGCGATTTAAAGAAAGTGTATTTAATGTTTTGATGTGTTTTTTCAGTGATCCCCGCTCATACTTTTGACAGGTCTAAGCTGTCAAAAGTATGAAGGGAGATTCCCTTCTTCCTGGGATACCTGGGCCTCTGCGCATTCCGTCGTGGAGAGGCGCCCAGGATTGGAAATGGCCGGACCTCGGGAGCCCTCAGGTGAGGGCGTAGATTTTTTCCAGATCGGAGGCCTCCGCACGCAGGAAGCCTCCTGTCGGAAATTACGGGCCATTATGTTTGAATGTCGATCTGAATCAGTACACGTTGGACAAACACCTACCACCACTGCCGACTTCTGAAAGGACATTTGAAGCGCTGATGTCCGCTCAGAATCCGCCAGTCGATTGGCCATGTTCACCATCCCCAGAAATAAAGCCGAGAGCTTCACACTCTGAAGACATCCCGAAAAGAAAGACTTCGATTTAGATAGCACCTTTCCCAAAGCGCTTTACAGCCAATGAAGTACCTTTTTGGAAGCGCAGTCACTGTTGCAACGTGGCGGCCAATTTGCGCACAGCAAGCTCCCGCAAAAAAACCTTAGCTCTTGCTTCCAAGTTCTCTTAGAAAAGGGACTGCGTCCCTACAGCGACAGACTGCGCAACCCACACTAAGCAAACAAACTCCTGTGTAGATTTTCTCAGCAGTTTGGTTTGGAGACTTGATCACGGGTCCCCAGCTGACCAAATAAAAAGATCTGATTTCAGATTCTGAGCATTCGCAAGTTTGCTTTTTGTGTCTTGCCCTCCACCACATCGATTGAATAGCTGTGTGACCAGAAAAGAGAATTCTACAGTACGCACATCAAGATGGGAGTACCCAGCTAATCAGATACTGTTTTTCCACAGCGCGTCGGTCCAGACTCCCCAAACGACCTCCAGTGACTTAGTCAATCCTTTGCGGCCTTCGCTGTTTTCTCTGGACTTCGCTGCATCCGGTGCAAAAATGCACAACAGATTTTTCCTGATATCACATCCCACCCCACTCCTGCCGCAAATGCTAACCGAGAGGGGAAACACACACCAAGGGGGCGGCTTCAGGTTAAAAGGCACGAAATGATGTCGCTGTACAAGGAAACGTTTGAGGATCAGAACGCACTTAGTCGGAGGGGCGAGTCGGAAAGCGACTCTGTCTGCGTGGATTCCAACCTGTTAAACATACACTGGGGAGCTGGGACCCTGTGCACTGCCCCAAACAAGGTCCACAGCCGGTTGGGCTGCAAACTTGGTGGAAGACAAGCAATGGAAACGGTGAGGTCCAGACAGGTTCCTTCCATAACATCGTCAGCCAAAAGATCACTTGCGAGAAATCAAAGTTAGGTCACATTTCGTGAAGCCATTATCCTAAATACGGCAGAGCTTGTAACGTTCGATACTTGCAATCACTGCTTGTATATTCTAAACGGCTCCGATATAAGCATGCCACATTCACTGTCGAAATACAACTAACTGTATTCCAACGCACTCCTGGCCGGTCTTCCATCCTCTGTAAACTTGAGGTCGTCCAGAGCTCTGCTGCCAGTGTCCTAAGTTGCACCTAGTCTCGTTCACCCATCGCCCCTGTGCTCACTGACCCACATTGGCTCCCGGTTAAGCAACATCTCGATTTTAAAATTCTCATCCTTGTTTTCAAATTGCTCCACAGCCTCGACCCCCTCCCTATCTCTCCAACCTCCTCCAGCCCCACGACCCTCCGAGATCTCTGCAATCCTCTAATTCTGGCCTCGAGCACCCCACCCGATTTTAATCGCTCCACTATTGGCGGCCGTGCCTTCAGCTGCCAAGGCTCTAAACTCTGGAATTCCCTCCCTCAACCTCTCCGCCTCTCTCTAGACTTCACGGCACAACGGTAGCGCGCCTGACTCCAGATCAGAACGCTTCGCGTTCAAATCACGTCAGGGTCACAACTCTTGGGGGCACAGTTTCAGAATTTAAAAACTGAGAGGAGGAGGAATTTCTTCTCTCAGAGGGTCGTAAATCTGTGGAATTCTCTGCCCCAGAGAGCTATGGAGGCTGGGTCATTGAACATATTTAAGGTGCACAACACCAGGTTATAGTCCAACAGATTTATTTAATTTTACAAGCTTTCGGAGCTGTCGCTCCTTCGTCAGGTAACCTGACGAAGGAGCGACAGCTCCGAAAGCTTGTAAAATTAAATAAATCTGTTGGACTATAACCTGGTGTTGTGCGACTTCTCATTTTTGTCCACCCCAGTCCAACGCCGGCATCTCCACATATTTAAGGTGGAGATAGACAGATTTTTGAACAATAAGGGAGTGATGGGTTATGGGGAGCGGGCAGGGAAATGGAGCAGAGCCCAAGGTCAGATCAGCCATGATCTTATTGAATGGCGGAGCAGGCTCGACGGGCCAAATGGCCGACTCCTGCTCCTATTTCTTATGTTATGTTCTCTCTGCCCCTCCTTAAAGAAATAGGAGCAGGAATAGGCCACTTGGCCCCTCGAGCCTGCTCCGCCATTCAATAAGATCATGGCTGATCTTGGGCTCAAAGCCACTTCCCTGCCCGCTCCCCATAACCCTTCACTCCCTTATCTTGCAAAAATCTGTCTATCTCCACCTTAAATGTATTTAATGACCCAGCCTCCACAGCTCTCTGGGGCAGAGAATTCCACAGATTTACGACCCTCTGAGAGAAGAAATTCCTCCTCATCTCAGTTCTAAAAGGGCGGCCCTTTATTCTGAAACTGTGTCCCCGAGTTCTAGATTTCCCCACGAGGGAAAACATCCTCTCTACATCTACCTACTTAAAACCTACTTCTTTCATCTGCCTCAATATCTCATGTGGCTCGGTGTCTAATTTTGTTTGGTAACGCTCCTGTGAAGCGCCTTGGGACATTTTATTACGTTAAAGGCGATATAGAAATACAAGCTGTTGTTGTAAATGTGGTTTACAACTTTCTCGAGCCACAATATACCTCTATCGAGCCAAATTAGGAAAACGAACTGCAACTTTAAATTATTTTTGGACGGGAAAGACATACTCTTTGATGGAAATGTCATTGCCTATTCTTGGTCTCTCACATCAAAGCACATGCCTGACCAAGGCAGTGGGCAACTCGTTCCCACCTCTGTCATCGATACCAGTTGCTCAGAACTGTTTATGGGGAACAGGGCCTCAACTTTACTCCCAGCCTCCACACATGACCAACAACTCAAGCATGTGCCCATGGAGTGAACATGCCCGACCAGCTTGTTTCACAGATTCGGTTTAGGACTCCAATGTACCACTTCACGGACAGACAATTTGAGAGAGTTACAAAACATGCATATTTTTTTTTTTTAAAGAAATATAATTAACTTGTTCAAGGAAGGGGAAAAAAAAGGAGATTCATGAGCAAACGCTCCTACTGCAGACAGAGACACACTGCGCGATGAATCCTCTTCGCACGATTGGAGGAAGGTGTCAGCCGTGGCTCAGTGGGTAGCACTCTCGCCTCTGAGTCAGAAGGTTGTGGGTTCGAGTCCCACTCCAGGGACTGGAGCATAAAATCTGGGCTGACACTCCAGATAGTGTTACAGTTTAACGACGAGATGTTAAACCGAGGCCCCGTCCGCCCTCTCAGGTGGATGTAAAAGATCCCACTGCACTATTTGGAAGAAGAGCAGGGGAGTTAGCTCCGGTGTCCTGGGGCCAATATTTATCCCTCCATCAACATCAGTGAAACAGATTATCTGGTCATTATCACATTGCTGTTTGCGGGAGCTTGCTGTGGGCAAATTGGCTGCCGCGTTTCCTACATTACAACAGTGACTACACTTCAAAAAGGTTGTGAAACACTTTGGAACATTTTGAAAGGTCGTGAAAGGAGCCATAAAATGCAGGTTCTCTCTTTCTTTAACAGGATCTGTTTGCAATGAAGCTTCTCGGTTCCTGCCAACTGCAGTATTATCATTTGCAAATCAAAGAAAAAATAGGACTGTGTGAGGAGGGAAAAAAATATCAGCCAGGGTTGCTGCTCTCTAATTACTCTACCGGGAGATGTTCTTGTGGTGACGTTTGGTGAGAACATAGCAATTATGGCCCCCCCCACCTCCATAGTCAAATAACCCACCAATAACCACGACCTATGCTCACACAAGATTGGCCTCTTCAGCAAGGTGCTGAGCTCCGCGGCACACCATCATCCCAGCACGAGTCAGTACCTTCAGGAAAATAAAAGCCCCGACAGAACCCAAAATTGAACGGAAATCACAGTAACTTAAAACTTTGTAAATCATCTTGAAGGATCTTCTCAAACACGACGCAGACTCTTTAAAATTATGTGGATTCACCAATGCAATAAAGACTTGCATTTCTATAGCGCCTTTCACGACCACAGGGCATCCCAAAGCGCTTTACAGCCAATGAAATATTTTTTGAAGCATAGTCACTGTTGTAATGTAGGGAAATGCGGCAGCCAATCTGCGCACAGCAAGCTCCCACAAACAGCAATGTGACAATGACCAGATAATCTGTTTTTAGTGATGTTGATTGAGGAATAAATATTGGCCAGGACACCAGGGATAACTCCCCCTGCTCTTCTTCGAAATAGTGCCACGGGATCTTTCACGTACACCTGAGGGGGCAGACGGGGCCTCGGTTTAACGTCTCATCTGAAAGACGGCACCTCCGACAGTGCAGCACTCCCTCAGCACTGCACTGGGAGTGTCAGCCTAGATTGTTGTGCTCCAGTCTCTGGAGTGGGATTTGAACCCACAACCTTCTGACTCAGAGGTGACTGTGCTACCCACTGAACCACAGCTAACACAATTGACCCTAAAACACAATAACAATCAGCTATCATTTCTCAAACACTTCTACAAAATAATTTCCATTTTGAGGGCATTTTTGGTTTTTTTTTTGGGGGGGGGGGGGGGGGTGGTTGGATATTACTATTTGCACTAATTATAGTTCTTTGCAAGACTTGGAGTGATAATGATATTTGGAATGCAATACAGGTTGATCAGTAATAGTATACTGGATGCAGGTCTGGGGGTAATAATTGCTGCAACTCCATCAGCAATGATATGACAATAAATGAGGATCTCAGTAACAAAACAACAAGTTTTACAGATCACAGCAATACTAAAATTAATGCCGGTCGATTAGTAATTATATTGGCTTCAGATCAATCAGCAATATGCCACTATAACTGCTACAGGACCATCAGTAATACTGTGAAGAGTGCTGCAACTGCGTCAATAATATTGCAAAAAATGCTCCAGATTGATCAGCTGTACGACTAGGATTGTTGCGAATCTGTCAGTAACATTACTAAGCTTGCTGCAGGTCGATCAGTAACATCACTTCTATCTGTAATATAACTGACGAGGGTCCATCAGTATTACTGGGATTGCTGCCAGTCTATCAGAATATAATTACCAAGATCTCAGAAATAGCACTAGAATTGCTGGCTCCATTAGTATTATTACTAAGGCTGTTCCAGGACCAAGAGTAATAGTATTGCTGGAGGACAATGAGTAATGATGTACTCACTACAGGTCCAGCAGTAATATTACTGCGACTGCTGATCTCAGTTATTATAGGATTACTGCAGGTCTCGGTAACAAACCCAGCAATTCTGGTAACCTCGGTAACATTTGTGGGATCGTAGCGGGTGCAGTTCCATCATTAACGTTACTGGGATTGCCGTTGCTCTAAAGTAACATCAGTGAAGCTACCGAATTGTTGTAAAAACCCATCTGGTTCACTAATGACCTTTAGGGAAGGAAATCTGCCGTCCTTACCCAGTCTGGCCTACATGTGACTCCAGGCCCACAGCAATGTGGTTGACTCTTAACTGCCTATTAATGGTCGAGCAACCTGCTCAGTTGTACCAAACCGCTACAAAGAAATATAACAGCACTGTGGGAGCACCTTCACCACACGGACTGCAGCGGTGCAAGGTGGCGGCTCACCACCACCTTCTCAAGGGCAATTAGAGGTGGGCAATAAAGGCTGGCCTTGCCCAGCGACGCCCACATCCCGGGAACAAATTTAAAAAAAACTGAGATTGCTGGCTCCATCAGCAATAACGGCGGGATTGCTGGATCAGTAATACTGGGGTTGCTGGCTCCATTAGCAATATTGCTGTGATTGCAGCAAGTCTACAGTGATATTATTGGGCTGCTGGTTCCATCATTAGTTGAATTTCTGGTCTGCTTGCATCAATCAGTAATAGTACTCAGCTTGCAGGGGGCTATCAGTAATAATACTAGAACTGGAGTAATAATGCAATACTGGAGCAACAATGCAAGAATTGCTGGAGTAATGCAATAACTGGAAGGGGAAATACTAGAATTGCTGGAGCAACAATGCAAGAATTGCTGGAGTAACAATGCAATAACTAGAAGGGGAAATTGCAATAATCGCTAGAGTAACAATGCAATAATTGCTGGAGTACTAATACAACAACTGGAATGGGAAATGCAATAATTGCTAGAGTAACAATGCAATAACTAGAAGGAAAATGCAATGACTGCTGGAGTAACAATGCAATAAGTGGAAGGTGAAATGCAAGAATTGCTGGAGTAACAATGCAATAATTGCTGGAGTAACAATGCAATAATTGGAATGGGAAATACAATAATTGCTGGAGGAGCGATGCAATAATTGCTGGAGTAATAATGCAATAACTAGAAGGGGAAATGCTTGAATTGCTGGAGTACTAATACAACAACTGGAATGGGAAATGCAATAATTGCTAGAGTAACAATGCAATAACTAGAAGGAAAATGCAATAACTGCTGGAGTAACAATGCAATAAGTGGAAGGTTAAATGCAAGAATTGCTGGAGTAACAATGCAAGAATTGCTGCAGCCAGAGAGTGCAGTGACCGGCCCGGGGAGGGTTTCTCTCACCTTCAGCCACCACCTCCTCCACCGTCACCTGCTGCCGCCCCACGCTGAACACCCGGCCGATGAAGCCGCCGCCCGGCAACGAGCCTCCGCCGCCACCTCCTCCACCGCCGCCGCCGCCGCCTCCCGAGCCCGAGCCCGCCGCCTCCCGCCGCGCGTCGAAGAACTTCTTCATTCCCCCCCTTTTTCTTTTTTTTTAGGGGAAATAAAATATAATCTGATGATGAAGAAGATGATGATGATGATTTCTCTCTTCCCTCCTCCGCCGCCGCCTCACACACAGGGGGTGGCGGGGGGAGGGGAAGCGGCTGAGGGGCGGGCGGGTGCACCAGGCCGGCCTTCCCCCCTCTGCCGAAAAAAAAAACCCAAACTGAGAGCGGAACCAAAGAGCGGGGCAGTGGCGCCGCCGGAAGCTTCCCTCGCCACTCTTTCACCACCAAAAATCTGTTTAATTTATATTTAAAATTAATAAACTCTACCACTAAAATAGGAAGGGAATTTTTTTTTTTTAAATTCGTAATTGTCCTCTTTTTTTTTAAAACATCACAGGTTGAGCCCTTGGCTTTATAGTCAAGCTGCATCGCAGTGCCTCCTGGGAGTTGTAGTTTGGAGGCTGGCGGGTTGTCATGGAGACGGGCGCCGCCCGGCGCGCTGGCGGACTACAACTCCCAGAGGCCATTGCGGGGCTTATTTTCCTTGGCATTAGAAACTATATCGGAGGGGTGGGGGGGGGAAACAATTGATGAGTGATAATCGGTGGATTGATAATAACATATTTATAGATTGATCCCTTGGCTATGTCTTTATAGCTATATTAAAGATATCTCGCAGTGCTTCCTGGGAGTTGTAGTTTGGAGGCTGGCGGGTTGTCATGGAGACGGGCGCCGCCCGGCGCGCTGGCGCACTACACATCCCAGAGGCCATTGCGGGCCGCCCCGCTGAGGCGATCGCTTCTCCTCACACAGAGAGACAGGTTTGAGGCGCCGTTATTCTAAATGAATATTTTTTTGGGGGGAGGGGCGGGAGAAAGGTTGGTTATTTTTTTTAATGGATCCGAAGCGAACTTTTGAGTGTGGGGAGCGAGATTGGATCCGCCGGCTCGGGAGTCGCGGCGCCAGCAGAGGGCGGTCGCTGTGTGGAGAGGCCCGGACTGAAGGGGCGCGAGTGGCGCCTGCTGGTGAAGCCCGGTAACTGCAGGGGGGAGCAGAAACTGCAGAAACAACTACTGCAGCAACTGCAGAAACAACTACTGCAGCAACAAAAACTACTGCAGCAACTGCAACAACAACAACTACTGCAACAAAAACTACTGCAGCAACTGCAGAAACAACAACTACTGCAACAAAAACTACTGCAGCAACTGCAACAACAACAACTACTGCAACAAAAACTACTGCAGCAACTGCAGAAACAACAACTACTGCAACAAAAACTACTGCAGCAACTGCAGAAACAACAACTACTGCAACAAAAACTACTGCAACAACTGCAGAAACAACAACTACTGCAACAAAAACTACTGCAGCAACTGCAACAACAACAACTACTGCAACAAAAACTACTGCAGCAACTGCAGAAACAACAACTACTGCAACAAAAACTACTGCAGCAACTGCAACAACAGCAGCCACTACTGAAACTGCAGCAGCAACTCTTCTTCTTAGGCAGTCCCTCGGAACCGAGGATGACTTGCTTCCACATTAAAAATGAGTTCTCAGGTGACTGATGAGTCCAATGCGGGACCGACAGTCTCTGTCACAGGTGGGGCAGACGGTGGGTGGGTGGGGTGCTTGGGTTGACGTGCGCTCCTTCCGCTGCTTGCGCTTGGCTTCCGCTTGCTCCCGGCGAAGAGACTCGAGGTATTCGGCGCCTTCCCGGATGCTTCTCCTCCACTTTGTGCGGTCTTGGGCCAGGGAGTCCCAGGTGTCGGTGGGGATGTTGCACTTTTTCAAGGAGGCTTTGAGGGTGTCCTTGAAGCGTTTCCTCTGCCCACCTGGGGTTCTCTTGCCGTGTCGGAGCTCCGAGTAGAGCGCTTGTTTTGGGAGTCTCGTATCGGGCATGCGGACAATGTGACCCATCCATCAGAGCTGATCGAGCATGGTCAAAGCTTCGACGCTGGGGATGTTGGCCTGAGCGAGAACACTGACGTTGGTGCGCCTATCCTGCCAATGGATTTGCAGGATCTTGCGGAGGCAACGTTGGTGGTACCTCTCCAGTGCTTTGAGGTGCCTGCTGTACATGGTCCATGTCTCTGAGGCATACAGCAGGGCGGGTATCACTACTGCTCTGTAGACCATGAGCCTGGTGCTGGGTTTGAGGTCCTGGTCTTCAAACACTCTCTTCCTCAGGCGACCGAAGGCTGCACTGGCACACTGAAGGCGGTTTTGGACTTCGTCATCGACGTCTTCCCTTGTTGACAGTAAGCTCCCGAGGTATGGAAAGTGGTCCACGTTGTCCAAGGCCTTGTCGTGGATTTTGATAATCGGGGGGGCAGTACTGTGTGGCGGGGGCAGGTTGGTAGAGGACCTTTGTCTTACGGATGTTTAGTGTAAGGCCCATGCTCTCGTACGCTTCGGTGAAGGTGTTAAGGATGGTTTGGAGTTCGACCTCCGAGTGTGCGCAGACGCAAGTAACTACTGCAACAAAAACTACTGCAGCAACTGCAACAACGGAGCAACAGCAACTTGTATTTATATAGCGCCTTTAAAGTAGTAAAAGGTTCCAAGGCGCTGCACAGGAGTGTTAATAAACAAAATTTGACACCGAGCCACATAAGGAGACATTAGGACAGATGAGCAAAAGCTTGGACAAAGAGTTAGCTTTTAAGGAGCGTCTTAAAGAAAGAAAGACTTGCATTTCTACAGCGCCTTTCACGACCACCGGACGTCCCAAAGCACTTTACAGCCAATGAAGTACTCTTGAATTGTAGTCACTGTTGTAATGTAGGAAACGCGGCAGCCAATTTGCGCACAGCAAGCTCCCACAAACAGCAATGTGATAACGACCAGATAATCTGTTTCAGTGATGTTGGTTGAGGGATAAATATTGGCCCCAGGACACCGGGGATAACCCCCCCTGCTCTTCTTCGAAATAGTGGCCGTGGAATCTTTTACGTCCACCTGAGAGAGCAGACGGGGCCTCGGTTTCACGTCTCATCCAGAATGTGATAGCGGACGGACAGCCAGGTAGTACCACAGTACTGGAGTCAATATCCAACTGTGTGTATATGTTTTTTCCATTCTGTTAAATTCCGAAGGCAGGCGACACACAGTTTTTGCTGCGGATACCCTCATCCAAGCCATCCTTGGGTATTAAAAATAACGTGTGCTGGTTGGCTCCTGACGTGGCCAACATAACTCTTTCCAGCCTTAGCAGGCGGTTAAGAAGGCAAATGGTATGTTGGCCTTCATAGCGAGAGGATTCGAGTACAGGAGCAAGGTTGTCTTGCTGCAGTTGTGCAAGGCCTTGGTGAGACCACACCTTGAGTATTTTTGGTCGCCTTATCTGAGGAAGGATGTTCTTGCACTGGAGGGAGTGCAGCGAAGATTCACCAGACTGATACCTGGGATGGCAGGAATGACGTATGAAGAGAGATTGGGTCGATTAGGCTTATATTCGCTAGAGTTTAGAAGAATGAGAGGGGATCTCATTGAAACTTATAAAATTCTAACAGGACTAGACAGACTAGATGCAGGAAGGATGTTCCCGATGGCGGGGGAGTCCAGAACCAGAGGTCACAGTCTAAGGATAAGGGGTAAGCCATTTAGGACTGAGATGAGGAGGAATTTCTTCACCCAGAGAGTGGTGAACCTGTGGAATTCTCTACCACAGAAGGCTGTTGAGGCCAATTCATTAAATATATTCAAGAAGGAGATAGATATATTTCTTAAGGCTAAAGGGATCATGGGATATGGGGAGAAAGCAGGGACAGGGTTCTGAATTTGGATGATCAGCCATGATCTCATTAAATGCTCCTATCTTCTATGCTTCATCTTGTAATGTGCATTGGGCACTGTCCCTGTCTCGATTCCTGTCAATAAGCTCCAGCTCAGCACTTCCTCTAAAGGCTTTCAACAAAAAAAATGGCACAGCTGGAGGAATATTTCAAGAACACGGCAATGTCGTTGGGACTGAATGTCCGCATGCAGCATATTTCTGGAAGAAGCTAGGATCCATTAACGAGCGCGACTTGTGGCCCAGCAGATTGAGTCTTTCAAATCGCTCGGATCTGTAAGAACTAAATGACGCGGCGCTGAAGAAATCAAACTCAACACAAACTGGCGCTGTCAGTGTGGGAGAATGAAGAATGCAGTTCAGAGTCTTAAAAGACAGAGTCTCGGTTAAGGAGATCTTCGAAGTGCTCCTTCCAGCGGGCACTGACTGCCTCTCTGTCCTTGATGAGTACCTCTCCGTTCTTGGCCCGCAGTGAGGTAGGACCTTGGGTGCTTGGGCCGTAGGTGGTCTTGACTGCGCTAAAGAATCCACGCACGTCATGGTTGTCGGCTAGCTGCTGGATCTCCTGCGCTTTCTCCACCCACCATCTGTTCTTTAGGTCGCGAGTTTTTTGTTGGACCCCGCTAAGAAAGCCCTATTCAGCCTGCACCTCACAACCAACCTGACGACTCCCAGTGATGCAGAGACACAGAGTGTCCACAGCGCCTGGTCTGCACTCAAGGCCTCCATAATCAGCACCTGTGAAGAGACGCTCGGTCACTCGACCAGGAAACACCAAGTCTGGTTCGACGAGAACGACCAGGAGATCCAGGAGCTAATAAGCCACAAGCGCAAGGCATTCCTGATCTGGAAACAGCAACAGAACTCGAGAGCAAGAAAGCAGCTCTACAGACGCCTGAAGGCCGTGGTCGGAAGCTCACCTCGGGGTCAGATACGTCACCAAGATTGCGAACGGACTGGTTCAGCCTCTGACAGTGGCAGGGGAGAGGGATGGCGTCGGCGGCGAGGGAACGGAGTTTGTGGCGGGGACCGAAGACAGTAGTTGCAGTCTTCTCAATATTTAGTTGGAGGAAATTTCTGCTCATCCAGTACTGGATGTCGGACAAGCAGTCTGACAATTTAGACATCGGCGAGACCATGCAGACACTGAGACAACGTATGAACGGACACCGCGCAACAATCGCCAGGCAGGATTGTTACCTCCCAGTCGGGGAACACTTCAGCAGTCAAGGACATTCAGCCTCGGATCTGCGGGTTAGCGTTCTCCAAGGCGGCCTTCGAGACACACGACAACGCAAAATCATCGAGCAGAAACTGATAGCCAAGTTCCGCACCCATGAGGACGGCCTCAATAGGGATCTCGGGTTCATGTCACGCTACAGAACGTGATGCGACATCGTTGTCTGTCTTTCCAGTTTTAAAAAAAACATTAAAAAAAAAACAACCCAAAAAAAAAGTTAGGAGCTCAACTGCAGACGGCAGCATTTGACACGTTGGACCCCCTGTGACCCACCTCATTGTCTTGGCTGTGCTCTGATATGTCTTTGATGTAATGCCTCCCTGACGGATTGTATCTCTGCAGACAAGTCGCTCTCTGTGTATATATACTGTGTATTAGATTCCCTCACTGTACCTCTACCTGACGAAGGAGCAGCCGCTCTGAAAGCTCGTAATTTTAAATAAAACTGTTGGACTATAACCTGGTGTTGTGCGACTTCTCATTTTTGACAATTTAGAGACAGTGGATGGTGCAGCCTGTGTAAGTGTGATTTCTGTGAAAGGATAATTAACTTTCTAGTGATGTAGCAAGTGGATAGAGTTGTCTTATAAATTATGGACAATATATTAAAATAGGACAGTGTAGTATATGCAAATAAGCAGTATGTCTGCTTAGAAGAATGAGAGGGGATCTCATTGAAACGTATAAAATTCTGACAGGGCTAGACAGACTGGATGCAGGGAGGATGTTTCCCTGGCTGGGGTGGGGGAAGGTCTAGAACGAGGGGTCACAGTCTCAGGATACGGGGTAGGACATTTAGGACTGAGATGAGGAGAAATTTCTTCACTCAGAGGGTGGTGAACCTGTGGAATTCTCTACCACAGAAGTCACTGAATATATTTAAGAAGGAGATAGATAGATTTCTAGACACACAAGGCATCAAGGGGTATGGGGAGAGAGCGGGAATATGGTATTGAGATAGAGGATCAGCCATGATCATATTGAATGGCGGAGCAGGCTCGAGGGGCCGAATGGCCGACTCCTGCTCCTTTCCTGATGAAGGAGCAGCGCTCCGAAAGCTTGTGATTTCAAATAAAACTGTTGGACTATAACCTGGTGTTGTGCGACTTCTCACTTTTGTCCACCCCAGTCCAACACCAGCATCTCCGCATCATGGCTTTTTTTCTATGTTTCTACTTGACAAGATGTCCCCTCTTTATAGATCAACTGAGGTATGCCCAGATTTTATTCAGTGCTCGCAAACATCAGCATACCCGACGGCAGTATTGAGTTGACGTCATTGCACTCCTGAACACATTTCAAATCACCACCTGTGTGTGTCACCTTGCAGGACATGAGGAGCATTTTTGTAATCTCAGCACTGCCATTCAGTCACATTCCATTCAGAGTTTGAGTAAGGCAGTGGAGGCAGAAACCCTGGAATCCTTTGAAAAGAAATAATGGGATGCTGCGATGGAGAAGGAGAAAAGGAACTGCGGGTTCTTCCTGGGTGGATGGGTTATTGGGCCAAAACTTCGGCCCTTGCCGGGTGAGTACGCACTGTGTACTCACCCGTAAGGCCTCCTGAAGTGCCGGTTTCCTGCATGCACTGCGCATGCGCGGGAAACCGGAACTTCCGGTCTGGTGAAGGGAGCAGTTCATAGGTGAACCGTGTGCGCGGTAGAGGCTGCGCGCACGCAGCAAACTTAGTTTTTTTTTCAGGTTTCTCCGGGAGGGTAAGTATTGAAGAACCTGCGCTTTTAAAAAGGAGGCGCAGGACCCGTTTTCAACAAGGTAAGTGGTTAATTAATTATAATTTAAAAAAAATTTTCAACAGGTTTATCTTTTTTAGATACTTTAAAGAAAGGTACGTTTATTTTTAGCACTGTTAAAAAGTATTTTAATTTTTTCAAAAATTTAAATTTTTGTTTAAAGTAGTTAATTTATTTAACTTATAGTTATTTTAAAAATGTGATGGTTTTTAAAAAAATGTATTTGAAGTTTAGCTGTTCTTTTGGGGCCGATTTCAATTCATAGATTTGACAGGTCTTCCTGTCAAATCGATGAATGAAAGATGGTCTGCTGCCATTGGCTCTCCATGGCCCACATGATCCCAGGGGACGCATTGCACTAACTGCGCCCCTGGGACACGCAAGCACTGCGCGCCGGCAGTTGGAGCAGGCCCAGGAGCTGAAGTCCCCGTGGGCCAGAAGCAGAACGGCAGACGTGGTAGGTAAGTGCGCGCGCGATCCTTACCCCCGCGGCAAGCCGGAGAGGCGAATTTCTGGGCCAATGGGCCGTATTTCCCAATCGGAAAAATCTGCACCCTTACCTGAGGGCTCCCGGGAGGCACACGCTTCCGCTCCTGGGCCTCTCCAACTCGAAATGCGCAGGGCCCACGTATCCCAGAGGCGCAGGTAGTTCGCAAGCGTCCCTGGGATCACGTGGGCCATGGGGAGCCAATCAAAGAAGGGAATCTCCCTCCATACACTTGACAGGCAGACCTGTCAAATATATGAATGGAGATCACGCCAAAAACATAGTAAAACTTTAAATAATTTTTTTTTAAAACATCACATTTTTAAAATGACTTGAAATTACAATAAATAAAATATTTAACTTTTTTTAAATTTTTTGAAAAAAAGAATTCAAGTTTTTTACGGAGCTAAAAATAAACTTACCTTTTTTAAAGTATTTTTAAATGATACATCAGTGAAAACATTTTTTTTCCTTTTTTTTTCCTTTTTTCAACTCTTATCCTGGTAAAAGCAGGCCTTACCAGGCGTAGAAATTGTAAGGCTTTTCTGCGGGCGGAGGGTCTCCAAAAAGCGGAACTCTCCGTCCGCAGAGGCCCTTCTCCAGGGCAGCCGGAGGATCTGTCAAGACCATTCTTGACAGATCGGAAATGCCGGTTTTCAGCGCATGCGCTGTGCATGCCTGAAACCGGCATTTCCGATGTCCCTACGGGTGGGTACACAGCGCGTACCCACCCGTAGGGATCGGAATATCTGGGCCAAGATGGGCAAAGTGGAACCCTTCATCGGTACCCAGCTCTACCTCACTCCCACCTCTCGCCCTTCCACTGTCTCTAAATTGCCGGACCGACCGCTTGTCCGACATCCAGTTCTGGATGAGCAGAAGTTTCCTCCAGCTAAATATTGGGAAGGCCAAAGCCATTGGACCTGAATTTCCGATCGGAGGCTTCCTGCGGGCGGATGCCTCCGATCGTAAAAAATCTATGCACTTACCTGCTGGCTCCGTAGGTCCTGAGGCTTGCGATCCTGGACCTCTCCTGGTCTGTGCGGGCAGAGGCCCAGGTATCCCAGGGGGGCACAGGCGGTTCTAAAGTGCCCCTGGGATCAGGTGGGCCATGGGGAACCAATCAAAGAAGGGAATCCCCCTGTACACTTTTGACAGGTCCGTACTCACAGATCTGGCAAAAGTATGAATGGGGATCACATTTAAAAACACAGTTAAACATTAATTTTTTTTTAAATCACGTATTTAAAATTAGTTAAAATTACATTACATTTTTGTTTAAAATATTTTATTTAATTTTTTGGAAAAAAAATTGAAGTTTTTTACGGGGCTAAAAATAAACTTACCTTTTTTAAAATTATAAATGAGTGAAACTTTTTTTTAAAACTCTTATGCTGGTAAAAGCAGGCCTTACGCATGCTTTTACCAGGCGTAAGATTTTTAAAGATTTTCAGTAGGCGGAGGTTGTGCAGAAAGTGGAACTCTCTGCCCGCGGAGGCCCTTCTCCCGGGCAGGCGGATGATCTTGACAGATCGGAAGTGCCGGGTTTTCCGCGCAAGCGCTTCGCGTGCCTGAAACCGGCACTTGCGCAGCCCCAACGGGCGCGTACGCACCTCGTACGCAACCGTGGGGGGTCGCAAAATCTGGCCCATTGTCTTCGGTCCCCGCCATAAAACTCCGCTCCCCAGCCACCGACTCCATCCCTCAACCTGGCAACTGTCTGAGGCTGAACCAGACTGTTCACAACCTTGGTGTCGTATTTGACCCGGAGGTGCTCTTCCGACCACATACCAAAATGGCCTACTTCCACCTCCGCAACATTACCCGACTCCGCCCCTGCCTCAGCTCCTCCGCTGCTGAAACCCTCACCCGTGCCTTTGTTACCTCTAGACTTGACCATTCCAACTCTCTTCTGGCCGGCCTCCCATCTTCCACCCTCCGTAAACTTGAGTTCATCTAAGACTCTGCTGCCCCGTGTCCTAACTCGCACCAAGTCCCGTTCACCCATCACCCCCTGTGTGCTCGCTGACCTTCATTGGCTCCCGGTCCAACAACCCCTCAATTAAAAAATTCTCATTCTTGATTTCAAATCCCTCCATGGCCCTCGCCCCCCTCCCTATCTCTGTAACATCCTCCAGCCCTCTAAGCCTCCGAGATCTCTGCGCTCCTCCAATTCTGGCCTCTTGCGCATCCCCGATTTTAATCACTCCACCATTGGCGGCCGTGCTTTCAGCTGCCTGGACCCTAAACTCTGGAATTCCAGAACCCTAAACCTCTCCACCTCGCTACCTCTCTCTCCTCCTTTAAGATGCTCCTTAAAAGCCTACCTCTTTGACCAAGCTTTGGATGAACACAAGTTTACGTAGGGTGGAAGATGGGAGGCCGGCCAGGAGAGCGTTGGAATAGTCGAGCCTGGAGGTAATAAAATCAGTGGACCTCGTGAATTTAAGTGACTGTCAGATTTAAAAGGAGCTGCCAAGCACCAAGTTGAATAAATCACTCAAACTGTTGGCTTTTGAATTGAATGGCTTGGCTCCTCCCTCGGGCAATTGTCCAACAACAACTTGACTAATTGTTCCAACAAATGTATCGAGATTTTTGTGAGTGAGGTTGGTTTGTAACCCCTTAAAGAAGCCCAAAGCAAACTAAATCCCAGACAGAAATGCTTTATTCAGGGAACCATATTTGCTATGATGTCGATCCCTCCTGCGATGTTTAACAAGTCAGATTTTCAGACCATCTAATGGCCTGTTCATGCCGTAGAGTTTTAGGGATGACCAGGACATAAGCCAGGGCGACTACGTGTGAAGAGACGTTGTCGGTTCAGTGGGAAGATTTCCTCTGATGATTATTTCTGGTAAAAAATGTAAACAGATTCTCAGAACGTCTTATGATGTTGCTAACATCCATCAACAAGAGGAAATCTCTTAACCTGTCCATTAAAATTATGTTTTGATGCTATTTTGTTAAAAAAAAATAACTTCAACTATAGTTGCAGCGAAAACGCCTGTGTAGTTCTCCACTTTTTTCTTCTTCGTTAATCCCACGGAGCTATAATTATGGCTGATTTCTGTTTTCTGTATTGAATTTAAGCCTGCTCCTGGATAAGCACACACTGACTAAAACACAGATCAAACACCTCATTAAGGGATGCACCTGATCAAAACAAGTCAAGCTGCCATGATTTATGTTTATAAATGAACATTTGAAGTGGGATTTAATGCCTCTCCTGCGTCTCGGCCCAATTCATCTCCACAAATCCCTGAACTATATTTGGCGGCGGAAAAGTGCTGTTATTTTTTTTTACAACAGTAACCATTCATTATCCGCAGACTGCGCTACAGTCATGCTCGGACATGAAAGTCGCGAATGCCATTTAAAAGCGACTGACAATTCCTTCAGCGCATTTCAGGAGTCTCTTAAGGAGGCAGGAGCAACGATGACAGGAACAGATATTGCGTTCTGGTCAGCGCATGACGCAAGACAAGCCATATTCTGCTTTCACGCAATTGAGGCACGAGAGCCTGGTAGACGAAGGCTCATGTGTCAGATCACTTCACAGGACAACCTTACAACAAAATCTCCCCTCATTTCCACTTTAAATAGGTGACCAATTTTTCACCTATTAGTGCATTGGTGCAGAAGTAATTTTTTTTTTTATTCGTTTACGGGATGTAGGCGTCGCTGGCAAGGCCAGCATTTATTGCCCATCCCTAATTGCCCTTGAGAAGGTGGTGATGAGCTGCCTTCTTGAACCACTGCAGTCCGTGTGGTGAGGGTGCTCCCACAGTGCTGTTAGGTAGGGAGTTTCAGGATTTTGACCCAGCGACGATGAAGGATCGGCGATATACTTCTAAGTCAGGATGGTGTGTGACTTGGAGGGGAACTTGGAGGTGGTGGTGTTCCCATGCGCCTGCTGCCCTTGTCCTTCTAGGTGGAAGAGGTCGCGGGTTTGGGAGGTGCTGCCGAAGAAGCCTTGGCGAGTTGCTGCAGTGCATCTTGTAGATGGTACACACTGCAGCCACGGTGCGCCGGTGGTGGAGGGAGTGAATGTTTAAGGTGGTAGATGGGGTGCCAATCAAGCGGGCTGCTTTGTCCTGGATGGTGTCGAGCTTCTTGAGTGTTGTTGGAGCTGCACTCATCCAGGCCAGTGGAGAGTATTCCATCACAATCCTGACCTGTGCCTTGTAGATAGTGGAAAGGATTTGGGGAGTCGCCGCAGAATACCCAGCCTCTGACCTGCGCATATAACAACATCCAAAAGTAAAATACTGTGGATGCTGAGAATCTGAAATAAAAACATAAAATGCTGGAGATACTCAGCAGGTCAGGCAGCAACTGTGGAGAGAGAAACAGAGTTAACGCTTCAGGTCGATGACCTTGTTGAAGCAATACAACAAATTTTGTTTAAAAAGTACTTTTATTTATTTAGATATGTTTTTCGGCAATTAGAAAGAACAGATAACTGCTTCACCATATAGAAACATAGAAACATAGAAGATAGGAGCAGGAGTAGGCCATTCGGCCCCTTGAGCCTGTTCCGCCATTTAATGAGATCATGGCTGATCATCCAAATTCAGTACCCGGTCCCTGCTTTCTCCCCATATCCCTTGATCCCTTTAGCCTTAAGAAATATATCTAACTCCTTCTTGAATATATTTAATGAATTGGCCTCAACAGCCTTCTGTGGTAGAGAATTCCATAGGATCACCACTCTCTGGGTGAAGAAATTCCTCCTCATCTCAGTCCTAAATGGCTTACCCCTTATCCTTAGACTGTGACCCCTGGTTCTGGACTCCCCCGCCATCGGGAACATCCTTCCTGCATCTAGTCTGTCTAGTCCTGTTAGAATTTTATAAGTTTCAATGAGATCCCCTCTCATTCTTCTAAACTCTAGCGAATATGAGCCTAATCGACCCAATCTTTCCTCATACGTCATTCCTGCCATCCCAGGTATCAGTCTGGTGAATCTTCGCTGCACTCTCTCCATGGCAAGAACATCTTTCCTCAGATAAGGCGACCAAAACTGCACACAATACTCAAGGTGTGGTCTCACCAAGGCCCTGTACAACTGCAGCAAGACATCCTTGCTCCTGTACTCGAATCCTCTCGCTATGAAGGCCAACATACCATTTGCCTTCTTAACCACCTGCTGCACCTGCATGCTTACCTTCAGCGACTGGTGCACAAGGACACCCAGGTCTCGTTGCACTTCCCCTTTTCCCAATCTATTGCCGTTCAGATAATAATCTGTCTTCCTGTTTTTGCCACCGAAGTGGATAACCTCGCATTTATCCACATTATACTGCATTTGCCATGCATCCGCCCAATCACCCAACCTGTCCAAATCATACTGGAGTTTCTATGCATCCTCCTCACAGCACACACGCCCACCCAGCTTTGTGTCGTCTGCAAATTTGGAGATATTACATCTAGTTCCCTCGTCTAGATCATTAATATATATTGTGAATAGCTGGGGTCCTAGCACTATTCACTGGGTACCCCACTAGTCACTGCCTGCCACTCGGAAAAAGACCCGTTTATTCCAACTCTTTGCTTTCTGTCTGCCAACCAGTTCTCTATCCAAGACAGTACCTTACCCCCAATCCCATGTGCTTAAACTTTGCACGCTAATCTCTTATGCGGGACCTTATCGAAAGCCTTCTGAAAGTCCAAATACACCACATCCACTGGTTCTCCCTTATCTTTTCTACCAGTTACATCCTCAAAAAATTCCAGTAGATTAGTCAAGCACGATTTACCTTTTGTAAGTCCATGTTGACTTTGTCCGATCCTGTCACTATTTTCCAAGTGCTCTGCTATTACATCTTTTATAATGGACTCTAGCATTTTCCCCACTACCGATGTCAGGCTTACTATAATTCCCCGTTTTCTCTCTACCACCTTTTTTAAATAGTGGGGTTACATTAGCTATCCTCCAATCCATGGGAACTGTTCCAGAGTCTATAGAATTTTGGAAGATGACCAGCAATGCATCTACTATTTCTAGGGCCACTTCCTTAAGTACCCTAGGATGTAGATTAGCAGGCCCTGGGGATTCATCGGCCTTCAATCCCGTCAATTTCCCTAACACCATTTCCCTACAAATACTGATTTCATTCAATTCCTCCCTCTCATTAGACCCTATGTTCCCCGACATCTTTGGGAGGTTATTTGTGTCCTCCTTTGTGAAGACAGAACCAAAGTATGTATTTCATTGGTCTGCCATTTCTTTGTTCCCCATTATAAATTCCCCTGATTCTGACTGCAAGGGACCTACGCTTGACTTCACCAATCTTTTTCTCTTCACATATCTATATATCCACCCCTCCCTATCTCTGTAATCTCCTTCAGCCCCACAACCCCCATGAGATACCTGCACTCCTCTAATTCTGCCCTCCTGAGCATCCCTGATTATAATCGCTCAACCTTTGGCGGCCGTGCCTTCTGTTGCCTGGGCCCTAAGCTCCGGAATTCCCTGCCTAAACCTCTCCGCCTCGCTACCTCTCTCTCCTCCTTTAAGACGCTCCTTAAAACCTACCTCTTTGACCAAGCTTTTGGTCACCTGCCCTAATTTATCCGTATGTGGATCGGTGTCAATTGTTTTTTTGTCTTACAATACTCCTGTGCAGTGCCTTGGGACATTTTACTACATTAAAGGCACTATATAAATACAAGTTGTTGTTGTTGTTGTTGTTGCTACACATAATGGATTGTCTGCGGGAGTGCTGTATTGTCGAAGGAAACATGCTTCAAATGCGATGTTAAACTGAGGTCCCATCTACCTGTTCAGGGGGGACGTTAAAGATCCTGTGGGTCTAGTTGAAGTGCGTGGGGGTGCAGGCCAATATTTCTCGGTCAATCAAGCCCACCAATAACTGATTAAATCACCATTCATCTCATTGCTGTTTGTGTGGAATCTTGCTGTGCTCAAAATAGCTTCTTCACTATCTGCCTACATAACAACAGTCAAAGTAAATGCTGTTCCTACTGAGGCAGCTCTGATACACACAGATCGGATGATTCCAGGCGTAATCATTTCAAAGGAAGTGGCAGGGACTTAATTTAGTTCACAAACTTATATAGCGCCTTTCACGACCACCGGACGTCCTAAAGCGCTTTACAACCAATTAAGTACTTTTTGAAGTGTAGTCACTGTTGTAATGTTGGAAACACAGCAGCCAATTTGCGCACAGCAAGTTCCCACAAACAGCAATGTGATAATGACCAGGTATTCTGCGGCGAGTGTCTCCCCTCCTGACTCCCCAAAGCCTTTCAACCGTCTACAAGGCACAAGTCAGGAGTGTGATGGAATACTCTCCACTTGCCTTAATGTGTGCAGCTCCAACAACACTCAAGAAGCTCGACACCATCCAGGACAAAGCAGCCCGCTTGATTGGCACCCCATCCACCACCTTAAACATTCACTCCCTCCACCACCGGTGTACCGTGGCTGCAGTGTGTACCATCTACAAGATGCATTGCAGCAACTCGCCAAGGCTTCTTCAGTGGCACCTCCCAAACCCGCGACCTCTTCCACCTACATTCCAACAAGAAAGAAAAATTCCAAGGGGAGGACCCACCATCCGTGGTTAACTGAAAAAGTTAAAGATAGTATTAAACTTAAAGAAAAAGCATATAATTGCGCAAAGATGGGTAGCAGGTCAGAAGACTGGACAGAATATAAAAAACAGCAAAGAATGACTAAAAGATTAATAAGGAGAGAAAAATTAGAATACGAGAGAAAGCTAGCTAGAAATATAAAAACAGATAGTAAGAGTTTCCATAGATATTTAAAAAAGAAAAGAGTTAACAAAGTGAGCGTTGGTCCTATTAAAAGTGAGTCTGGGGAATTAATAATGGAAAATAAGGAGATGGCAGTTGAATTGAACAGGTATTTTACAATGGTCTTCACTATCAAGGATACAAGTAACATCCCAGAAATAGCTGTAAATCAGGAAATGGAAGAGAGGGAGGAACTCAGGAAAATCATAATCACCAGGGAAGTGGTACTGAGTAAATTGTTGGAGCTGCGGGCTGACAAGTCCCCGGGTCCTGATGGACTTCATCCTAGGGTCTTAAAAGAAGTGGCTAGTGAGATAGTTGATGCGTTGGTTTTAATTTTCCAAAATTCCCTAGATTCGGGGAAGGTTCCATTAGATTGGAAAATAGTGAATGTAACTCCTTTATTCAAAAAGGGAGGGAGACAGAAAGCAGGAAACTACAGGCTAGTTAGCTTAACATCTGTCATAGGGAAGATGTTAGAAGCTATTATTAAAGACGTTATAGCAGGGCACTTAGAAAAGTTCAAAGTAATCAGGCAGAGTCAACATGGTTTTGTGCAAGGGAAATCATGTTTAACCAATTTATTGGAGTTCTTTGAGGAAGTAACATGTGCTGTGGATAAAGGGGAACCGGTGGATGTACTGTACTTAGATTTCCAGAAGGCATTTGATAAGGTGCCACATCAAAGGTTATTGCGGAAAATAAAAGCTCATGGTGTAGGGGGTAACATATTGGCATGGATAGAAAATTGGCTAGCTAACAGGAAACAGAAAATAGGCATAAATGGGTCATTTTCTGATTGGCAAGATGTAACGAGTGGTGTGCCACAGGGATCAGTGCTGGGGCCTCAACTTTTTACAATTTATATAAATGACTTGGATGAAGGGACCGAAGGTATGGTTGCTAAATTTGCTGATGACACAAAGATAGGTAGGAAAGTAAATTGTGAAGAGGACATAAGGAGGCTACAAAGGGATATAGATAGGTTAAGTGAATGGGCAAAGATCTGGCAAATGGAGTATAATGTGGGAAAATGTGAAGTTGTCCATTTTGGCAGGAAGAATAAAAAAGAAGCATATTATCTAAATGGTGAGAGATTGCAGAGCTCTGAGATGCAGAGGGATCTGGGTGTCCTAGTGCATGAATCACAAAAGGTTATGCAGGTACAGCAAGTAATTAGGAAAGCTAATAGAATGTTATCATTTATTGCGAGGGGAATTGAATACAAAAGTAGGGAGGTTATGCTTCAGTTATACAGGGCATTGGTGAGACCACATCTGGAGTACGGTGTACAGTATTGGTCTCCTTATTTAAGGAAAGATGTAAATGCTTTGGAAGCAGTTCAGAGAAGGTTTACCAGACTAATACCTGGAATGGGCGGGTTGTCTTACGAGGAAAGGTTGGACAGGCTAGGCTTGTATCCACTGGAGTTTAGAAGAATAAGAGGTGACTTGATTGAAACATATAAGATCCTGAGGGGTCTGGACAGGGTGGATGTGGAGAGGATGTTTCCTCTTGTGGGAGAATCTAGAACTAGGGGTCACTGTTTAAAAATAAGGGGTCGCCCATTTAAGACAGAGATGAGGAGAAATTTTTTCTCACAGAGGGTCGTGAGTCTTTGGAACTCTCTTCCTCAGAGGGCGGTGGAAGCAGAGTCTTTGAATATTTTTAAGGCTGAGGTAGATAGATTCTTGGTAAGCAAGGGGGTGAAAAGTTATCGGGGGTAGGCGGGAATGTGGAGTAATCAGATCAGCCATGATCTTATTGAATGGCGGCGCAGGCTCGAAGGGCCGAGTGGCCGACTCCTGCTCCTAATTCGTATGTTTGTAGAAGGACAAGGGCAGCAGGCGCATGGGAACACCACCACCTCCATGTTCCCCTCCAAGTCACACACCTTCCTGACTTGGAAATATATCGGCCGTTCCTTCATCGTCACTGGGTCAAAATCCTGGATCTCCCTCCCTAACAGCGCTGTGGGAGCACCTTCACCACACGGACTGCAGCAATTCAAGAAGGCGGCTCACCATCACCTTCTCAAGGGCAACTAGGGATGGGCAATAAATGCTGGCCTTGCCAGAGATGCCCACATCCCATGAATGAATTTTTAAAAAATCATCTGTTTTTGTGATGTGGATTGAGGGATTAATATTGACTAGGACACTGGGGTAACTCCCCTGCTCTTCTTCAAAATAGTGCCATGGGATCTTTCACATCCACCTGAGAGAGTAGACAGGGCCTCCTGTTTAACATCTACATCCGAAAGACAGCATCTACCGACAGTGCAGCACTCCCTCAGGAGTGTCAGCCTAGATTTTTGTGCTCAAGTCTTGTGGAGTGGGATTATGAACCCACAACCTTTGGTACTAGGACTTATAGAGAGGCAAGTGTGCTATCCCACTGAGCCACGGCTAAAGATACAATAATCTGTATGACTGACTCTTTTTAAGGGCCAACTAATGCGCGCTCTGTGGTTGCTCCACACACTCGCTTTGCAGAGATCCAGAAATCAGAAATGCAAAAAGCTCCCACGAAAAGCTGAGAGGACACCTTTGCTGCAATTTTTGGGATCTTTGACGTCCACCTAAAGCAGGCAGATCAGACCTCATTTTAACATCTCATCCCCAGAACACCACCTCTCTCAGCCATAAAACAGAACAGTGAAACCCTTCAGGCAGGCCTCCTGATGGGAATGCTGCCTTGTAATCAATTACCACATATATACACCATCTCTATATCGCAGCCGTTTCTCTATCTTGTCGCTGTTTTTTTATGAAGGCCTCCACAATGTATCAGTCCTCAAATGCAACCTCTCCTGGAGTACGGGAATATTTTTAATGATAAATTCATCACCCTCTGGGAAAGATTGATTCCCAGTGCCACTGCAGGGGGTGCTGTTCTTCTGCTTCTTCACGTATTTTGCCTTGTATGTCATGACATTTAACATATTCTGCTCCCATTATTTGTGTTTTCACACTGTTGTGAATCGTGTCCACGCTGCTCTTTCTCACAGGGGCTCATTGAGACTGCCTTGTCTTACTGTTCAGCAAATTCGGTTCCTGTAAGTTACATCATAAGGGATTCTAAGTACGCACAAGAGAACTGTAGGAAGGAAGCAATCCCATCTCCCCCTCCGTGTGTTTTTTTACTATTTAGATTCTAGTGTCATTTTAAGCTTTGTGTTAATTCGATCAGTTTTGATCCAGAACATCTTGAGAAGGCAGTGAAGGAGTTCCGCCAGCAGGGGGCTCTCAGTGTCTGCAAGCATCTTTGCAGCGATTTGCCCTGACCCAATCTAACCTTCTCGGATTACATAGGCCCGTAATTTCTAATCGGAGGCTTCCTGCGTGCGGATGCCTCCTATTGGGAAAAAATCTACGCCATTACCGGAGGGCTCCCGAGGTCCGGACACATCCGATGCTGGGCCTCTCCATGACGAAATGCGCAGAGGCCCACGTATCCCAGGGGCGCAGGCGGTTCGCAAGCGTCCCTGGGATCACGTGGGCCAGGCGAGCCAATGGGAGAAGGGAATCCCCATTCATACTTTTGACAGATAGACCCGTCAAATATACGAATGGGGATCACTGAAAAAAGACACTACAACATTAAATACATTTTTTTAAATCCATCACGTTTTTAAAATCAGTTTAAATTAAATCTTTTAAACAAAAGTTTAATTTTTTGAAAAAAATAATTTAAGTTTTTTTACGGGGCTAAAAATAAACTCACCTTTTTAAAAAGTATTTTAAAATTATAAATGACTGAAATTTTATTTTCACTTTTTTAAGAGAGGAGAGGGCAGGGCGAGGGGAGGGGGAGGGGGCGTTGGGAGAGAGTGGGGGCGAGGGGAGAGGGGAGGGGGAGGGGGTGGGGGAGTGGGGAGGGGGAGGGCTGGGGATGGGGGCGAGGGGAGTGGGTGGAGGGGATGGGTGGGGGCGAGAGGAGAGGTTGGGGCGGGGACGAGGGGAGGGGAGAGGGTGGGGGCGTGGGGAGGGGGCGAAGGGAGAGGGTGGGGGTGGGGGTGAGGTGAGGGGGCGAGGGGAGGGGTGGGGAGAGGGGAGGGGGTGGGGGCGAGGGGAGGGGGTGCGGGCAGAGGGGAGTGGGAGGGGGTGGGGGTGAGGGAAGAGGGCAGGGGAGAGGGGAGAGGGTGCGGGAGAGGGGAGGGGGTGGAGGGGATGGGTGGGGGCGAGAGGAGAGGTTGGGGGCGGGGATGAGGGGATGGGAGAGGGTGGGGGCGTGGGGAGGGGGCGAGGGGAGGGGGCGAGGGTGGGGGCGGGGGTGAGGGGAGGGGGCGAGGGGAGGAGTGGGGAGGGGGTGGGGGTGAGGGAAGAGGGGAGGGGAGAGGGGAGTGGGGAGGGGGTGGGGCGAGGGGAGGGGGTGCGGGGAGAGGGGAGGGGAGTGAGGAGGGGGTGGGGGTGAGGGGAGGGGGTGCGGGGAGAGGGGAGGGGGTGGGGGTGAGGGAAGAAGGGTGAGGGTGGGGGTGAGGTGAGGGGAGGGGGGCGAGGGGAGGGGTGGGGAGAGGAGGAGTGAGGGCGAGGGGAGGGGGTGGGGCGAGGGGAGAGGGTGGGGGCGAGAGAAGGGGGTGCGAGGAGAGGAGTGGGGAGGGGGTGGGGCGAGGGGAGAGGGTTGGGGAGAGGAGGGGGTGGGGGCGAGGGGGGAGGGTTGGGGAGAGGGGAGGGGAGAGGGGAGGGGAGGGGGTGGGGCGAGGGGAGAGGGGAG